>JAUCMX010000006.1:8243731-8296231 GCA_033459395.1 Hemibagrus guttatus
GCTCGCAGTCTCCGCTCTAATTCATCCCAAAGGATTCTATCAGGTTGAGGTCAGGACTCTGTGCAGGCCATTCAAGTTCCTCCACACCAAACTCGCTCATCCATGTCTTTATGGACCTTGCTTTGTGCACTGGTGTGCAGTCATGTTGGAACAGGAAGGGGTCATCCCCAAACTGTTCCCATAAAGTTGGGAGCATGAAATTGTCCAAAATGTCTTGGTATGCTGAAGCATTAAGAGTTCCTTTCACTGGAACTAAGGGGCCGAGCCCAACCCCTGAAAAACAACACCTGAACTCAATGATGTGGAGGGGTGTCCCAAAACTTTTGGCAATATTCATTCTTTCATTGTCTACCGCTTATCCGATCTATCCTCGGGTCACGGGGAGCCTGTGCCTATCTCAGGCGTCATTGGGCATCAAGGCAGGATACACCCTGGACGGAGTTTTGGCAATATAGTGTATTTTATTTACAAACCCAATTCCAAAAAAGTTGGGACACTGTACAAATTGTGAATAAAAAATAATGCAATAATTTACAGATCTCATAAACTTATATTTTATTCACAATAGTATAGAGATAACATATCAAATGTTGAAAGTGAGACATTTTGAAATGTCATGCCAAATATTGGCTCATTTTGGATTTCATGAGAGCTACACATTCCAAAAAAGTTGGGACAGGTAGCAATAAGAGGCCGGAAAAGTTAAATGTACATATAAGGAACAGCTGGAGGACCAATTTGCAACTTATTAGGTCAATTGGCAACATGATTGGGTATAAAAAGAGCCTCTCAGAGTGGCAGTGTCTCTCAGAAGTCAAGATGGGCAGAGGATCACCAATTCCCCCAATGCTGCGGCGAAAAATAGTGGAGCAATATCAGAAAGGAGTTTCTCAGAGAAAAATTGCAAAGAGTTTGAAGTTATCATCATCTACAGTGCATAATATCATCCAAAGATTCAGAGAATCTGGAACAATCTCTGTGCGTAAGGGTCAAGGCCGGAAAACCATACTGGATGCCCGTGATCTTCGGGCCCTTAGACGGCACTGCATCACATACAGGAATGCTACTGTAATGGAAATCACAACATGGGCTCAGGAATACTTCCAGAAAACATTGTCGGTGAACACAATCCACCGGGCCATTCGCCGTTGCCGGCTAAAACTCTATAGGTCAAAAAAGAAGCCATATCTAAACATGATCCAGAAGCGCAGGCGTTTTCTATGGGCCAAGGCTCATTTAAAATGGACTGTGGCAAAGTGGAAAACTGTTCTGTGGTCAGACCAATCAAAATTTGAAGTTCTTTTTGGAAAACTGGGACGCCATGTCATCCGGACTAAAGAGGACAAGGACAACCCAAGTTGTTATCAGCACTCAATTCAGAAGCCTGCATCTCTGATGGTATGGGGTTGTAATGAGTGCGTGTGGCATGGGCAGCTTACACATCTGGAAAGGCACCATCAATGCTGAAAGGTATATCCAAGTTCTAGAACAACATATGCTCCCATCCAGACGTCGTCTCTTTCAGGGAAGAGCTTGCATTTTCCAACATGACAATGCCAGACCACATACTGCATCAATTACAACATCATGGCTGTGTAGAAGAAGGATCCGGGTACTGAAATGGCCAGCCTGCAGTCCAGATCTTTCACCCATAGAAAACATTTGGCGCATCATAAAGAGGAAGATGTGACAAAGAAGACCTAAGAAGACAGTTGAGCAACTAGAAGCCTGTATTAGACAAGAATGGGACAACATTCCTATTCCTAAACTTGAGCAACTTGTCTCCTCAGTCCCCAGACGTTTGCAGACTGTTATAAAAAGAAGAGGGGATGCCACACAGTGGTAAACATGGCCTTGTCCCAACTTTTTTGAGATGTGTTGATGCCACGAAATTTAAAATCAACTTATTTTTCCCTTAAAATGATCCATTTTCTCAGTTTAAACATTTGATATGTCATCTATGTTGTATTCTGAATAAAATATTGAAATTTGAAACTTCCACATCATTGCATTCTGATTTTATTCACAATTTGTACAGTGTCCCAACTTTTTTAGAATCGGGTTTGTATATGGTTACATTTTTATGCAAGTTCTTTAGTGCTAGTATTAACTGGACAGGTTTACTCCTCCTGTTACAGTTTCTTGTCAAGGTTGGGAGTCTTGAGCTGTTTGCTCTCTCTTGAGCAATTTGACCAGATGATACATCACTGTATTCAGTTCTTTCCTGTTATGCATCATAGCACACTACACATCACTATATGGTGGTATATGCAGATAGTGTTTTTGTGTGTGTATACTTAAATGAATTAAGGGGCATTGATGGCTCAGTGGTAGGTTTATCACCTATCATGCGGAAGGCCCAGGTTTGAACCCCAGCCACTGGATGCAATGCTGGTACAAAACCTGGAAAAATGGGAGGGTTGTGTCAGGAAGGGCATCTGGTGTAAAACATTTGCCAAGTTGTTGTGCGGACCAGTTGGTCTGCTGTGGCGACCCCGAACAGGGAGCAGCTGAAAGCAACTTCATACTTAAATGAATTAGACCAGGGTATTTGGCATTTGGCAGACGCCCTTATCCAGAGTGATGTACAAAAGTGCTATCAAGGAATACATTAACACTGGTTCAATAGGTTACACACTTAGGATACCATCAGCCTTAAAACTGTGTATGGAGGAACATATCTGTGTTGGGAAGTTTTTTTTTTTATATAATTTTTTTTTTTATAAGTTTTTTTTAATTTTTTATATAATATACAACAATACATAAAACTAACAGGGAAAATAAGCTTAAGTTCTTCAGGAAGAGGTAGGACTTCAGCTGTATCTACCTTGCACCCTGAGAGATGGTGGGACTAGTTGAGCAGATTAAACTATACCGATCAGGCATAACATTATGACCACCTGCCTAATATTGTGTTGGTCCCCCTTTTGCTGCCAAAACAGCCCTGACCCGTCATGCACTGTGTATTCTGACACCTTTCTATCAGAGCCAGCATTAACTTCTTCAGCAATTTAAGCAACAGTAGCTCGTCTGTTGGATCGGATGTTCTGATCCAGTGGTCTAGCCATCACAATTTGGCCAAACTCGCTCAAATCCTCATGCTTGCCCATTTTTCCTGCTTCTAACACATCAACATTGAGGACAAAATGTTCACTTGCTGCCTAATATATCCCACCCACTAACAGGTGCCATGATGAGGAGATCATCAGTGTTATTCACTTCACCTCTCACTGCTCATAATGTTGAGGCTTTTCGGTGTACACTCAAAATAGTACTACTCAAAAACTGTGTGTGTGAAAGTTTGGTTTATTTTATGGAGTTTGTCAGTGTGAAATCATGATGGGGTCATGTGACTTGTCTGGTGACTCGTTTTTTGTTGTGTTGTAGTTGGATGACTGAGAATTCTGGGATACGCAGTTTAGGATTGTCCACTGGTTGTGATGTGGCACACTGAGGATGCTTGGAGTTGAATCTGAACCTGAAACATAATTTTTCCCTATTTATATCTCATCTTTTGTGAATCTGTGAGGGATTTATGTGTTTATCAGGAATTAAAATGACTATTCCTATTACTGTAACTATTCCTGCTAGTGTTGCCATGTGAGCAATTTTTAAATATTTAGTAGTCAACATTTTCTTATTTGTTAAATCACATCGTAAAAGTTAACTGTAGCTCAGAGTTATGTAGTGATTCATTTTAGCTAAATGGATTAGTCTTCTCATTTCTATACAAAGTTTTATTTCTATTATAAATAATTTATGTTTTGCCGAGGATCAATTTTGTCAAATGCTTTCCTCCACCTGACTGCTGGAAAAATCTGTGTGAAAATTGGTCAGGAAGTGTAAACTCCATCTGGACACACCTAAATAGAGAAAAGGACATTGTAGTTTGAGGTTAAGAAATTTTAGACCCAAAATGAAGACGTTACCCCAAATACGGTAAACTCATGTAAATTCCAAGCTTGATTTCATAATCAGCAATGTCAGTTTTTACCTATTATCTCTTATCGCATACCAACATGGAGAGTAGATGAAAGACTAATATACTGTAATATGTTGTGCAAGCGCACGATTTCACTGTTACTGAACACCAAAGCACTTTTGATTGCAGGGAGACCCATCTCAACCCATCTGGCTGGGAGAGTAGAGGAATTTATTATTGAAATCTGTTGTGATAGTGGGTATGGGGCATTGGTGGCTCAGTGGTAGGTTTCTTACCTATCATGCGGACAGCCCGGGTTTGAACCCCAGCCACTGGATGCAGTGCCGTTCCCAAGCCTGGAAAAATGGGAGGGTTTCGTCCGGAAGGGCATCCGGCGTAAAGCATTTGCTGTTGTGTGGACCAGTTGGTCTGCTGTGGCGACCAAGAACAGGGAGCAGCTGAAAGCTATTGCGATAGTGGATATGTTTGACCTGGCACATTCCTCATTTTATTTTTATTTGTATTTCAGATCGGTGTTTGGAGTTCCATGGCAACTGTGCTTGCCTGCTCAGCCAATGAGTGAGATGTGTGTTGTGTAAATAAAGGGCTATAGATAGGGTATGTGTGTTTATCAGGGCTTTTTGGAGGCATCTTTTCCTAGGATCAGCAAACTCATATTAAATATTTGCATAAAATAATTGCATTGGAATCTAAGGTTATTACTTTCTGTGTACATATATGTAATAATAGTTACAATGATAATTCCATATAAACTTTACAAACAGAGGACACAAAGATCGGACACATAGAATGACTGATGGCAGAAAACATATACACATTGCCAGAAAATGGGCCTTCACTTCCTGAAGTGAGCTTTTAAGTAACAACTCTGTAGAAACAAGCGAAAGAAAAACTATTTGAGACATTTGGCCCTGGTGCAACCTTTGATTGTGAACCTCTGATTCATTTCTGTTTACGATAACTACAAATACACATTTCAGGCATAACATTATGACCACCACTCTTATATTGTGTTAGTCCCCCTCCTTTTGCTGCCAAAACAGCCCTGACCCTTTGAGGCATGGATTCCACTAGATGCCTGAAGGTGTGCTGTGGTATCTGGCACCAAGATGTTAGCTGTAGTTGCAACTTACAGGACTTAAAGGACTTACAGGACTTAAAGGATACTTTTGATAGATACTGACCACTGCAGACCGGGAACACCCCACAAGGGCTGCAGTTTTGGAGATGCTCTGATCCAGTCGTCTTGCCATCAAAATTTGGCCCTTCGTCAAACTCGCTCAAATCCTCATGCTTGCCCATTTTTCCTGCTTCTAACACATCAACTTTGAGGACAAAATGTTCACTTGCTGCCTAATATATCCCACCCACTAACAGGTGCCATGATGAGGAGATCATCAGTGTTATTCACTTCACCTCTCAGTGTTCATAATGTTATGCCTGATCAGTGTATATATGAATGGGGAGGCATTGGTGGCTCAGTGGTCCGCTGTGGCGACCCCGAACAGGGAGCACCCGAAAGCAACTTCTAGTGTATATATGAATGCAGTGATAGAAAAGTATTTCTATTGTGAGTAAAGTGCAGATGTGTGCAATTGTAGTGCAATGTTTATTGTATACAGGTAATGTGTGTAGATTAAGTGACTCCTGAAACAGTCCAGGTTCTTGGTATTGTCCTGTTTGAGAGCCCAGATGGCCTGCGGAAAGAAGTTCCTTCACAACGTCTCCACATTAGCCTTCACACAGTGGGAACACTTCCCTGACCACAACAGAGAGAAGAGTCTATTGTTTGGATGGCTGAGGTCTTTCACTATCTTCTTGGCCTTGGTCCAGCACTGCTTGCTGTAGATAGAGTGCATGTCAGGAAGCTCAGTGCTCAGCTGATTGCACCACCCTCTAGAGAGCTTGCCTTTACTGTTTGGTGCTGTTCCCAGACCAGGATGTGATGCTTCCCATCAGGATGCTCTCAATAATACAGGTGTCATTTGGCTAAATAAGTTTTCTTGTTCACTTTACTGTGTGGAAATCTTTGTCACTGGATATCAAATACACTGCAGATGTTGTGTCTAGAGATCTGAAAATTACTGGAGTACTCCTGTCTAGAAGTTAAGACTGATATAAGAAAAATATCTTCCAGCTATGTTTTGACTGATGATTAAAAACGTCTCATGTTTGCAGGAGCGTAACAAACTCTTTGCTCATTATCAATATTGTTTTACTATTGAGACATTGATTGTGTGAGGAAAGCTCCGAGCCACTTCTGGCCTCATTAACTTGATTTATGTGTTACATTTTGAGTGTGTGTGTGTGATGGTGTCTTTTAACCTCCCATATTTGTGTTGGAGACTGTGACGTTGTAATCTCAATAACCTCACTTTCTTCCTCCCCATTTTGCTTAATGAAGTCACTTCTTCTGGGCTTGACCCTGACTGATGATGTCGTTTGGTCTGTAATAGATTATTACTCACATACACACCTAGATAGATAGATAGGTGAGATAGATAGATAGATAGAGAGAGAGAGAGAGAGAGAGAGAGATAGAGAGATAGATAGATAGATAGATAGATAGATAGATAGATAGATAGATAGATAGATAGATAGATAGATAGATAGATGGACGGATGGACGGATAGACAGACAGACAGACAGACAGACAGACAGACAGATAGATAGATAGATATAGATACAGTATATATACAACTGATAGTTGATGTAAATGATGTTGATTATCTTGTTCTTGAAGTTGATGTGCTCTAAGCAGGAAAAATGGGCATACATAAGGATCTGAGGGACTTTGGACCAAGCTGTGATGGCTAGGAGACTAGGTCAGAGTATCTCTAAAATGCCTGGACTTGTGTGGTGTTCCTGGTATGCAGTGGTTAGTACCTAGCAAAATCGGTAAACTCGTGACAGGCTCATGGGTGCCCAAGGCTCACCCATGAGGGAGCGAAGGCTAGGCTGTATAGTCCAATCCCACAGAAGAGCTTCTGTAGCACAAAAGCTAAAACAAATTAATGCTTTATATAATGGAAAAGTGTGAGAACACACAGTATATTGCAACTTGCTCTGTAGCTGCAGGTCAGAGTGCCTATGTTGACCCCTGTACATTTCTGAAAGCACCTACAATGGGTACTAGAGCATTAGAACTGGACCATTGCAATGAAAGAAATGAAAGAAGGTGGTCTGGTTTGAGGAATCATGTTTTCTTTTACATCACCTGGATGGCGCTGGTGAGTGTGTGCCATTTACCTGGGGAAGAGATGGATGTGCAGGGTGCACTATAGGAAGTAGGCAAACTGGAAGAGGCAATGTTCTGTTGGAAAACCTTCAGTCCTGGCATACATGCCTTCCTACAGATTATTTCAGGCCAAATGTGCCCCTTCATGGCAATGTCCTCTTGTCGTCTTTCAGCGGGATAATGCTCCCTTCCACACAGCAAAAAATGTTCAGGAATGGTTTGAGGAACATTACAAAGAGTTCGAGGTGTTCCAAATCCCAGCTTCCAAATTTCCCAGCTCCCAGTCCGATCAAGCATCTGTGGGATGTGCTGGACAAACAAGTCCAATCCATGGAGGCCACATCTCACAACTTACAGAATTTAAAGGATCTGTAGCACCAAGATCTATGTCTTATTATCAGATTCCATGGCACACCTTCAGAGGTCTTGTGGAGTTCATGTTTCGATGGTTCAGAGATGTTTTGGCTGCACAAAATATTAGGCTGATGGTTTTAACGTTCTGTCTTGTTATCACCTGTGCATTCTCCTCTCACACACCATAATACATTATAATTCATTTGCAAATCCCATTGTCTTTCATCTGTAACAATCAATAAGAATGGTGCAAAGATATCAGAGTGTGTCTTTGCCTCCTTTTCCTCCAGGCAAGTTTGTTTAATTAGATACATGGAAGTTAATTAGTTTAGCCGCTAGATCAAAAAGTTTGGAAATGAGTTTGAGTGAAAGTGTTGCGTGAGAGTGAACACATGCTTGAGCTCTGTGTGTGTTTCAGGTGCAAGAGTTTCACGAGAAGCAGCAGAGGAGGAGAGCGGAGTGGAGGTGCTGGGAAGAGAAGAGACTGACTCAGCTCAGGAGAGAGATGGAGGAACAGGCGAGGAGAGATAAAGAAAGGTAGGGGAGATAAAGAAAAGTAAGAGGTCTTACCACAGTGTGCTGTGCTCACAGGGTGCGAGTACAAGGATAAGACAGACAGATCGACTAAATCATAAGAGCATGAGTTACGACCATCACAGATCAGAGCACCAACTGAGGCAATATGTTTTGGAAGAATGGTGTAGAATCTCTCCCAAGGTGCACGGAAGCTAGTTTGCAGTTCCTGATCTCCTTATTAACACACTTTACTGCATGCTGGATGGATGTCTGAGAAATCAGAACAGCCAAAAATTATGCAAAAACCCGGTTTTGGACAAAATTAAGTTCTATTAGTAAACACTGTGCCGAAAGCTGCAAGTAGAATGAAGGAGTCTCAGCTAACAGCCATGGACAGCCAACAGCTTTGCAAAGTTTCCCAGTCTTTAGAAAAGAAGAGTTAAAATGATGAGCCGTGTTTTTTTTCTAAGAGAGAGAGAGAGAGAGAGAGAGAGAGAGAGAGAGAGAGAGAGAGAGAAGGGATGCTTGTGAAGGAACAACTGCTTAGTGTAGCTCTAACAGGAACTAGCTCGAGTTTATTAACTCTAAACTGTTAAAATGCATGATATGGTGTTCAGTAGTAAATGAAACATTGCTGGCAAATCGTTATGGCATAAGCAGAATAATATACCGCAGACCGGCGTGGTTACATCTCTCTACTCTGAGACATTCTGGCATGGATTATTTTCATTTAAATGCATGCTTTTTACACAGATCAGGCATAACATTATGAGCAGTGACAGGCAAAGAGAATAAGACTGATGATCTCCTCATCATGGCACCTGTTAGTGGGTGGGATATATTAGGCAGCAAGTGAACATTTTGTCCTCAAAGTTGATGTGTTAGAAGCAGGAAAAATGGACAAGCGTAAGGATTTGAGCGAGTTTGACAAGGGCCAAATTGTGATGGCTAGACCACTGGATCAGAGCATCTCCAAAACTGCAGCTCTCGTGGGGTGTTCCCGGTCTGCAGTGGTCAGTATCTATCAACAGTATCCTTTGAGTCCTGTAAGTGTCTGCAAAGAACATATTCTGATCCCCGACACATCAGTCTCATAGAAAAATGCATGTAAGCTTACAGTACATTGGCACCACAACATTTAAAAATGTTTATTTAATAATAAACATACAACAGAACAGAAGAGTATGAATGAGTCAGCGATTATTTTCCCTACTAACATTGGCATGAGCAGAGATCAGTTAACTGAAGGGATGATGATGAGGCTCGTGCTGAAATGTCGTGAATGGATGAGGTGATGAGACACACAATGATGTGCGTGTTGTTGTTGATGAAAGTGAGATCTTATTTTCCAGCACAAACATATTCTTTATGTAGATTAAGTTATAACTGTTACAAGAAAGGTTATTAACAGTTGTTTGGTGTTGAAGCTCAAAAATAAAGTGAGCCTTTAGACTACTTAGTCATTATTATCTGTAAGTGTGAACTTCCTTAGTGTTCCGTGTTATTTTTTAATGTTTGTTCTTAATAAAGTACATAAAAGAATATATAAAATTAATGGCCCTGAAAATAATACAAATGCCTGACTGTGACTTTAATGCTTATCATTGGGAGTGTAAGCCTTTATACTACTAGCTGTCTGATGACCAGTGAACCTTTTTGTGTGTGTGTGTGTGTGTGTGTGTGTGTGTGTGTGTGTGTGTGTGTGTGGGTGTGTGTGTGTGTGTGTGTGTGTGTGTGTGTGTGTGTGTGTGCACGCATCCCAGTGCCTTAGACACTCTTTTAACGCTTTTACTCTTTAAGCTGAGATCCAGAGCAGGCAGAGGTGAATAGGATGAGTGATGGACAGCGAAAGATAGAGAGAGGTGAGAGGATAGAGGGATGGGGGGACAAGGACAAGTAAGAAAATAAGAAAAAAGGAAAGAGAACAAGAGAGAGGCATGACAGGGAGTGACAAAAGAAACAGAGAGAGAGAAGACAGGAGAGGAAATGAACAGAGGGAGGAATTAGAAGAGAGCAAGGGAGAGAGAGAGAGAGAGAGAGAGAGAGAGAGAGAGAGAGAGAGAGAGGCATGTTGGTACTGCACAGGATTATGTGTAGAACAAAATGCTTCTAATTGTGTGTATACCCTGATGAAAGTGTGTTTGTGTGTGTGTTTGTGTGTGTGTTTGTGTGTGTGTAGAGTGCAGTTCAGAGAGAAGTTGCTGCAGCATCGACAGCAGGAGCAACAAACTAAAGACACACTCAAACAAAGAGAAGATGAGGAGCGAGAGGAGAGACTTCAGACACTACGCAATCAGGTGCACACACACACACACACACACACACACACACACACACAAACACACACACACACACACACACACACACACACACACACACACACACACACACACACTGTCTCTGCATGGTACATTGCGACACAAAACTTGAACAGCGGATGAAGGATTTTGTAGCATTACTGCCCCCATGTGGTGCATTATAGGACACACACACACACACACACACACACGCACACGCACACGCACAAACAAGCAAAGGAAAAAGATCCAGTAGTGGATCATGATAATTTGGTTATTTTAGTTAACTTTAGGTTATTGCTTATTTTTTAATTTTTACAGGTTGCCATTGTGGCAGAGGCAGACCCAGAGAGGATGATGGGACAGACTGAGGCGTGGAGAACCCGCATACAGCCTGACAAAGAAGAGTTCATGCTGCAGAGACCCCTCTATAGCTTACACACCTATACAGATACACAGGTACCACACACACACACACACACACACACACACACACACACACACACACAATATACCCATATACTATTACTCATTGTAGAATATCATTTTCTTTTCCAAATGATGCTGGTATAAGTCATCTACCTTCTTGATTTGGTGGTAAAAATGGGATTATAAACCGGAATCCTCCAGAAATTGACTATCAAATTCAAAATCAGTGAACACTGGGGCATGCAAACACACACTGAAGCAAACACTAATATCCTGATGTTTGATACAGAGCATAAAGGCTGAATTCTAAATCTTTTTTAATCCTGCATTTTTACCACCTGGTCTTTCAGAGCTGTGGCAGTAAATGGCTCAGTGAACGGTTTCATTTTGCTTAAGTTTCATTTAGCTTCCAAGGTGCTGAAGGAATAAATTACACCAGTGATGTACAAACCTTTAATTAGATTAGATTAGATTAGATTAGATTCAACTTTATTGTCATTGTGTAAGTACATGTACAAAGCCAATGAAATGCAGGTACAAACTAACCAGAAGTGCATAGTGGAATAATAGGGAGTGGGAGATTTATGTACAGGGGTGCAGTAGTTATTATAAATAGAATATACCCTGATCAGGCATAACATTATGACCACCTGCCTAATATTGTGTTGGTCCCATTTTGCTGCCAAAACAACCCTGACCTGTCGAGGTATGGACTCCACTAGATCCCTGAAGGTGTGCTGTGGTATCTGGCACCAAGATGTTAGCAACAGATCCTTACAGATACCTACAGGACTCAAAGGATACTTTTGATAGATACTGACCACTGCAGACAGACCGGGAACACCCCACAAGAGCTGCAGTTTTGGAGATGCTCTGATCCAGTGGTCTAGCCATCACAATCTGGTCCTTGTCAAACTCGCTCAAATCCTTACGCTTGTCCATTTTTCCTGCTTTTAACATCAACTTTGAGGACAGAATGTTCACTTGCTGCCTAATATATCCCACCCACTAACAGGTGCCATGATGAGGAGATCATCAGTGTTATTCACTTCACCATGAATAAAATAGTCAGAAACAGAATAGGGATGAAATATACAGTAGAGCACGCTTTATATATTATAGGTTAAGTGTTGTGCAAAGATGCTTAGTGAATACATTGCGTTAAAAGTGAGTAAATAAACAAATAGTGCAATGTGATCAGCTGTTTTGTATGGAAACAGCTATAATAATAATAATAATAATAATAATAACAATAACCGAAGCTGGCTGTATTTTGGACACTGCTGGCTCTCGACACTGTTTGTCTATAGTTATTTTGATGACTTTGTACTGGAATACTCACACAGAGCAATGGGCCAAGGCCATACAGTGATTCAGCATTTCTCAGTCATGATGAACTGAGTTAAAATAGCACGGCACTGCCAGTGTTTCATAATGAGAAGACCATGTTCTCAGAATCCAGCTATAGAGTCCAGTAATAGAGATAAGTCAATTTAAAATCCGGTTCAAAGTGCAGTTACTTGTTTACCGGTTTGAGAATCAGGGTTCATGTCATCATGTCATCATGTCATCATGTCATCATGTTTAGGTCAGGATTTGGCTCTGAAATAATTTTTATTGACATATTTTGTGGTGTTAAACTGATTTCCATCCTGAAATGGTGAAAATGTGGAGAAATAAACAGATTGAAACCTAAATGAGAATGAAGGAAAAGACCATTGTCGGATCGTAATTGCTTTCTACACAGAAAAAAAGGCATTCAAGCTTTAATCGATTAATCTCACTCGGCTATTCATTTAAAATATGTTTACAAGTCCACTAAATAATGCGAAATTTTAAATAGTGTAATGTATGTGTATTTTAATTAATTAAAGTTGATAAATGAGTGGCTTGAGGAGCCAGCGTCATTCCTTTCTGCCATTGGATAAAGCCGCGATTTCCTGCGTGTTGTTCCTTCATCTAGATTAAGCACATTTTATTCCTGACATATATTTTTGTGACATCATCTACATCATTCAAGTACATTGAACATGATTAAAAATAATTGGAGCTGTTTACTTGAAGTAAACAAATGTATTCTGCTTTGTATATAATTAATCTAATATAACTAAATATCAGTGGCGGACCGTCAGGGCCTGCAAGGCCTTCTCTGCTAAAAAATATCTGAATCACAAACTGATGTTAATTATATTTTGTCCATGAATACTTATTAAATAATTCCAAATGGTCTGTCAGCTTCCTTTCATAGCTTTTCCGACGGTTGTGCTGCTTCCAGACATGTATTTTCGTATTAAAGCATTTAACCAATCACATTTCAGCCATCATTTGTTGCCAGGCAGGGTCAAAGTCAAATAAGTCTGCCCGGAAGCCTTCACAATCCGTTCTGCATGCCCTCTAACACAAAATAATTGTCGATGAAACTTTTGCTTCAACCAATCAGATTTTGAGTTGGTTTCACTAGGGCCCTCTAGCAGGCGTACGGCAACGTCACCTTATTCAGACCATTTGATTGGATAGGATCGTGATGGAACTGAAGCGCACGGATAATCTGTACAACAGAGTAATTGAACTGTTTTTGAGGAAAGAGAGGAGGATGGATTTTGTTTACAAATAATAATACGAATTTTTGGTGAGTAAAATGTTGCGATTTTCCTAAATAATATTGCAAGTTTATGAGGTTATTATTGATGTTTTTTATGTGCGTCGCGGCTGTAGCTGCAGTAGGAGGAGACTTGTTCACCCCTGGTTTGTCTATTCAATAAAGGCGTTTATTGGTTTTTGAGGGGCGGGTTGATTCAGACGGAGCACTACTGAAGGCCTAGGTGTGAAATGCACGGTCCGCCACTGCTAAAAATCCATTAGTAATTGTTACACAAAAACCTCTGCATGTAGACAAATTTGTGCAAACGTTTGAAATTATGAAAATGAAAAAACATTGTGTAAGTTCATGCTTATAAAAATGAGCAGAAATAGGATGTTAATAAGAAGTGATTGGTAGTGGGCTTTATGAGAGATAACACACAGGATTGTGCGGTTGTAGGAAAATAATCAACTACAATGTGGTAACAGTAACATCACTCCATTTCAGACAACATCACACAACGAGTGTGCTATTCTTTACTAGTTTATCAGTGAACTTACTGACTGATTAGCTTGATTTTTTTAGCCTTATATTTTTAGCCACAGTGTGGGGGGCACGGTGTGGGGGGCACGGTGTGGGGGGCACGGTGTGGGGGGCACGGTGTGGGGGGCACGGTGTGGGGGGCACGGTGGCTTGGTGTTTAGCATGTCTGCCTCACACCTCCAGGGTTGGGGTTTCAATTCCCGCCTCCGCCGTGTGTGTGGAGTTTGCATGTTCTCCCCGTGCCTCGGGGGTTTCCTCCGGGTACTCCGGTTTCCTCCCCCAGTCCAAAGACATGCATTGTAGGTTGATTGGCATCTCTAAATTGTGTGTGTGCCCTGCGATGGGTTGGCACTCCGTCCAGGGTGTATCCTGCCTTGATGCCCAATGATGCCTGAGGCACAGGCTCCCCGTGACCCGAGAATAGATCGGATAACCGGTAGACAATGAATGAATGAATTTATGAGTGTCTCATTTGTGTTACAGATCGTAGCTGACCCGAGGGTGCGTATCGAGCAGGCTCTCAGGACGGCAGGTCTTCATCACACACACTACGCACGAGCACTGCTTTCAGAAATCCCGCCACCAAAACCACCACGACGGGACACAGAATCCACCGCCTTCAAATCCTAACCTTACACTCTTCACACCACTCGCACACACCATTAATGTTTCTTACAATCTCACATGGAAAAAAAAAACAGAACAATAAGAGGAACCAGGACGTTCAGCAGCACACTGCAGAGCAACATGATTTCCATTACAGGTAGAAACCTGATAATAAAAAAGAGAGACTCTAATCAGTAAGTGTAATCATTATTATACTCTACTGCATAATAATACTGGAAATTAAAAGCTTTAAAAAATGTAATATTCTATTTAAATGTGAATCTGAGATTAAATCCAGGCCCCATTATTGTTTCTGAAGAGCTCTGCTACTTCACTCCTGCTGAGTTCATCACTGTGTCTCTGAAAGACGGGTTTGAAAATGGGAAAATGTGTCCAATCTGAGAGCTAGTCAGACTGCAGGGGTCTCACTGTATATTACTGTATATATGTAATCAATTTTTCTTCTTCTTTGGCCAACTGATTCTGAAGGGACCTTACACACACCAGCCATGTTCCATTTCTATTCAATTCATTTCAGTGGATATTGTCCATTGTTCAGGCTGGATGTGTCGATTCAGTCGAAGCTTCACGCCACCCCAGATACCTGACAACAGAGTAATGTTAAATAATGCTGGACCATCTGTTAACAGACGACAGGGTGACGCGATGTCCAGTGTGAACAACCTGGCTGCTGTTTATAATAACAGGAACTAAAATAAAATTAGTCTAAGACAAGGCTGTTTTTCCTAATTTGTTATATAGTTGTGGCAAAATTGCAATGAATTAGCTTGCTAGATACAATGTGTGAAGTGTTGCTAGCTAGAATACATCATATTTTCCTATCCCCTTCTGAGTACGTTTTATTTTTTTCATTTTTCATTTCTCTCTCTCTCCTCCCCCCCCCCCCTCTGTCTGTTTCCCTGTCACTCCACCATCTCTCCATCACTCTCTCTCACTCTCACTCTCACACTCTCACTCTCACTCTCTCACTCTCACTCTCTCTCTCTCTCTCTCTCTCTCTCTCTCTCTCTCTCTCTCTCTCTCTCTCTCTCTCTCTCTCTCTCTCTCTCTCGGGGGGCTTAGTGATTGGCACATTTGCCTCACACCTCTAGGGTTGGGGGTTCGATTCCCGCCTCGGCCGTGTGTGTGGAGTTTGCATGTTCTCCCCGTGCCTCTGGGGTTTTCTCCGGGTACTCCGATTTCCTCCCCCGGTCCAAAGACATGCATTGTAGGTTGATTGGCATCTCTAAATTGTCCGTAGTGTGTGATTGCGTGAGAGTGTGTGTGTGTGCCCTGTGATGGGTTGGCACTCCGTCCAGGGTGTATCCTGCCACGATGCCCAATGACGCCTGAGATAGGCACAGGCTCCCCGTGACCTGAGAATAGTTCGGATAAGTGGTAGACAATGAATGAATCTCTCTCTCTGACCTCTGACCAGCATTTCTTCTCTTCTTCTCCTCAGCTATCTGTGCTCTCACAGTCACATGGCAATAATCAAACTCTGTGTTATGAGGCGATAGTTGGGTGATACCAACTTGTGCAACAGAGGGTGGCTTTTTATTTATTATGACAAACTCACAATGTATTCAGAAAGCTTGTTGTTCTTTCGGCCGCTCCCTGTTCGGGGTCGACACGGCAGACCAACCCTCCCACTTTTATCCGGGCTTGGGACTGGCACTGCATCCAGTGGCTGGGGTTTGGGCATTGGCTGGGAATTGAACCCAGGCCTTCCACATGGTAGACGAGAAACCTACCAGTGAGCCACCAATGCCATTCAGAATGCTAATGTTAATGCTAATGTTAATGCTAATGTGAGTTTACCTCACCCTCATAAAAGCTTCCCACCTGACAAACTACACCCATACAATTATAAACGTATCTCTAATGATCAAACCAGAGGTGACGATGGTGAGGAAAAACTGCCTGAGACGATATGAGGAAGAAACCTTGAGTGGATCCAGACTCAAAAGGGGACCTCATCCTCATCTGAGTGACACCGGAGAGTGAGATTATAAATCATTTCCTTTTCAGAACTGTGTACTGTATGTTGTGTTGACCTTTGCTTTACATGGCACTTCTACATCCTTATTACTGAATGAACCAAATGTTTGAGTCAATTTATTCTTGAGATGTTTTTTTGCAATGTTATTGAGATCTGTAAAGATCCAGTAAAAAAAAAAGAAAAAAAAAAGAAGCACAAATACATATTTTTCAATAGTGAGTTTATTCACAAAAGCAGTAAGAAATAATGTATTACACACATTTGATTCTGTACTTTTCAAAAGACATTCAGCACCTTTGGAAAACGTGTTCGAAATTCATAAGCATTAAAAGTCAAAGTCAACTACTCTGTTAAAGTAAAATACAAATATAGAATTGAATATATCTACAACATATGTACAGATGTCAAAGCACAGCACTGACATGTGCTTCTTATAAACATTATATACATACATTTACTAAGCTGTTGGTTCCTTTTTTTGTCTTTAGGTCAGTGTCCATGTGTTTCTGAGTGAAATATGTTTAATCTACAACATTGCACTTCTCTTCACCCCAAAAACTGTATTCTTGAATATTAATATTCAGCGTTTTTCAACCCGCTTGATCTCTATCTCCTCCGTATGTGTATTTTATAAGATGCCATGTTCATCAGTGGTTTGTTTTTTTGGCTTGTCTGTCTCTCTGTCAGCTTATTTATTCATTCATTCATTTTTTAAAATTTATTTGTATATTTATTTTTTTTATTTATTCTTTTATTTATGATGATTTTATTTGTTTATTTAGTTATTCATTTATTTATCTGTCTTCCTTTTTGTTTATCAAAACAGCTTTAATATGATTCTCTCTCATGTCCTGTTTTTTTGTATGAAGGCTGTTATATTTAATCAGCATTTTATACCCACACACTGTTTGTAAATATTTATGAACTGCCCTTAGTGAGTATTTGACTAAGCAGCTTTACTCTTCTTTTCTCATGTGGAAGTTATTGTCCTCGATAATCTGATGCACACTGCAAAGGCAGTGGATGGAGATTCGGGTCCTAAAATACCAAAATACCTTTTTGGAATTAAGAGATCAGACACATCAAGATGAATGCGTTTAGATGAGTGCCAAATTTTTCTTCATGAAATGAGCCACCAGGTCCTGAGGTCTCTGCTGGTATTCCATCAGCACATCGTGGGGCATGGAGATCTGATCTCCCTCCAGCCGGTTCAGCAGAGTCACACAGATCACTGCGGCTACACAAACACATTCAGTTAACACACTGTGAACGTCCTGAGAGCATAATTATTATTTTTTAAAAGCCAATTTAGGTATCATTTAAAGAGGATTTATTCGTGGCTGCAGGCTGTGACTTGTAAAGGATTCATCTATTTAAGATCTAAGAGCAGCTTTTCTTATATTTGGGGCCAGTGAGCTGAGCATGTGGCTGTTATTTAAATCCTTAAATTGCCTTGAAATGCTGTGATTAAAGGCTTTCCAAAGGCTCAGTTTGCCAAAATGTCATGCGTGACTCATTCATAGTAGTACCAGTGAATTAATAAATGGTTTCGAGAGCATTTCGATGTTACTTAAACATTAGATCGCAATTCTAAGCTACAACTGTAATTTGACAGATCAAAGTTAGACATGTGTAACCGTTTGGAAAAACATCCCACAAGATAGTAATTGCTAGTAATTATGACTTTAACTGAGGTTGAATGGTTTGTCGTATGGGAACTGACAGAGGATTAGAAAGTGAACAGTATTCAGTAGCATTTTACCTTTAAGGTTGCAGACGCGGCACATGGCGGCGAAGACAGTGGACTCCATTTCAATGTTCCTGATGCCAGCCTCGTGAGCCTTCCTCAGATACTCCATCTTCTCTTCAGTGGAAAATGAGCACAGAGCACCATCCATTCTGCCCTGCCCTGCAGTGGAACAAGAGATGACTAAGAAGTGCCATAAAATGGGGTATTGTATAAATCAAGCATGTGCTGAATAACACATCGTAGCTTTCACAAATGGAGAATATCAGTGGCGGACCGTGCATTTCACACCTAGGCCTTCAGTAGTGCTCCGTCTGAATCAACCCGCCCCTCAAAAACCAATTTATGATTATAAAAACCATCTTAATATGCAGAAATACAGTATATAGAGCCGTTGCATCACAGATAGATAACTCCTGTAGCCACAATAAATGCCTAAATAAATAAATGAAGCAAAAGTTTCATTGACATTTATTTTGTGTTAGAGGGCCTGCAGAATGGATTGTGAAGGCCTCCGGGCAGACTTTGACCCTGCCTGTCAACAAATGATGGCTGAAATGTGATTGGTTAAATGCTTTAATACGAAAATACATGTCTGGAAGCAGCACAACCGTCGGAAAAGCTATGAAAGGAAGCTGACAGACCATTTGGAATTATTTAATAAGTATTCATGGACAAAATATAATTAACATCAGTTTGTGATTCAGATATTTTTTTAGGCCAGCAGAGAAGGCCTTGCAGGCCCTGACGGTCCGCCACTGGAGAATATAAATATGACATATAAATATGGCAGACACCCTTATCTAGAGCAACTTATCTCTTTTTTTTTTAAACAACTGAGGGTTAAGGGCCTTGCTCAGGGGCCCAGCAGTGGTATCTTTGTGGACCAGGGATTCAAACTTACATCCTTCTGATCAGTAGTCCAACACCTTAACCCTTAAGCAACCATGTGACATGAGTTGCATATGTCTTGTGAGGATTTAATACCGAAATTGTGATCAGTAATCTACATAAGCATTATTCAGAAGTTATGCATGAGTAACAGAAATTTGATTTAAGCCTGTGCATAACCAGACTCTGAATACACATACCTTTCTCTGTGTAAAATTAACATAAAGTTTCATCTTAACTCTTCAATTAGAGTGCAAAAGTTTGCATTTCTCTTGTTTTTGGATGAAACAATAAAAGGTCCTTCTATTTTAAACTTGACAATATATTAATAATGAAATGTGGATGGATTCTTCAACAAGACAGAACGTGATCTAAAATAAAATCTAAATAAAGACATAAATGTTTGGCCATGAGCCCCTTGGTCTGTTAAATTAGGCAGTGTATGGTATCAGTGTTAGGAAAGATACTGTATCTTGAAAAGAGCAGGCAGCTGCTTAAGGGATATTTAGCATTAACTGGATTTAGTTATAAAGGTAAAGAGTTGGCACACAATTCAATCAAGTAACGAAAGTAAAAAAATATCTCTCTCCATTATCGCTTCACTTCATCTAAAAGGTGTACAAACTTTTGCACTCAAGTGCATGATAATGCCGTCCTGTATAGTTCTGTTACATAACAGTGTATGTGATCTACAGCTGAAATATTTTAAATTTTTTTAATTTACCTTCATAGAAGTCGTGCGTGCACATGGTGTTGCCAATGATGGTGGAGAAGTTGGGCAGCTCAGTGGAACACTGCAGGAGCTCTTCTACCATGCCTTTGTCCAGCTCAGTGCTCCTGGTGATCACTTTACCCAGAACCACCTGCTCAAACTGTGGCTTGAAGAAAGAGTCCACCGCTTTATCGGTGATCACCACCGTGCCTGGGGGAATACCTGAACACACACATATAGATACACACACATTTAACATAATAAGAAGTAACAGTGATCTCTGATTCAAATACAGGACATCTGCTTCAAATCTTTAAATACAGATGTCCTCACACAGTTTAAATATGGCTAATATGATTTTAATATGATATATATATATATATATATATATATATATATATATATATATATATATATATATATATATATATATATATATATATATATACCCCTCCTTGAACCGCCACCTTATTGTGGTGGAGTGGTTTGAGTACCTAAATGAACCTAGGAGCCATGTTGTCAGGGGCCTAGTGCTCCTGGTAGGGTCTCCCAAGGCAAATGGGTTCTAGGTGACGGGTCAGACTAAGAGCAGTTCAAGACCCTTATAGAAATAAAAACAAGGACCGTTACCGGGGCCCCACCCTGGAGCCAGGCCTGGGGTTGGGGCACGCAGGCGAGTGCCCGGTGGCCGAGTCTTTGCCTGCGGGACTCGGCCAGGCACAGCCCGAAGAAATGATGTAGGCCCACCTTCCCGTAGGCCCACCACCCGCAGGAAGGAGCATAAGGGTCCGGTGCCATGTGTTTTGGGTAGCAGTCATGGGCGGGGGCCCCGACGACCCAAACCCTGGACAAAGAATCTGGCTTTTGGGACATGGAATGTCACCTCACTGGGGGGAAAGGAGCCCGAGCTGGTGAGGGAGGTTGAGCGGTACTGGCTAGAGATAGTCGGGCTTGCCTCCACACACAGCCTCCACTCTGGAACCCAACTCCTTGAGAGAGGTTGGACCCTCTTCATCTCTGGAGTGCCCCATGGTGAGAGGCGTCAGGCTGGGTTGGGCTTGCTTATAGCCCCCCAGCTCAGCTGCCATGTGCTGGAGTTTTCCCCGGTAAACGAGAGGGTTGTTTCCCTGCACCTTTGGGCCAGGGATAGGTGTCTCACTGTTGTTTCGGCTTATGGGCCGAACGGCAGTGTGGAGTACCCAACCTTCTTGGAGACCCTGCAAGGGGTGCTGTAAGGTGCTCCGACCGGGGACTCCATAGTTTTGCTGGGGGACTTCAACGCCCATGTGGGCAATGACAGTGATACTTGGGGGGCTGTTATTGGGAGGAACGGCCCCCCTGATCTGAACTCGGGTGGTGTCCTGTTGCTGGACTTCTGTGCTAGTCACAGCCTGTCCATAACAAACACCATGTTCAAGCATAAGGGTGCCCATCAGTACACGTGGTACCAGGAAACCCTAGGCCGGAGATCAATGATCGACCTTGTGATCGTGTCATCTGACCTTCGGCCGCATGTCTTGGACACTCGGATGAAGAGAGGGGCGGAGCTGTCAATCACCTGGTGGTGAGTTGGATCCGCTTACGGAGGAGGATGCCGGACAGACTTGGCAGGCCCAAACGTATTGTAAGGGTCTGTTGGGAACGTCTTGCTGATTCCTCTGTTAGGGGGGTCTTCAACTCCCACCTCCGGGAGAGTTTCAACCAGATCCCGAGGGAGGTTGGGGACATTGAGTCTGAGTGGACCATGTTCTCCTCCTCCATTGTTGACGCAGCCATCCGGAGCTGTGGCCGTAAGGTCTCTGGTACCAGTCGCGGCGGCAATCCCCGAACACAGCGGTGGACACTGGAAGTAAGGGATGCCGTCAAGCTGAAGAAGGAGTCCTATCGAGCCTGGTTGGCTCGGGGGACTCCGAAGGCAGCTGAGGCATACTGGTAGGCCAAGCAAACTACAGCCGTGGTGGTCTCGGAAGCAAAAACTCGGGTCTGGGAGGAGTTCAGTGAGGCCATGGAGAAGGACTATCGGACGGCCATCGGGGAAATTCTGGCAGACCGTTCGGCGCCTCAGAAGGAGTAAGCAGCTCTCTGCCAACACTGTTTACGGTGGAGGTGGAGAGTTGCTGGTCTCGACTGGGGATATTGTCAGACGGGGAAGGAATACTTCGAGGATCTCCTCAACCCCACTGACACGCCTTCCGTAGAGGAACCAGAGGCTGAGGACTCAGAGGTAGATTCATTCATCACCCAAGCTGAGGTCACTGAGGTAGTTCAGCAGCTCCTTGGTGGCAAGGCACCAGGGTTGGATGAGATTTGCCCTGAGTACCTTAAGTCTCTGGATGTTGTGGGGCTGTCTTGCCTGACACATCTCTGCAACATAGCGTGGCGGTCAGGGACAGTGCCTCTGGACTGGGTGAGCAATGTGGTTTTCGACTTAGTCGTGGAACACTGGACCAGCTCTATACCCTCCACAGGGTGCTCGAGGGTTCGTGGGAGTTTGCCCAACCAGTCCACATGTGTTTTGTGGACTTGGAGAAGGCTTTCGACCATGTCCTGCATTCTGTGGGAGGTGCTCTGGGAGTACGGGGTCCGTGGCCCTCTGTTAAGGGCTGTTCGGTCTCTGTATAACCGGAGCAGGAGCTTGGTTCGCATTGCCAGCTGTAAGTCAGATCTGTTCCCGGTGCATGTTGGACTCTGACAGGGCTGTCCTTTGTCACTGGTTCTGTTCATTGTTTTTATGGACAGAATTTCTAGGTGCAGCCAGGGGCTGGAGGGAGTCCGGTTTGGGGACCACAGGATCTCATCGCTGATTTTTGCAGATGATGCTGTCCTGTTGGCTCCTTGAAGCCTGGACTTACAGCATGCACTGGGGCGTTTTGCAGCTGAGTGTGAAGCGGCTGGGATGAGGGTCAGCACCTCCAAATCGGAGGCCATGGTTCTCGACCGGAAAAAGGTGGCTTGCACCCTTCAGGTTGGAGGGGAGGTCCTTCCTCAAGTGGAGGAGTTCAAGTATCTTGGGGTCTTGTTCACGAGTGAGGGAAGGATAGATCATGAGATTGACAGACGGATCGGTGCAGCGGCAGCAATAATGTGGTCTATGTACCGGTCTGTTGTGGTGAAGAAGGAGCTGAGCCGGAAGGCAAAGCTCTCTATTTACCAGTCAATCTACGTTCCTACTCTCACCTATGGTCATGAGCTCTGGGTCATGACCGAAAGGGTAAGATCTCGGATACAACCGGCCGAAATGAGCTTCCTCCGTAGGGTGGCGGGGCGCTCCCTTAGAGATAGGGTAAGGAGCTCTGTCACCCGGGAGGAGCTCGGAGTAGAGCCACTGCTCTTCCACATCGAAAGGGGGCAGTTAAGGTGGCTTGGGCATCTGTTACGGATGCCTCCGGGACGTCTACCTGGAGAGGTGTTCCGGGCATGCCCCACCGGGAAGAGGCCCCGGAGAAGACCCAGGACACGCTGGAGAGACTATGTCTCTCGGCTGGCCTGGGAACGCCTCGGGGTCCCTCCGGAAGAGCTGGAGGAAGTGTCTGGGGAAAGGGAGGTCTGGGCATCCCTACTTAGACTACTGCCCCCGCGACCCGGCTCCAGATAAGCGGAAGACAATGAATGAATGATGAAAAAAAAAAAAATATATATATATATATATATATATATATATATATATATATATATATATATATATAAAACATAAGATAAATCAAATCTCATAGGTACCGATGCCTCCTGAGGTGCCGATGCGGAACAACATGACATCGCGGCAGTGGGCGTGGTACAAGAGCTTGATGAGTTCATGCAGCATTATGGAGACAGACGGCGCACCCATACCGTGCTGCAGAGATAAGACGAACAAACTGTCAATCATTCTCCCTGCTGATGACTATGAAAATGCTTATCTTAATTTTATGACAAATTTTCTTAGCTTAAAATGCACCTGAAAAACAAAACAACTTTATACCTAGATTTTATTCGAAATCACTGCCATGATTTTGACACATCTAATGTCAACATGTTTAAGGAAATGAATATGACAGCGCTCTTGATTCTGATTGAATCAAGAAGTGAGTTCTGATTGAGTCAGAAGGTGTTGATTAATTTCTTATAACAGCAGCTCTGAGAATAGCTCCAGCTCCACAGGTTTATATTAGAGCGGATTCTATAAGGACAACTATTTCACAGAGGCTTGTATTGTGGACATGACACATAAAAGGGATAATAATGTGTGTAATTGTTGATTTGGTGCCATTTTCTTGAGGAGATGTGTATTTAACATATGGAAGGAGTCTCCAGTGTCAGCACTTTGTGACAGCTTTGTAACAGATGAACTGTTTGTAGCTTCTATAACATAAGCGACATCAGGACATAACTTGTTTCTTGGATGTTCCATAACATGAAATGTAACTATAAATGGATAGAAATAATGAATTGCTATGAATTAGTAACTCAAACGTTGTATTCTGGAAATCGGTGTGTTAAATGAGAAATAAAACATTTCAGGACATGCAGTTATTGTGAAATAATCCTTTCAGTAACTTCACTTCTCACTGAGCCACATTTGCTCCACCCTGCTCTCCTTTGTTTCTTCTTTTAAGAACCTTAGCAACTTAGCAACAAATGGAACCTGCTGCTCTACTAATACTACTACACACATGTTTTTTGTTGCACAGGTGGAAAATAAACTCACACTGATGGAAAGCACAGGCCCCACTTTGTACATAGAGTAACGGTCAGTCCCCTCACAGATATCTCTGATATCATCTGCATTCCCCGGGAGCTCCAGCTGCTGATGGATGAACTGAGCAAAAGATCTCATTCTGTTGGCACTGCCTCCCACACACACAAACTACACACCGACAAGACACAGATACACACATAGACACACAGGTGTATGTTAAACTTTAGAGCAGATAGCACTGGTGTGAGAAAGACGGCTGATATGTAATATATGTGGTATAGCAAAAATTAAAAATAAAGTGGCATAGGGTACATAATAATACAACTCAAATACTGTTCATCCAAAAAATGTTGTATCATTTGTGTCTTTACTGAAGACAGAATGGGAAAGGTTTGAAATGATGGATGTGTTTTTGTTTTTTTGTTTTTCTTATGGGTGTGTTTCTTTGATTTTTTTGACACCTTGATGTCTCCGAACATGGCAGGTAGGTTGTGGGTCTTGGTGCCCAGGTTAAAGTGGTAGAGGATGTCTTCCTCCATGTGGTCCAGGTGAGGGTTTTTAACATACTGCTCCTGTCTGGGGGAAACAGCACAGATATAAATCCTCAAATGATATTGCCACAGAACCACATCCTACCCTCAGCTTCTCACCTTACCATGTAAAAATATCTTATAATATTTTTCTAGTATATCATATTATCTTTATAGTCATCTCTATACTTTAACATATTACCTCATAAAATAAAATAGTATTCTACTCATTTTCCAAATATTTACCTTTAAAACAGCCTTACTCTATTAAAAGATCATTTTTCTAATTATAATAATTTTAATTTACAATAAAGTATTTATTTATAGAAAAAAATTAAATGATCTGCCAACAGAATAAAACACATTTAAAGCCTAAAATGAGTACAGTCATCTAAAAACTATTATAAAACATTACATTTGGTTTACATTTGATAAAATTAACTATATTCATAAAATCTTAACTTGAACTATATTCATGAAATCTTAACTTGAACTATATTCATGAAATCTTAACTTGCTAAGATCTATCTATCTATCTATCTATCTATCTATCTATCTATCTATCTATCTATCTATCTATCTATCTATCTATCTATCTATCTATCTATCTCTCTGTCTGTCTGTCTGTCTGTCTATCTATCTATCTATCTATCTATCTATCTATCTATCTATCTATCTATCTCTCTGTCTGTCTGTCTGTCTGTCTATCTATCTATCTATCTATCTATCTATCTATCTATCTATCTATCTATCTATCTATCTATCTATCTCTCTGTCTGTCTGTCTGTCTGTCTATCTATCTATCTATCTATCTATCTATCTATCTATCTATCTATCTATCTGTCTGTCTGTCTGTCTGCCTGTCTGTCTCTATATCTATCTATCTATCTATCTATCTATCTATCTATCTATCTATCTATCTATCTATCTAACTATCTATCGATCAATCGATCTGTCTGTCTGTCTGTCTGTCTGTCTGTCTGTCTATCTATCTATCTGTCTGTCTGTCTGTCTGTCTGTCTGTCTATCTATCTATCTATCTATCTATCTATCTCTGTCTATCCATCTGTCTGTCTGTCTGTCTGTCTATCTATCTATCTATCTATCTGTCTGTCTGTCTCTCTGTCTATCTATCTATCTATCTATCTATCTATCTATCTATCTATCTATCTATCTATCTATCTATCTGTCTGTCTGTCTGTCTCTCTGTCTCTCTGTCTCTCTATCTGTCTATCTATCTGTCTATCTATCTATCTATCTATCTATCTATCTATCTATCATTCTATTTATGTAGTGTGAGTGTGAGATTATGAAGGTGCTGATCGTCTTTCTCTCAGTCTTGTTTCAAAGGCGTATCAATGTAAAACACAGAATTTTAAAATTAATAAAGCTCATTGAACATTTCTATTCAGAAAAGAAAGTATTTTCTTACTCTAGATAACCACTGTGTAAAATTGGAGTACCTGTCATTGAACTTCACTCTGAAAGAGAGAGATGTAATCTATTATATTTCAACAAATCACCTCCATTCATAGAATAGAATTAAAGACACACAATACATGGCTTACTGTATATTGGACATCAGTACAATACTTGCCTATGAATCTCTCTGAAAAGTTCCTTAATTCCAGCCAGACTTGAAAAGCTATACTCGGTGGTGTTTCTTAAAACTAAAAGTTATTCTCAAAGACAGGAGCTGATATAGCTTTGGTTCTCAACCCCCTGATGATGCTGATTGGTTGTGGAGGGAGGTGTAGTGTCTGTTATCCCATCAGCTGACTACCTCCCACTTTCATCTGGTTACTGATCATATGTCCAGTCCAATTTCCCAGACATAATAAAACAAACCTGACACAAAAACAGAATCAGACACAGGTGGCGTGTACATTCAACACAACATCTTTAACCTTTTTGTTTTATTGCGTTATCTGACGTAAATGTCATATAAAATGGGATGGGATCTTGTGCTCCAGGATGTCCTGTACAGCCTGGAAGTGTCATCATCATCAAAAAACAAACAAACAAACAAACAAACAAAACAATCTGATAGAAATATCTGATAGTTAACACTGTTAAAGAGTAAATCACAAATGCAAATCATGCTATCATTTGTTTTTAAGTAGCTGCTCAGTATTCAGGAAGAACAGGCTCTACAGATTTGTCACATTTACTCGAACTTGACTTCGGGATGTACAGTGAAGTTTTTACCGGTAATAAGTAATGAATTATCATCTAAAAGATTCCACAGAGGTGAAAGGACTTCTTTTCTAACATCCCTCCAAACTCCCGCAGCTGTAAGACATTAACTTTAATTATCATAAGCCGTCCAGATGATAAATGATCCTCCGAGCTGTTTAGACTGCGAGTGAAAATTCGATATTCTATTAAATCTCCATTATTCTAATTAAAAGGCCATTAGTGGGAAATTACAAAGTGATGTGAAGGGATTTTATGAATGTAAATTTATTTGTTTTGGAATCCTCCTTACAATATAAATTGGCATTTGATGATTTCAAATATTATTATATTATCCCGAAGGCAAGTTTCATTTCAGTGATATGAATGAAGCTTCATTTATTTATTCTTTATTGGACTACATCTAGGTTTGTTAAGAATTTGGTGGCTGTGTTGAAATACCAGGACATGACTTTAATTAGAACAGACGTTAATTAGATCATTTTTTTGTTAAAAGGTGGATGGAGATGAGATTTCTCTCTGAAGACCAGTACTAATACTGTTTAAAGCCCAAAACAAGACCAGTACCAATAACAATATATGCAATTATTTTATTTGTATGCCATCTTGCAATAGACATTCTATGCAATTAAACATAAATAAATTCATAGATTCTGTTTGTCTTCTGCTCATTAATAATAATGGAGTAAAATGCTACAAATACTAAATATTACATTTCAATTTAAGACATTTTCTCTTAAAAGGTGCTTTCATGTTCTAGTTTATAATTCTCTTTATTTAGCTATTTAGCTTTGGTTTGTGTTTAGCTAGTAGAGCAACAACCGAAGACCTTTTCACCTAGCTAAATTATTATTCATGCTAAAATACAGTAAAGCTTTTATCTTTGTGTCCTGCAGTATTAAGACAATGAGCTGCTGAAATAGGTTTATCATGAGGCCTGCAAACGGGCAGTGAAAGACAGAACCTGATGCATCAGTACATTAACCTTTACTTTCCTTTACTTTCCCAGATGTGTGAAAGACAGTTACAGCATTTTTAGAGACGTTCTGAAGGTTCCCATAATGCTAGTTTAACAATATGTGAAATAATATGTGTAGTAGAGGCACTGGATCCTGGTCCCGTGACTTTGAGGTGGGATTTATACAACTCAACTTCACATCACTCTTGATCATTAATCATATATCACACTTCATATCACAGTGCTGTTGAATGCTTGATTCTGATTGGACTAAAGGTTTTGATTAATTGTAAAGGTCTTGATTAATTAAGTTTCACTAATGTGCTCATTCTATTCTTCTTCTTCTTCTTCTTCTTTCGGCTTTTCCCTTCAGGGGTCTCCACAGCGAATCATCTCTCTCCACCTATCCCTATCTTCTGCATCCTCAACACTTGCACCCACTAGCTTCATATCCTCATTAATTCCATCCATATACCTCCTCTTTGGCCTTCCTCTTTGCCTCCTGCGTGGCAGCTCCATGTCCAACATTCTCCTACCAATATACTCACTCTCCCTCCTCTGAACATGTCCAAACCATCTTAATCTGGCCTCCCTAACTTTGTCCCCCAAATGTCCAACATGAGCTGTCCCTCTGATGTACTCGTTCCTAATCCTGTCCAATCTTGTCACTCCCAAAGATAACCTCAACATCTTCAGCTCTGCTACCTCTAGCTCTGACTCCTGTCTCTTCCTCAGTGACACTGTCTCTAAAAATGTGCTCATTCTATTAATACACTGTTGTTTCTTTATTAACAACCTACATAGGGACTTGCATGAAGGATGCTCTGTGTAAAAGATGTTGATTTGGTGACAGTTTCTACTGGGAGATATTTTTCATTTAGCATTTAAAGAAGCAGTTTCCAGTTTCAGTTAGATATAACGTGATATTTGTCAGTCTTAAGGCTTCAGGATGCAAATTTGTGTCTTGCTAACTTCAAGAGAGAGAAATAAAGAGAGGCTGGAGGTTGAATGAATGTTTATACACTGATGTAATTCTATTGTTTCTTTGTTATTATGTTGTTAACCGTATCTATATGCTATTTTACTATATGTCTTTGCACAAATAAACGACAGCAATTGAATCCTTTTGCATGACATTACAGTGTTATAAGTGTTATTACATGGTGTAGTTATGGCAAATTGTAACGGGGCTCCGCCAGAGGCGGAAGTGTCCGGATCCATGTGCCGAGCCGGCGGTAGGGAAAACACAGTATCGTAAATCGGGGACAGGCAATAGTTCGGCAACAGGTAATCCAGAATCCAAGCGATAAAGTCCAACAAGGGTAATCCAGAGAGAGAGAAACGAAAACAGTCCAAAGTCCAAAAACCAAACAATCCAACATCAAAGAACAAGCAAAAGAGAATCCAATAAACAATCCACGTCAAGGCCAGAAATCCGTCAGGGTAAACGCTCGGTATAGTCACAAGGAACATTACTTCGCGTCATGCAGGTGGTGCGCACCGTATTTAAATCCCCAGGTAATCCGGAAGTAAACTCAAAATACGGGCGAGGGCTCCCTCTCGCGGTCACCTCTAGTGCGAGTCGTGACAGAGCCCCCCCCTCTAGGAACAACTCCCGAGGTTCTACGCCGAGGGCGCCCCCTCGGGCGCGGAGCAGGTCTCCCCGGATGGGCGCGGTGGAAGTCCTCAATCAGCGACGGGTCGAGGATGTCCCCGGAGTCCACCCACGAGCGCTCCTCGGGGCCGTACCCCTCCCAGTCCACCAGATACTGCAGACGGGACCGGACTCGCCTGGAGTTCAGGAGGGTCCGCACCTGGTACGCCGGAGACCCCTCAATGTCCAGCGGCGGTGGCGGCGCCGCACCGGTCCCCGCCTCCCCGGCCGCAGGGTGCGCAGGCTTGAGCAGAGACACGTGGAAGGTCGGGCATATACGATAGGATGCTGGGAGCCGGAGACGGTAAGCCACTGGGTTGACCCGGCGAACGATTTCAAACGGGCCGACGAACTTGGGGCTAAGCTTCCTGCAGGGCAGACGAAGACGGAGATTGCGGGTCGACAGCCAGACTTTCTGTCCCACTTGGTAGGACGGGTGCGGTCGGCGACGACGATCCGCCTGAATCCTCTGCCTCCTCACAGCCCTCTGTAGACGAACATGAGCGCGCTCCCACACCTCTTGGCTCAGACGATACCACTCCTCCACAGCAGGGACGTCGGAAGGCTCCCCGGACCAAGGGAACAAAGGTGGTTGGTAGCCCAAGACGCACTGAAATGGCGTCAGTCCTGTGGAGGAGTGAATAAGGGAGTTCTGAGCGTACTCCGCCCACGGCAGGAATTCACTCCACCGATGCTGTTCCCTGCTACAGTAGGACCTGAGGAAGCGTCCAATCTCTTGGTTGAGTCGCTCCGCCTGCCCGTTAGATTGGGGGTGATAACCGGAGCTTAGGCTCACCCCGATGCCCAGACGGCCACACAGCGCCCCCCACACCCGGGAGGTGAACTGCGGGCCCCGATCTGACACAATATCCTCGGGTAGGCCGAAGTTGCGGAACACATGCTGGAACATGGCGTCGGCCGTCTGCATGGCCGTGGGCAGTCCCTCTAGTGGAATCAGCCGGCACCCTTTGGAAAACCGGTCCACCACGACCATAACGGCAGTAAATCCCCCCGAATCCGGCAGGTCGGTTAAAAAGTCCACCGACAGGTGCGACCATGGGCGCCGGGGAATCGGAAGGGGCTCCAGCAGTCCCTCCGGGAGATGGCGACTGGTCCGCGACTGCGCACACGTCGGGCAAGCAAGCACGTACTCCTCTACATCCGAGCCCAGAGAGGGCCACCAGAACCGGCGACATGTGAGCTGCGTTGAACGGCGAATACCTGGGTGTCCAGAACTGGGGGCCTCGTGCACCCACTGCATCACTTGTTGCCGGAACAGTTGGGGCACGAAGGTCCTATCCGGCGGACAGCTGGCGGGTGGCGGCTCGTCGGCGTGAGCTCGCCGAATTTCCTCCATGAGGTCCCAACGGACCGGTGCCAGAAGAGCGGTGGCCGGCAGGATGGGCTCCGGTTTGCTGGGATCACCGGCCGACTCGAACTGTCTGGAGAGAGCATCTGCCTTGCCGTTCTTGGACCCAGGGCGGTACGTCACCGTAAACACAAACCGGGTGAAGAAAAGTGCCCACCGAGCCTGTCGAGGGTTCAGCCGCTTGGCTCCTCGGAGGTACTCCAGGTTACGGTGGTCAGTGAGTACTTGAAATGGATGACGTGCCCCCTCCAGCCAGTGGCGCCACTCCTCTAGTGCCGCCTTGATGGCCAGTAGCTCTCGGTTACCGACATCATAGTTTCTTTCCGCGGCCGTCAATTTCCTTGAGTGGAAAGCACAAGGATGGAGTTTCCCGGGCTCCCCATGCCGTTGGGAGAGCACCGCCCCTATGCCACTGCAGGAGGCGTCAACCTCCACCACGAACGGCAGCTCCGGGTCAGGGTGTCTTAGGATGGGTGCTGTGGTGAATCGATCCTTCAACTGAAGGAAGGCTGTACGGGCCTGGTCCGTCCAGGACAGTTTTTTGGGCTTCCCCCTGAGTAATGACGTCAGGGGACCGGCTACTGAGCTGTAGTTCCGTATGAACCGCCGGTAAAAGTTGGCGAAGCCCAGGAAACGCTGCAGCTCCCGCACCGTAGAAGGTTCGGGCCACCCCGTAACTGCCTGGACCTTGACTGCATCCATCTCCACTCCCTGACGCGAAATCACGTATCCTAGGAACGTTACCTGGGAACAGTGAAATTCGCACTTCTCCAACTTGACATAGAGGTGGTGCTGTTGCAATCTGGCGAGTACCTCCCTAACCTGGATCACATGCTCCTCCATGGAGGCCGAGTACACCAGGATGTCGTCGATGTAGGCGATGACACTTCTTCCCAGCAGGTCCCGGAAAACCTCGTTGATAAGGGCCTGAAACACTGCTGGGGCGTTGGTGAGGCCGAAAGGCATCACGCAGTACTCATAATGTCCATGAGTCGTGTGGAATGCAGTCTTCCACTCGTCCCCCTCTCGGATGCGCACCAAGTTGTACGCACTACGGAGGTCCAGTTTGGTGAACACCCGCGCTCCCCGCAGCTGCTCCAGAGCTGCGGGCACCAATGGCAGCGGGTAGGGGTACCGAATGGTGACAGCGTTCAGCCCCCTGTAGTCGATGCACGGCCGAAGGCCTCCATCCTTCTTCCCCACAAAAAAGAACCCTGCGGCTGCCGGGGACGTGGAGGGCCGAATGTGGCCTGCTGCCAGTGACGACTCGATATACTCCTCCATGGCCTTGGACTCCGGAAGAGAGAGGGGGTAAATCCGCCCCTTGGGGGGGGAGGCGTTAGGTAGCAGGTCAATGGCACAATCCCAGACCTGATGATGAGGTAGACGAGCCGCCCTCTCCTCACTGAACACCATGTGGAAGTCCATGTATTGGCTGGGAAGGTGACCGCCAGCCGCCTCGAGGGGCCTCTGCACCCGAGAAGTCCTGCACGGTCTCGCTACGGGGTCCCGTAGGCATCCCCTCTGACACGTGATGGACCAGCGCACCAGCTCCCCCGACCGCCAGGAAATGTGTGGATCATGGCGCCTCAACCACGGGAACCCTAGAATCACGGGGTTGGCTGGTGACGAAGTGACGTAAAACGCCAACCGTTCATAGTGAAATAGTCCGACCTGAAAGTCCAGTAACTCCGTTTGGTGTTTCAAATAGCCCTCTCCAATGGGCTGACTGTCGATGGCCGTAATCCTCAAAGCTGGTACGCAGGGGAAGATGGGGATCCCAAGTTCCTCCACCAGGCCCCGGTCTACGAGGTTCACGGCCGCTCCAGAGTCAATTAAGGCTGAAACGGGGAAGCAGCGGTCAGACATATGTAACGAAGCTGGCACTGTCAAGTTCAGAAATGAAGAAATGTCACCCACCGGAGTCGCTGGGAACCTTTCAGGGCACCGAGGACTCAGATGTCCAGATGCCCCGCAGCGGTAGCACAACCTCATCTGACCTCGAGACCGGTGTCCCTGAACTGCCAGCCCAGATCTCCCCAGCTGCATGGGTTCAGGCTCCTCCTCACGACGTGAAGAGTAATCCATATGCCTCTGGGGGCGAGCTGAAGCATGAGCCCCTGCTCGGTGTTGGCGCCGCAGATTGTCCAGGCGAATAGCCGTGGCTACAAACTGCGACAGGGTGGTGGCCTCCTCATGACATGCAAGCTCGGACTGGAGGGCGGGGTGCAACCCGGCACGAAAGACGGCCCACAGAGCCGCGTCGTTCCAGCCTGACTGGGCAGCTAACGTGCGGAACCGGATGGCGTAGTCCGCTGCTGCCTCGGAGCCCTGGCGTAGCTCCATCAAGCGGACAGAAATGTCCTTGCCGCCCGCTGGGTATTCAAACACCTCCTTAATCATCCCAGAAAAATAGTCATAGGAGGCTTTGATCTGCGGGTCGGCGTCCCACACTGCCGATGCCCACTCTAAGGCCCTGTCAGTCAAAAGTGACATGAGAAACGCGCACTTAGTCCCCTCCTCACGGTACATTCCCGGCTGGTGCGAAAAAAACACATCGCACTGCCGCAAAAACCCGCGACAGCGATCAGCTGATCCATTGAATTTTTCTGGCAGCGCCAGCCGGGGTGACTCACCGTGCGTAGGCGGCGGATCGCGAGGAGAAGCGATCGCCACTCGGCTCAGCTGAGCCTGCATATCCGCCAGCTGATCTTGATAGGAGCGAATAATCGCTCCTTGCCGCACGATGATTTCGCGTAGCTCCGCTGAATCCGTGAGCGGCGAAGTAATCTGTAACGGGGCTCCGCCAGAGGCGGAAGTGTCCGGATCCATGTGCCGAGCCGGCGGTAGGGAAAACACAGTATCGTAAATCGGGGACAGGCAATAGTTCGGCAACAGGTAATCCAGAATCCAAGCGATAAAGTCCAACAAGGGTAATCCAGAGAGAGAGAAACGAAAACAGTCCAAAGTCCAAAAACCAAACAATCCAACATCAAAGAACAAGCAAAAGAGAATCCAATAAACAATCCACGTCAAGGCCAGAAATCCGTCAGGGTAAACGCTCGGTATAGTCACAAGGAACATTACTTCGCGTCATGCAGGTGGTGCGCACCGTATTTAAATCCCCAGGTAATCCGGAAGTAAACTCAAAATACGGGCGAGGGCTCCCTCTCGCGGTCACCTCTAGTGCGAGTCGTGACACAAATAGAGACAGCTGGGAAACAATTTCCCAAAAATAAATTAAACATTTCCCCCCAGTCAGTAAAGGTTCACTTTAATATAATGTACTTTGATGTCAATCACTAAGAATGTATTAGTGTAGCAGGTTAAAGAGGTGTATTTATTATTATTATTTATAAGCAAATGAAATTTAAAAAAAAAAAAAAAAAAAATATATATATATATATATATATATATATATATATATATATATATATATATATATATATATATATATATATATATATATATATATAAAATGGGAATTCTGATAAGCCTTCCCAAATAAATAAATAAATCTGTATAATAATAATAATAATAATAATAATAATAATAATAATAATAATAATAATAGTAATAATAATCATTTTTAACAGCTTACAAATATTTACCAGCTTATAAAATAACACTTGACCCAGAACATCTGCATTATTATTATTATTATTATTATTATTATTATTATTATTATTATTATTATTATTATTACATTTATTAAAAAGGTTTAAAAATATATAAAAACTTCCGGTGGCATAGAAATTACTCCTTGGATGCATTTAAAATAATTTAAAAAATAATATAAATCAAAACAAAGATGAACTACGTCCAAGAGTAGCGTAGTCACAGGCTTAGATCTGTTTCCAAAGGCTGCTGTTAATGTTTTGTATATTTGGATTGTGTAACCGTACTGATCTTTGCATGCTCAGCTTTACAGATACGTATGTTCAGACTGTATAGAGGCTGTTTTGTACACTAACGCTTACACACACACACACACTCACACAAACACACACACACCTGAGAGTAAACATGTGATCATCATTATTTCTGACTTGCTCCACATTGAGTCTGTACTTTAAAGTTAGGATTTCCAAATGCAAATAGAAAGCAAAACACAGACAAGCCCTTTTAGCACAAGATGTGAAGTGATTCACACTCTGTAATCTTCTCTCTAATGGCTGATCTCTCTGTAATCTTAGTTTTACAGCCAGCATTAAAGCTTGTTTGCTGTTATTTGAGGCTTTAGCTCATGTGTTTTCACATTATTTAGAGCTATGTACACCTGAGTGTGAAAATGTTCATATACAGTATATTCATATACAGTATCATGTGTTGTGCTTACTTTTTGAATTTTGAAAGAAAATATATAGAAAAAAAACTATAGAAATAAGTCGAAATTTTTAAGATAAGATAATCCGTTATTCGTCCCACAGAAGATAAATTTGCATTGTTACAGTGACAGCTAAGGAAAAAGATAACATCAAGGCACTTGATGGTTATCGTACACTATATTGCCAAATCATTGAATTCAGGTGTTGTTTTTCAGGGGTTGGTCTCGACCCCTTAGTTCCAGTGAAAGGAACTCTTAATGCTTCAGCATACCAAGACATTTTGGACAATTTCATGCTCCCAACTTTATGGGAACAGTTTGGGGATGACCCCTTCCTGTTCCAACATGACCGCACACCAGTGCACAAAGCAAGGTCCATAAAGACATGGATGAGCGAGTTTGGTGTGGAGGAACTTCACAGAGTCCTGACCTCAACCTGATAGAACACCTTTGGGATGAATTAGAGCGGAGACTCTGAGCAGACCTTCCTGTCCAGCATTAGTGCCTGACCTCACAAAGGCGATTCTAGAGGAATGGTCAAAAATTCCCATAAACACACTCCTAAACCTTGTGGAAAGCCTTCCCAGAAGAGTTGGAGCTGTTATAACTGCAAGGGACGGGCCAACTCCATATTACATTCATGTGCATGTAAAGGCAGATGTCCCAAAACTTTTTTATATATATATATATATATATATATATATATATATATATATATATATATATATATATATATATATATACATATATATATATACACACACACACACACACCTTTTTTAGTTTTGGAAAGTAATAACAATAATAATAATAATTATTATTATTATTATTATTATTATTATTATTAGGAAGTTCAGGATAGTATCCAGAGGAAGAGGTTAGCCAAGAAGAAGTGGGACATGGACAGGACTGAAGAGAATAGACAGGAATACAAGGAGTTACAGCGCAGAGTGAAGAGGGAGGTGTCTAAGGCCAAGCAGAAGGCATATGAAGAGTTGTACACTAGGTTAGACACTAGAGAAGGAGAGAAGGACTTGTACAGGTTAGCTAGGCAGAGGGATAGAGATGGGAAGGATGTGCAGCAAGTTAGAGTTATTAAGGATAGAGATGGAAGGGTGCTCACAAGTGAGGAGAGTGTACAGAGGAGATGGAAGGAATACTTTGAGGAGCTGATGAATGAGGAAAATGAGAGGGAAAAAAGAGTAGAAGGGGTGCATGGGCGGAGCGAGAGTTGGAGCAAACAAAACAGTAAAAAAAAAAAATGTTCAAGGTCCGGGGCCCTGGCCGGAACTCTCCTCTGCTGGCGAACATTGGGGCAACGCCCCCCATGGAAGCTACATCGTGGGGTGACGCCCCCCACCGGAACCTAGGCAGAGCGAGAGCCGGAAACAAAAACTTGAAACTCCGGCCCTTGGCCGGAACTCTTTCGCGGGATAAAAATGGGGGCACGCCCCTCACGGAAGCTACATCGTGAGGCGACGCCCCCACGGGAACATGGACGGAGCGAGAAAAATCAAAAATCCTCCAAAATCTAAATTTTCTGCCGGAACCCTCCTCCTTTCCCTAACCACGGGCGGAGAGAGGGGCGGAATCAACAAAAACCCCCCCGAAAAACACCACTCCGAACCGGAGCGCAAAACGAAAACAGGCAAAACAATAAAACCCGGAAACGAAGAAACTAACCTTCTCGCTGAAGCTTCGCGCTGGATCTGTTCGGTTTTGGCTAGTCCTTCTGTTACAACCGGCGGTGTCCGGCTGGATATAACAGATCCAGCGCGAAGCTTCAGCGAGAAGGTTAGTTTTTTCGTTTCCGGGTTTTATTGTTTTGCCTGTTTTTGTTTTGTTCGCCAGCAGAGGAGAGTTCCGGCCAGGGCCCCGGACCTTGAACTTTTTTTTACTGTTTTGTTTGCTCTGACTCTCGCTCCGCCCATGTTCCTGTGGGGGGCGTCGCCCCATGATGTAGCTTCCGTGGGGGCGCTGCCCCACCTGTTGCCAGCGGAGGAGAGTTCCGACAGCACCTTGCTCCCACCCTCCCGCCCCTTGGGGAGTTCCAGACCCCGGCGAGACGGACATCGTCGCCCCGGAGCCGTCGTTCGTCGGTGGACGTCGCTCGGTGCGAGTGCTCGGCGGTGGACGTTGCTCAGCGCTGCAGCTCGGCGGTGGATGTCGCTTGGCCCTGCGGCTCGGCTGTGGACGTCACTCGGCTCTGCGGCTCGGCTGTGGACGTCGCTCGGCGCCTCCGCTCGGCTGTGGACGTCGCGTCGGACCCTTTGGCCTTGCCGTCGGGTCCTTTGCTCCCCCCACTTGTCTCGCTCCTGCTTCTCCCTCCCCCCACGTGCCTTGCCTCGATCCTCGTTCCCCCCACTTGCCTTGCCTTTGTCCTCGCTTCCCCCCACTCGCCTTGCTTTTGCTTCTCGCTCCCCCCCCAAGTGCCTCGCCCTGCTCCTCGCTCCCCCCACCGGCCTCTCTACGTTCCTAGCTCCTCCCCAGGACCCATCGCTGGACCGGACTTTTTGGGAGGGGCTAGGGTTTGGCGCGTCGGGAGCCGCGCCTTTGAGAGGGGGGAGATGTTACGGGTAGCAGGGCTGAGGGTGAACCACTAGGGGGCCCTCAGTAGGGGTTGTCATGTCTGTTTATGTTTATGTTTTGGCCATGTGTGTGTTTAAGCCCCGTCCTCGCCTAATGTGTGTTCCTGCCCCTGATCACCTGTTCCCAATGTTTCCCTGATTATGTTTCCTATATATAGTCCTGTCTTTGTCTTCTTTAGTTGCTAGTCCTCGTTTGCATGTAGGCCGATGTGGTGTCGCGGTTTTTGTTTCATGTTCATGTCTTGTGTTCTATGTTTAATAAACCCCTTTTTGTTTCACGGAAGCTTTGCGTTGGGTCTGTTATATCCAGCCGGACACCGCCGGTTGTAACAGTTAAATAGTTCAATACACTGAAATGTGACATGAACATTGTAACACTTGTTTCTGTGTTCACAAAATTATCTTTCCATGATATGGTGGACATTTGCTTTGATTTGCCCCTTTAACAGTCATTCTGTTGCCATGCTGTTTTCAAAGGGTAGGTTCATATACATCGACGGGTCAAATCTAAGCAGCGCTCAGGAAAAAAAAGTCAAACTGTCTGTTTGTTTAAGTAGAATAAACATTGGAGAAGTAAAAGTGATGCCAACAGACATTCATGTTACTTAAACAAAAACGTTTCAAAGCCTTTTTCAAAGCCATGTCACAAAGGTGATATGTTTTGAATATGGAATATTAATATTATTCAGTGTAATCCAGCACATTTATAATTCTGTTACTTAGTAGGAAATCCTCATCAGTTTATTTTTTTATTCTACTATCAGTTTCTATTATCTAGTTTCTATTCCTAGATGAAAACTGTTATCAGTTTGTGTTGTTTGTCAATCTAAGAGTCACTCCTATCCTGTCCTGTAACATACAAATCACAGACATTTCAAAACTCTGGAAAGTGCTGGATTGACTTTTTACCCCAATCTTGTTCCATTGCATAATGGTTTAAAATAATCACAAAGTGTTCACGTCCAAAGGTGAGGTCTATGAGGGTGTGTTCAAGGCTTAATGTTCTGTTTGGGTGAAAAGGGAAATTTTTCATTCTTTCTGAATCAAGGAATGTAGAGAAGATTGCATTTTTTATATCAAAGTTATAATACTGAGGCCATGTCTCAACAAGTTGAATATAAAGGTATTACTAATGCTAAGTCTTTATAAATTTAAAATGCTAGTGTCTAGTATACGTTCCTCCCATTATACATGTTTATTTCCAGCGTTTATAATGCTAATAATTGATTTCAAACTGAATTAAAACACTAAGAAGTGGAAAGGTTTAAAGAGAAAAACCTCGGTCAAAGGTATAATTCCTAAAAATGTTCTTCTAAGGATGTGAAAGGCTTAGGATAAAGAGAGAATAAAGAGCTCGCCATCTAGTGGCAATAAACTCTTAGTGCATGAGATTAGAGCTTCATTCAGTCTGACACTCCTGTGTAGAGTGCTGTGCAGAACTCTAACCAAGTCCAGTGTCTTCCAAGAAAAGTTCTAAAAATGGTAATGGTAAGTCCTAAACAGCTAAGAACCTTAAACTATATATATATATATATATATATATATATATATATATATATATATAGATTCCCGCCTCCACCATGTGTGTGTGGAGTTTGCATGTTCTCCCCGTGCCTCGGGGGTTTCCTCCAGGTACTCCTGTTTCCTCCCCCGGTCCAAAGACATGCATTGTAGGTTGATTGGCATCTCTAAATTGTCCGTAGTGTGTGATTGCGTGAGTGAATGAGTGTGTGTGTGTGTGCCCTGTGATGGGTTGGCACTCCGTGCACTCCAGGGTGTATCCTGCCTTGATGCCCAATGACGCCTGAGATAGGCACAGGCTCCCCGTGGCCCGAGAATAGATCGGATAAGCGGTAGGCAATGAATGAATATATAAAAACCTACAGAATTCTATGGACAGTGGCTAAGATAACTATCTAGCTAGAATTAGCCAGACAAAATGTACACAGGATCCTTTACAAGGTTAAGGTTAAAAAAATATTACTTTAGTTGAAGAGAAACAAACATTTGGAATGAAAGGACTAGCTGTGTTGAATTCTGAGTTCAGAGTGTTAAGTGTTACTATGAGGTCTTGCGGTATTCCTACTATCCAAAGTCGATTTTTCCATCGGCACCACTGCTCTACCGAAAATGGACCTGCACTGTGCAACACTTCCCGACTAGGGCTTTGCTAACACACTTTTTATAAACCTAATCAATTGCGCTGCTAAATGCTTGGAACAAAATCTGATCCCACGCCGGCCACAATTGTATTGGTGTAAAAGCCTGAGTGAGAGAGGAGCATCTCAGTGGTATCAATATGATCTCTGCAGTCACCTTCTCATCCCCTGTGGTAGCTCTCAGCCTTTCACTGTCTGTCTTTCTCTCACTCTCTGTCTCTATCTGTCTGTCTGTGTCTGTCTCTTTCTCTGTCTGTCTGTCTGTCTCTCTCCTTGTGTCTTTCTCTATCTGTTGGTATCTCTGTCTTTCTTTCTGTCTCTATCTGTCTGTCTGCCTGTCTCTCTCTATCTCTCTCTGTCTGTCTGTCTCTCTGTCTTCCTTTCTGTCTCTGTCTGTCTGCCTGCCTCTCTCTTTCTCTCTCTCTGGGTGTATCTTTCCCTGTCTGTCTGTCTGTCTGTCTCTCTGTCTTTCTGTTTCTGCCTGTCTGTTTCTCTCTGTCTGTCTGTCTCTCTTTTTCTCTCTCTTTCTTTCTGTCTCTGCCTGTCTGTCTGTCTGTCTGTCTGTCTGTCTCTCTCTCTCTCTGTCTCTCTCTTTCTTTCTGTCTCTGTCTGTCTGTTTCTCTTTGTCTGTTTTTCTGTCTGCCTGCCTCTCTCTCTGTCTGTGTCTTTCACTGTCTGCCTCTCTCTCTCTCTCTCTCTCTCTCTCTCTCTCTCTCTCTCTCTCTCTCTCTCTCTCTCTCTCTCTCTCTCTCTCTCTCTCCCACGCTGACTTACAGTCGCTCCCAATGGGAGGCTCGGATAGCCACAAGGCCCCAGTTCACTTTCCTGGAATTCTTCATAGCTCATGCAATCTGGGACAGGTCTTTTTTGGTTGAACTGAAAGAAGAAAACCATTATAGCAATATGTTCACACACTGAGAGAAAATTAAAAAAAAAAACACACAAAAAAAGCCCACATATTACAGACTAGAGGGTCTTCATAGACCTGAGCCACGCCTGAGTCACTGTCTTCAGTGCTTGAATAAGGGCAGAAAATAAAGGAGCCAGAAAGCCAATAACATTCAGACACTGGGCTCCAAATTGATCTTGAGGCTTCAATTTCCTTTCTGGCAGATATGAAAAGACAGAGAAGGAGGCAGAATAATGATATCAATACGCATCTTATATCTATCAGATCTGGAATAACAACAGTGTTGGTAGAAGGAACTCTTCATAATTTAGCTTTTAACTTTATTTATTAAGTAATAAAAGAGAAAATAAATCATTTAAATGAATTCTTCAGGTTTATTTTTAACCTACTTTCCATGTTACCTCTATAGCATACATTCCTAATGTTACTTTATTAGCAAGACAAGAATTTCAACACATTCTCAAAACACATTTCTAATGGAGGCCTAAGGCCAGTTGTTGGGACATTATGTTTCAGGTTTTATGGAAGAAAAATGATTTCCAGCTTTGAGTAAATCATCAACAGTCCAAAGGCTTGCTGTAGGTGAACGAGGTGTAAGATATTATGACAAACAGTTCAGTAAGCTATAAATATTGTGGTGAAGAATATTCTTGGTAACAGGGTAAAGTGGCAGGAAGGTTAAATCAGACTAATTGTGTGTTCAAGTCATAAAAGATCCTGTTTACGAGGTGGACACATGAACGGTAATGTCATCATTACGAGTGGGAAAAATTTGGATTTTCTTCGTGCTCAGAGGTTTCGAGTTGGTTGTGTGTCAGTAAGTAAACATGGCAGACTGCATGACTGAGGAACATGACAGAGGATGATGGAGATAGACATACACCACATTATACTTATGGGTAGTTAGCAGTGACATAACTTTGTTATGTTCATTTATTTATTTATAATGAAACAAGCTATATGTACCTGCACAAAATATGAGAGCACTGAACAATTACGATATAATATGTAAACTTTAAAAGTTTAGATTGGCTGCATATATTGATGTAAAAATATAAAAATAAATAATCACAAAATTAAAATCATACCTGGTGCGCATTCTTTGTTTTTCATTTTCTAGAAGTAGAGTTAAAAATAAATAAATAAATAATAATAAAAAAACTGGCTGTATTTTTTATAGTTAATTAAGCGAAGGTTCACCTCATCCTGCTGTGACCAAAGTGACTTAAAGGCACCAGATGTCGTAATTACGACTTTCCAACTCTTAAAAATGAACTTCCCACTAGGACTTGAACGTACAATAAGAAAATACAAGAGATGTACAAATGAGCTGTATAACATGAAGCGATACGGTTATCAGTCATGAAAATCTAAAGCTGTACAATTCTTTCGTTCAGAGATGGAAAAACTTTTTCTGAGGGAAAAATCTGTCATTATGAGTGAGCTCTAGTACCTGTGTCCTTTTTTGGAAAAGAGTCTTCTTACTTCAAATGATCCTGATAATCCAAACTGATCATCAGACTTTAAAAAAGAGAGAATATTTTGCTGATTAAATTATTCCAAGCTTGAACTTGGAAAATAATCGTATTTAATAAGCTGTGGATTTTACTCTCACTGTTCCTTTGTATTAGATGAGGTTGACTGTTAGCTCACTATACTGTATTTATTGATGCATTTTAAAAAATTACATGTCTATTAATACATGTCTATTGGATGCTCAGTAACACCTATAACTGAAAAACATCAAAATGAACAATGTGTAAGCAACATAAAGCTATTTAAAGTCATATAAACTGGATTAATTGGCCATTTACATTTACATTTCCGGCATTTAGCAGACGTTCTTATTTGACATCTGACCAGAACAGAGAAGAGTCTAGATGTATACCTCCATCTAACCTTATCTGAGAGATGGTAGGACCAGTTGAGGAGTACTAGTGGATCTGAGGGAGCGAGGTGCAGTGTGAGGAGTAATAAGAGCTTTGAGGTAAGATGGTGCTTGGCTTTGTAAGCAAGCATCAGTGTTTTGAATCTGATGCATGTAGCTGCTGGAAACCAGTGGAGGGAACGCAGCAGAAAAAGAAAAAGAAAGCAAAGCAAAAGAAAATCAGTGGAACTGCTAAATCAGACTCAGAGAATCTTGTCGATGTATACTTTCTGTCACAACTTACAGCACAGTCTTTTGCCAGGTTTCACTTTTTTGTATTACACTGCAGTTTTATAAAAAGGATCACATGACAGTTCTTCTAGCTGTGTCTTGTTTAATCTGATTCAGGATTATTTTAATAATCTCATTACCCATACTTGAGGTGGTACCTGGTGAAGTACAATGAAGACTGAGTGAATATGTGAAAAAATGAAGGTAAAGGTGTTACATGCTCGCAAGCTATAGAACTTACCCGGCTTCATTAATTCCACTTTTAATATCAGAGCTTTTTGGCTTGTGTTTAGATTTTATTCTTGCACAATTTTGTTTAAGACATATTTCCACACTGCATCTCTTTTCTATTTTAAGACTTTTCTAGTCTGGGAATTAGTTCTGGTATTCCCAGTGTCTGTTTTGTGTACTGAATCAGGCTCTATAGTGAATAATATATTATTAAATTAAAGATAAACAAGCAGTAATGCTGAAAAGGTTTGATTTAGAAACTGGTTTCCCACTGGTTTTCTCCTGAATAGTTGTTTCTCCATTAATAGAAAATAAATGTCTTCATTTTGAATGGACTTGTGATAGTGACCCCTGGAAAGACATTGATGATGGTTCATTTTTTCCCTCACTTTGATCTGTGCAATAAAAACAACCTTTCAGATCTATATTAGGTTAACATTTTCTGTTTTTATGTATTCAACAGACATTAATACCTGTCTATCTGAATAAATTCCTGCAAAAAATTTTATTTGAATGCATTTATTTATAATATAAGTTTAAAAAATGACTTATTCCTCTGAGGTGAGCCATTTAATATCTAAAAAACAGTATAACAACTAAAACATAATTTTAATTTGGCTAAGGGCTACTGAAATTACACTATATTGCCAAAAGTTTTGGGACACCCCTCCAAATCATTGAGTTCAGGTGTTGTTTTTCAGGGGTTGGGCTTGCCCCCTTAGTTCCAGTGAAAGGAACTCGTAATGCTTCAGCATACCAAGACATTTTGGACAATTTCATGCTCTCAACTTTATGGGAACAGTTTGGGGATGACCCCTTCCTGTTCCAACATGACTGCACATCAGTGCACAAAGCAAGGTCCATAAAGACATGGATGAGCGAGTTTGGTGTGGAGGAACTTGCCTGACCTCACAAATGTGCTTTTAGAACAATTGCCAAAAATTCCCATAAACACACTCCTAAACCTCATGGAAAGCCTTCCCAGAAGAGTTGAAGCCGTTATAGCTGCAAAGGGCCGGCCAACTCCATATTACATTCATGTGCAAGTAAAGGCAGACGTCCCAAAACTTTTGGGAATATAGTGTAGCTACTTTTTAGCAAGACTGCATAACATTTTTATTTATTTTAATGCATTGGAATCTGCAAAATCAAGTAAAGGAAAGTGATTGAGCTATATTAGTATTTGAAAAAAAAAAAGAGTTGTTCTGGTGTTAGCTAACTTTATACTTGCTAGCTCTCTGGGGAGCTTGGCTAACTAGCTGCAAAATTAAAAACAAATAAACTATAATTGAAAACAATAATTGAACTTATAAACACAAGGCACTTTTAGTTTGAGTTTTAAATGTATTTAATTATTTTTGTTGCTGTTGTGGAGATGTGTCTTATTTTACCAAATCGTAACCACAGAGACAAATATAGCCTTTGGGAACTTTTTTTTCCCCCATCTTAAAGTTCCCAAGTGCAACAAGGTTCACACTGTTGGTCAAGGTTGGCTTTCAAGGGCAAATGTATTAAACAGTGTCATTAACACGTCGTTAACTCCTACCAGGGTGACATAACATGTTAATTGTTGGCTCCCATCCAGGAAGTGTTATAACGTTATAAACCAAACATTTAAGCCTGTTCCCTAGTCATTGCAACATACAATATATCTATTACATATAAGTATGTATTAAATCTATAAAGACATTTAATTAATTATTTATTTACATGTGCTGCAATATGTGAATGTATTAATGAATGAATGAATTGATTTATTTATAGGAAGGATTTTAAAAAAATATTTAATTATAATTATTTTCCATTATTGTCCATTTACCACCTACACACATAACCCTAAGGTGAAAATTTAAAAAAAGCTCCCATTAATTTCATTATTTTTTTAATACAACATCTTGTTTTGAAATTAATAGATACTGTTAAAGCTTATTCTCCACTTAGATCCCGCCTCCTGATCTGTGATTGGCTAAGTATACAAAACACCCTGTGCTCTGATTGGACAGTGACGGCGTCCGTTGATATTTTCAAAACGCTTTAGCGATTTCTAAATCGAAGTATAAATATGTAAAATAAATAAATAAATAAATAAACAATTAAATAAATACATGCATACAGGAAAGATTATAGTTGAAATAAATATTCAAAAGAAAAAACAAACAAACAGGCTCTGTCTAACCAGAGACATGAGAACTGCGTGTGGGCGTGAAACAGTAGCCAATCCTGGCGCAAATGGGCGTGGTTTCCACTATGTGGGTGGGGATGGAAAAAAAAAGACACAACGCGTTTCTGTGGGAATGTGTGTAAAAGGAAATGAAGCCCGAGTGGTTTGCTGATTAACGCCGACGACTTCCTCTGTTCAGGAGTGTGAGCTGTGTGTATAGATTTCGGAGTGAGTGATGTAAGAGTGCGTATATCCTACCGTCCCTCAACACACACACACACACACACACACACTCCTGCTTTAACACTGATCCATTCCTCGAAGTCTGTAAAGTTCATGGATGTGGAAGGAAGGAAGGAAGGAAGGAAGGAAGCGTGTAACCGGATCTCCAGACTTTTCTCCTTTTCTCTTTTATTTCTGAGCCTGAAGTCTCCAGCGTGATGGAAACACAGTAGCTTTATTATTTCATCTGGAAGAACAGACAAAAAAACAAACAGAAGCTGCTGTGGATTACATACAAGTTTGTTGTTTGTTGCAAGGTAAGAGGATTCTGATGTTTACATTTGTTTGTTTGTTTGAAGAAAAAAAAAACAGTCTCTCTCTCTCTCGCTCACTTTCTCTCTCTCTCTCTGTCTCTCTCTCTTTCTCTCTCTCTCTCTCTGTGTGTGTGTGTGTGTGTGTGCGCTCTGGCGACAGTGTGTCTGAGTGGTTACTTTTGTTTGTTTTTCTGCATGCATAGGGAAAAAAAATATATCCATGGATCGTCATTATTTCTTCCTTCTTTGAGTATGCACGAATGATCTTACTCACGTTTGTTTTGAATAGACAATGAACTCTTTTGCTCAATGTGCTGCATTATTATATATATACACAAACAGACGTGACGTGTTTATATTTAAGCATAATGTTTGTTGTGTACACTAAGGTGGTGTCCCTTTCCTTTCCTGTTTTTTCTCTTCAGTTATCAAAGTGTTTACATGCAGCATTGTCAACGCATCAAACGAATGTAGAACAAAGAAGAAGTAAAAAGTCTAGGACCAAAAAGAAAAGAAAATCCTTTGTTTTAGCTTTACTACATATCCTTCACTCTTATCTCACACTACACACAGCTTTCTAAATAAAAGGTACACATGTCATGCCAGTACAGTGAAAAGTATTCTAATTATTCATCTTGTTATTAATGCTCTGTATGTGTAATGTCTGTTAGAAGGTTTGGTGTGTCTGCAGTGTGTTTTGTTATGTTTGCAGACCATTGGCACTTGCTTAGCAGGTCTTTTGTCATGCAACCAGGTGTGCAGGTTCAGATTTCAGTCTTCACCCAGCGTCCATCAGCTTCCCACTGAGCTCTGAGCATTACAATAGACTGGGCGGAGGACGAGAAGAGGGTGCTATACACCTATTAATCACCTATTATTTCACACTTTTTTAACGACAGGGTGAGAGCCAAGGAGACGTGAAGTTAATCAGCGATTATTGAATAGATTCAATAATCAGAGCACCCTCGTGATCTGTTCAGGTCAAAATGACCCCATTTAAATTTTTATACAGAAGTATACCAAAACTTGACCGGTGTTCTGGACTGAAGGTGAGCATTATTACTTAGTCATTTTGATCCAAGAATAAGACAGTCGATGTATCGGTAGAAATTCAAGTCAGCCAAGTCAAGAAGCTTTTATTGTCATTTCAACCATATATAACTGACGCAGTTTCTCCAGAACCCTGGTGCTACATAAGACATCATTACATGCTATTTTTGTCTTCATGAATTGGCTTTGTGTCTGTACTCTCCCCCAAAATAATACACATTGGTCATTTGAAGTATTGCTTTCAAAATCCAAAGCCCATATTAAGACTTACAAGTGTGAACAAGTATCTCCTTTGCTAAGTAATGAACGTAATACAAAGGATTGAGGCCCGAGAGAGGTGACGCAAACGGCAGAATTTAAAATCTGGTCAGTTGTCGTGTTGTTTGAATAGCTGTTGTACAACATCATACTGTGATTTTGTTAAACTAGATTAAACATGGTATTGGATTTGGGCATGATAATCAGATGTCACACATATGGAGAGAGAGAGAAATTTCAGAATCAGCTTTATTGCCATGTACTGTGGGTTTTACACATGAGGCATTGGTGGCTCAGTGGTAGGTTGCTCGCCTATCATGCGGAAGGCCCGGGTTCGATTCCAGCCAATGCCTCAACCCCAGCCACTGGATGCAGTGCCGGTCCCAAGCCCGGAAAAATGGGAGGGTTGCGTCAGGAAGGGCATCCGGCGTAAAACCTGTGCCAAGTTGTTGTGCGGACCAGTTGGTCCGCTGTGGCGACCCCGAACAGGGAGCAGCCGAAAGCAACTTCTACTGTGGGTTTTACACATATAAGGAATTTGCCTTGGTGTATTGGTGCACAACAAGAAAAAAATATAAATTAGAGCAGAGACTGTGAGTCAGGCCTTCTTGTCCTACATCAGTGCCTGACCTCACAAATGAGCTTTTAGAAAAATTGTCAAAAATTCCCATAAACACACTCCTAAACCTTGTGGAAAGCCTTCCCTGAAGAGTTAAAGCTGTTATAGCTGCAAAGGACGGGCCAACTCCATATTACATTCATGTGCATGTAAAGGTAGACGCCCCAAAACTTTGGCTCACAGTCTCCACTCTAATTCATCCCAAAGGTGTTCTATGGGGTTGAGGTCAGGACTCTGTGCAGGCCAGTCAAGTTCCTCCACACCAAACTCACTCATCCATGTCTTTATGGACCTTGCTTTGTGCACTGGTGTGCAGTCATGTTGGAACAGGAAGGGGTCATCCCCAAACTGTTCCCATAAAGTTGGGAGCATGAAATTGTCCAAAATGTCTTGGTATGCTGAAGCATTAAGAGTTCCTTTCACTGGAACTAAGGGACCGAGCCCAACCCCTGAAAAACAACACCTGATTTCAATGATTTGGAGGGGTGTCCCAAAACTTTTGGCAATATAGTACTGTGCAATAGCTCAGTATTATAATGTATAAAAAGTGAACCAGTGCAAACAATTAAATTACCAATGCTACAGACAGTGTAGATAGAAACATTGACATAAACATTTATCTTTTGCTTTTATTTTCTGAACAAAAAAACCAGCATGAAGGGCAACCTTGTATGAAAACATGTCCTATGTGTACAGCCTTTACCTCTGTGGATAACATCATCAGCTGAATGCAATCAGAAGGTCGTAAGTTCAAGTCCTGACTCTTGTCAATCTGCCACTGGAGGACTAGCCTTAGCTCTGTTCTAAACTCTCAGCTCAGTTGTAACTCTTAAATATCTTAGTTCAGGAAGTAAATATAAATCGACAAGACAAACATAACATGATAGATTAAGAAAAGCCAGTTATTGGGAGATAGCAGTGCTGCCACCTTGTTACAGAAAGTGTCATTAAACCAATTGCTACTGGAAGATGTTGTTATTGACTCCTGTAGACTCAGGTTTTTGTATGATCTGATTAGTTAAGTGCATAAGTACGCTGATCAAATTTCCCATTAAACTAAACGATGTGTAAATTGAATGTTGTCACATTTAATATGCAAATTTAGGTAAGTATATGCCAAAGCTACCTTTTAATAGAGAAAGCTTGTTTTTGCCCTTTTAAGGTACATTTTGTGTGTGTGTGTGTGTGTGTGTGTGTGTGTGTGTGACTTCACTGATGGGCCTAATTAGAGGAGGGAAAAAAATCAACACTCAGCTGATGAACAGTCGTTCTCAGGAACTGTGTTTATCCAAACGCTCTGGCTGAAGCTTAAACATATTTGACTGTCTCGAAAAAAATAAATAAACAGGATTACTAAAATTTGTCTTGTCCAAGCAGGTTGGTTGAGCTGGATGTATTGAGTCATACCGCGTGAACGAAAAGTTTTTTTTCCTCAGATGTCTCTCATCTCGAGCCAGACAGCCGATTGTCTTCAGTCAAGCTTCAGTGAGTTGCTGTAGAGGGCTGGGTCATCACAAGGGCCTGCACAGAGCAGCTCTTCCATAAACTGTTGTATTGTCTGGCTTTGTGATCACATGCCGCGTGTGTGTGTGTGTGTGTGTGTGATAACACGGATGTGTTCAGACAGGTTTGTCTGTGCTGAATGAAGCACAGATGTGTGTGATGAGGTTTATTACAGTGTGATGTCTGGTATGTTCACAATAAAACAAAGATGGTCTGAACAATCACTAGAATTAAATCTAGAATCACAATCGATTGAAAAACTTGAGCTTTTCCAGACACAAAGGATAAAGAACAGATACTGTGGTGTAGTTTACTGCCGAGCTGTGGAGGCATGTTACTGCGTAAAGTTCTGGAAAGTTCCATGTTTTTTTCCCTCATGTTTTTGATGGAGCGAGGCCGGAGCTGACATGACCGCGGTTCTGTGGCTGTGTCCGCATTTCCATTTAATTTCCATTCGACCATTATTGTTACCCAAAGTGACTTACAGGTAAAAGAAGACACAATCCAAGCGTGTAGCTGAGGGTGGAGGGCATTTCTTAGTGACTGGCTTTCTCAGCAACATGACAGAGTAGCATATAAGTAGACATTTTCACAGCAATACACAGTATTTCATACATAACATAGTCTATCTATCTATCTGTCTATCCGTCCATCCGTCCATCTATCTATCTATCTATCTATCTATCTATCTATCTATCTATCTATCTATCTATCTATCTATCTGTCTATCTATCTGTCTATCTATCTGTCTATCTGTCTATCTGTCTATCCATCCGTCCATCCGTCCATCCGTCCATCTATCCATCTATCCATCTATCCATCTATCCATCTATCTATCTATCTATCTCAAGTGTTTTTGTAGACACTAAAAATAAGGGCAGTGTTGTACTGTGGTTTGAAGCTGCATTCTCATTATGAATTTTTTTTGTTACCAAAACCCCAGTCCGGTCTGATATCTGCAAAAATAAATAGTTTATCATAGAGAGAAGGAAAGGAGTGAGAGGAAATGAAAAAACAGGTATGGCTTCAGACAGTCAACATGCTTCCTTTCAATCACATACACCCAGGGGGATGTGGTAGCTTGGTGGTTAAGGCACTGGACTAGTTTGAATCCCAGGTCTACCAAGCTGCCACTGCTGGGCCCCTGAGCAAGGCCCTTAACCCTCAATTGCTCTGTTTTAGTATAAAATGAGATAAAAATGTAAGTCGCTCTGGGTAAGGGCGTCTGCTACATGACAGAAATGTATATGAATAAATTTAAGCATTGAATCAGGAGGAGAGCAGAATGGAGTAGAGAGCTTTAGTGTCATTGGAGTGATACAGTAAGTAAAGGATGACATAGGATGGCATAGGTCCAGTATATTATAGAAGAATGACAAGATAATCACTGGACAAAGGAAAAACAGTGCAAAGATATAAGACTTGGCGCTGAGAATAGAGTGGTATAAAAGTACTGATGATATTCAGTGTATCTCAGAACAGCGAATGTCTTGGGGATTATGCGCAATATAATATGATATTGATTATAGTGTCCAGTTTTAGCTAGTAGCAGTTGTGTGTGTGTGTGTGTGTGTGTGTGTGTGTTTCTGGGCAGTGTGAGTAGAGGGGGTAGATAGCTCTGCCTCACGCTGGGGCATCATTGTCTGAAGAGTGGCGCCCTGCAGGGCTCTTTACCCTCCGTCACGTTCTGCAGTCATCTGATAGCATTCAGATAGCAGGAGGATTGGCCTCTCTCTCTGTCTCTCTGTCTCTCTGTCTCTCTGCTCTCTCTCTCTCTCTCTCTCTCTCTCTCTCTCTCTCTCTCTCTCTCTCTCTCTCTCTCTCTGCATGCACTGCAGTGGATATCAGCGTATATCTCCCAGAGAGCTTCTTCCCAGGAGTGACGCTGTAGCCCTCAGGCTAGATTACACCCTTTGACTGAAGTCGAACCTTTGCTCCTTGAGTCGTTTCGGTTGAAGACACGTGCATGTTTGTTGCTTAAAGGAATAACCCAGCACCTTTAAACCTAATCTCTATTGACCGCATCTCGTAACACGTGTGGTTACCACGTCAGCACGTTTCTCTTCACGTTTGTTGAATTGAAAATGCCAATTAAAGTCTCAGATGGAAATGTATGAGACAAAACTCTTAAAATACAGTAAAAAGTGATTACATTTATTTGCTATATATGCTAAATACTGACTAAATGAGTTACATTGACTGTATTATATGACACAACAGCAGATCATACCATGTGAAAATAGTTCAAAAAATTTAATGTGATGTAATTCCAACCATTGAGGGTTTACCACTTATATTTTAGGCAAACTTGTTCATCTGGCTTTTCAACCCTGTAAAAACTCCATATCTCTGAAGTGATATTTAAATCTTTGGATATTTAATAAAAGTCCTTTGTAAAGAGCTGACTGAAAATCTGGACATGTATAAACATTTACAATGGTGATTAGAACATTTTGAAAATTGCGTTAAAATATATCTTCAACAATTTTGTTGTTGTTGTTGTTGTTGTTGTTGTTGTTGTTGTTGTTGTTGTTCTTCTTCTTCTTCTTCTTCTTCTTCTTCTTCTTCTTCTTCTTCTTCTTCTTCTTCTCCTTCTTATCCTCCTTCTTATCCTCCTTCTTATCCTTCTTCTCCTCCTCCTTATCCTTCTTCTCCTCCTTCTTCTTCTCCTCCTCCTTCTTCTCCTCCTCCTCCTCCTTCTTCTTCTTCTCCTCCTCCTCCTTCTCCTCCTCCTCCTTCTCCTTCTCCTCCTCCTCCTC
>JAUCMX010000006.1:8298731-8491231 GCA_033459395.1 Hemibagrus guttatus
CCTTCTTCTCCTTATCCTTCTTCTCCTCCTTCTTCTCCTCCTCCTTCTTCTGCTTCTTCTTCTTCTTCTGCTTCTTCTTCTCCTTCTTCTTCTTCTCCTCCTCCTCCTTCTTCTTCTTCTCCTCCTTCTTCTCCTTCTCCTTCTCCCCTTCTTCTTCTCCCCCTTCTTCTTCTTCTTCTTCTCCTTCTCCTCATCCTCCTCCTTCTTCTCGTCCTCCCCCTTCTTCTTCTTCGTCTTCTTCTTATAAAGGCGTCTTACCCAAATTAATTATGAAAATCCCTCAGCACTAGGTAAATTGAGATTAAGTTCTGAGCTAGACAGTTACATTCTGAAGACCAAGCTAGTTAAAAAATTTTTAAAAATAAATGCTAGCCAGCTGTATTTGAAAAGTTTTTTGAATTTAGTTTAGTTTAAATGTGACACTGCTGATTCTGTATGAAACGTGGACGTTATAAATGCGCTTCACCAGCTTCATGTTTGAAGAACCTTTTTTCTAGTTTACTTTTTTTCTCCATCACCACTCGCCTTTCCCACTTTATAATAACTGAGTTCTTCTGATGCTGTTTTTTTTCCTCGTTTATTTAATAAACAGGATTTTCATCAGTTGGTTATTAAGCCTTCACCCTCGGCACGGTTTGGTTTGTGCGTGCGCTGTGTGACGTCGGGCACCGAACGTGCGCCTCAGGTTTGGGGAGAAGTGCATCTGCTGTTGCTAAGCAGTGGGAAAAACTGACAAACTCTTAAGAAAGAAGTCCTGCTGCTTTGAGGTCATCAGAGGAGAATTCGCCTGATGAAAAGGGCCGTGATGCCACAGGGGGAATTACGGAGTCTTAATACAGAGTGTCTAGGTCAGACTGTCTTATTTCTCGCCATGCTAATAAGCTCGAGAAAATGGAAAAGAGACTCTGTACAGTCTCGCAGTACAGTCTGCTCACCTTGTTCTGTAGACCAAGTGAATTATAGAAATGAGCATAATGTGTGAACAGCAATTATGGTGAGTGTTTGGTTTGATGCATTAAATCATGAGCTCCACATTTTTACATTCAGCAGGCTCATCCCAAATTGCATACTTGCGCACTATGCTGTGCCGTTTTTTAGTGTAAATAGTGTGAGTAGAGAAGTGTATTCAGGATGTTGCATTTATTTAACAAAATAAAACAAAACAAAAAAACATGTTGGACACACTCAACATTCACCGGGTTGCTTACAAAGCGGAAGAGGGGCGGGGCTAACCAGGCACTGAGGCTGGATGAGAAAAATTTCAAGATGGCCGACGACACTCCGGTGGTCAAGACATCTTAAAAATGTCTTTGAGATTAGCCCATGTTATTGTGCTGAATTTTTTCAGCAATTCACCGCTAATGCTAGTGAAGCAGCATCACTTTTACTATCGACTGGAAAACGGCTAGAAAAAGTGTTCCATTCGACAGGATACTATCCTTCTAACATTCGCAAACAAGACCCTAGTGTAGTGCATAGTTTTAGTACATAATTTGGGACACAGCTCATCCTACTACAAAGCAGTCTTATATAAGGAATGATAAGATGATGTCATATGGAGTTACTGTTCATGCTTTATTCCTCTTGCGCCACAGACCTGGATTCTTCTTTTTCTCTAGTACTTCTTCCTCTTCTTCTTTGTCTTCTATTTCTTCTTCGTCTTCATTTTCTTCTTCTTAGCCAAATTAGTGGATAATGTTTTTTTTCTTTATTAAAGTATGACTCGCAGTGCTTTTTATATCCGTTCATAGTTATATTTAATGTTGTGAAACATCCTAAAACAATTTGCTATGCTTGCATTAAAACCATACGTTGTAACCTTCTGACCAATGAGAATTGAGAACGCAACAGCTCTTTTGTGTGCTTTTCCTGGTAGTCAGTGCAGATTTAAAGGAAAGGATTTTACTCTCGTATGACACGACGTAATGTTGATCGAAAAGCAATGGAAAAATTGAGTTGTATGTAAAAATGTATGTTGTTTTTTCGGCTGCTCCCTGCTCGGAGTCGCCACAGGGTATCATCTGGTCCACATATTTGATTTGGCTCAGGTTTTTATGCCTTTCCTGACCGGCACTGAGAGTTGACTCTTCAGTAGCTGGGTTAGCTCTTGGATTAGAACCCAGGCCACGGCAACGAGGGAGCGGGATCCTGTCTCTGGACAACCAGGAGGCTGTATATTTGTGATAAATAATTTCTCACAAGCTTGTCTGTATCCGTAGTATCTAGGATTTACAACCTAGATTGTACTGTCACCGTAGGAGACAGATGACCATTGGGTTAATAATAAGATGATTGAAACAGTATTATTATTATTACACTTTTTAGTTTTGTATTGCGTTCTTGGGTACCAACGAAAGGCACTTATACATAAATGATTATACTGTTATGACCAATTTTTGTTTCAGTTACGATCCATGTTGCAGTTGTATGGTACTTCGTAGCATCATAGCATCGGGTGTAAATCTCCCGTCGTAGTATTTTTATTTTCCTCCTCAAATCCACAGATCAGATGTTTTTCACTTATTTATCCTTCAAGAAGGTCTCATTAATTAGCTGATTACTGAAAGCAGGTGTGCTGCAGCTTGGGATTCATCGAAATGAGCCGTTGTGCAGGAGCGGATTTGTGAATCGTGTAATACCTGAATTAAACCTGGTCTACGATTAAGACTTTCAGGTGTAGCCGCGTTCATCTGTTTCTCCTCTAATTTTACCTTGCAGTTCCTCTCAGGAGTTTGTGTGTTCAATGTATACATGTTTGTGTGTCTGTCTCTACCTCTGTATGGGTGTAGACATGTTTATATTTACTTACTACACCAAATACCAAAAGTTTTGGCTCCACTATCGATGGTTCCTGTTGTATTGTTTTTGGTATTTGCTTGAAACTAAGTAGGGGTGGAGTTAGCAGTGTTTGTTTATGAGCCACTTGCAAAGATATACATGCAACTGTCTGGTTCACCGGTGCTAATTTTGTGTTTTTAAATCGATGTTATACAAATTGTGTTATGGTACTGCTTTAACTTTCACAGATGCTTAAGTCTAAACTCGTACCAGTATGATCGTTTTCATTCACAAATTCAGCGAGGAATTTATAATAAAGCTTTTAGATTTTAAGTTTTTGAAAACATTACTATCCTTTTTATTATATTAAACTGTTTGTCACTCATCTTCACATATAAACTGGTAATGAATAGTCGTATTAAACAACAAAAAAGTGTAATCCAAGCTGCTTTTCCAAGTTAAAGCTGACAATAGTGAGAAAGGATATAGTTGAAATAATCTAGCTGTTTTCACTGGAACTTCTCCAGCCATCAACTTGGTGGAAACTAGAACTAAAACCTTGAGTTGTGTTAGTTCCTGTTTAGCTGCATGTGTTTGTTCACTGGGGAAAAAACTCCACTCTCTCAGAACTCAGCCTGGTCTATGTATATATACGTCTCTATCCCTCGGCGTGGATATGTGCGAGCGTCTTTCTCTTCCTGCAGAGGCCCCGCAGCTGCCTTTTCACAACAACATAAAGTGTATAATTTGTCTGCGGAAGCCCGAACGTCTCGGAAAGCAGAGAGAGGGAGGAAGAGAGAGAGGTAGAGAGAGCAGAGGAGAAAGAGAAAGGAGGGAAAACGGTCCTCCGACAGCAATCATTTTTTCGTGCACAGTAATTTTGCTGTCAGAAACAGCTGGCAGTGCGGGCCGGAACAATGCGAGAGGAGAGGATCGGAGCGAGGGAGCGTGGAAGGCGAGCAGAGGGAGGGAGGGAAGGAGTGGAGGGAGGGGAGCGGTGGTTGGCAGAGACCTGAGGGGGGGATAGGATTTCAGACTCTGTCATTAAGGCCAGACTGCGCCATGCACACACAGCCACAGCTTCAAGTCTGAGCAGGACTCGCAAACTCTTATCCGGGTATGGCTTTCTTCTCTTTTAAAGCTTTGTCTTTGAGTTCTTTTCCTTTTCTTTTAGAACCTGTCCTTAAATACTTGACCCACCTTAGTCTCTCTCTCTCTCTCTCTCTCTCTCTCTCTCTCTCTCTCTCTCTCTCTCTCTCTCTCTGTCTGTGATGGTCTCTCTGTCTCTTGGGGTAAGTAGAGAATGTGTGTAGCTTAAAAAAGTGAGGTTAGGGACGGATAAAGGGAGGGTGTGTGTGTTGTATATGAGAGAAAGAGAAGGAGTCAGTACTTGTCAGGAACACTGTACGGCGGAGAAGCAGGCAGATCTCTTTTAGGATTCATCAGCGCAGACGGAGCCTCGCACGTCTGAGAGTGTGCGCGCGCATGCTGACATGCCAGTAAGTCCAAGCTTTTACTTTTAAATTCAGATTGGCTCAGAGAACGAAAGAGGGCGAGAGAGACGGAAATGGAAAGAGAGCCAGAGACGGAGAAAAGGAGAGAAAGCTCCGCATGTGGCTTTCTTGTTTTGCCTGTTTTTGCTTGGTCTCATTGTTCAGTCCAGATTTGTGTGGCCCTTCTGTCTGCGTGATATTTTTAGTCTGAAATCCTTCAGCCTTTAGTAATCATAAGCCTTTCTGCAGCCTCGACATAACGGAGTGAGTCTGTCCATCTGTGAGACAGACACAGAGGGAGGGGGGGGGTGGGGGAGGGAGAGGGGGAGAAGGGACTGCTGCCGCCCTGATGGCACACAGGCAGGAAGTGAGACAGAGGGGGACTGTGTAGCTATACACACACACTCACACACACACACACTCACTCTCATATAGGTACACACACACACACACACACACTCACTTCCCAGTTGTGTGGTTTGCTGCTGTGGTGCTTCCCTCTCCTTCAGTGGGATCTGGAGTGGAGTTATTGATTTCTGCATCATACGGTGTCCCTGTGTGTGTGTGTGTGTGTGTGTGTGTGTGTGTGTGTGTGTGTGTGTGTGTGTTTGAGAGAGAGAGAGAGAGAGAGAGAGTGGTATGGTGAAAGATTGGGAAGGAGCCGGAGAGTCGTGTGTGTGTGTGTGTGTGTGTGTGTGTGTGTAGTGCTCCAGGCTCCTCTTGCTCCCATTACCCTCAGACTGCACTGGAGACAGTCTGCAATGCACATTTTATGAGCTATCTCACTCACTGTCTTCTCTCTGTCTCTCGCTCTTTCCTCTGAGTTTCTGTTTATTTTCTGTCTCCTTTAGCTTCACTGCTGCTCTGGTCTCCTCCTTCTCTCACCAGGTTTCCTCTCTGCTCTTGCCTTCACAGCTCTGGTCCTGTGTTTTTCTGCTTGCCAAATGTTTTGCTATCATTAGACGTTAATGTCTAACATGTGCTAGACGTGGTTCCATGCACGAGTGATGTTTTTTTCCCTGCCAAAACACAGACTAAATCTCAGTTGCTATATGCAGTGTGTCAGTATACGCAGTGTGTATCACAGTGGCTGAGAGATATCAGTATCACGATGCATGTAACTGTATCATCAGGACAATAATATTTTACTGGATTTTTCACTTCTAATCACTAAGGCTTGCAGAATACAGATGAAGCCTTTCACTGGACCCCATTTGAACCGCTCTGTCATTTAGATATATTTTTTGTATATATTAAAAAAACACAATTAATATTTTTAATTAATTCCAAATTTTTTTATCCATGCTACATGGTGGCTCCAATAGTTAGTTTGCAGCATTGTAATAATAATAATAATAATAATAATAATAATAATAATAATAATAATAATAATAAATATTATAACTATATAAAAATAATAGTTCATATATTTAATATAATAACTATAGAATATTTAATAATTATATTTAATATAATTATAATTAATATAATTAATTTTGTCCCTGGGGGGGCACGGTGGCTTAGTGGTTAGCACGTTTGCCTCACACCTCCAGGGTTGGGGGTTCGATTCCCGCCTCCACCGTGTGTGTGGAGTTTGCATGTTCTCCCCGTGCCTCGGGGGTTTCCTCTGGGTACTCCGGTTTCCTCCCCCAGTCCAAAGACATGCATGGTAGGTTGATTGGCATCTCTAAATTGTCCGTAGTGTGTGATTGCGTGAGTGAATGAGAGAGTGTGCGTGTGCCCTGTGATGGGTTGGCACTCCGTCCAGGGTGTATCCTGCCTTGATGCCCAATGACGCCTGAGATAGGCACAGGCTCCCCGTGACCCGAGTGTAGATCGGATAAGCGGTAGACAATGAATGAATTTTGTCCCTATTGTGCAGCTCGGCTCAGTACAGTACAGCTAGTTATACTAGCAAGCAGCTGATTGGACAGTAAATAGTTTTGTAATTTTTTGCTATGCAAACTGGAACCAGGAGATAAGCCGGACGTTTCAAGCCAAACCGTTCGCCTTTTAAATCGAGAAACCAGTAGCTTTCTGAAGTTGTGTGTGAGGTGTTTCATACACGTTGATATTCACCTTCTCTTTGCCTTAGATAGTTTAGAATGGGATTATTATGGGATGCTAAAGCTCATGGCTCATAGGACTGTAACTAGCACATCAGACTGCATGCTACTGCTGAACATTTCTGGTGTGTTCATGTTGGAAAAATTCTCATGGATGTAGGAAGAATGCTGTGTGGCACAAGTTGACACTTTCTGTGCTTACCTGTCCTTTCTGCACAACATGCTAATATTCTACATCCTGACAGGCTCCTGTTAGCTGTGTTTACAAGAAACTACCACATAAATGTCTCACTCTTGTGGTGTTTGCAGCTTTAAAGGATGACATTTTCTAAAAGCAAGCTTTAAAATGTTTTTAAGTGCAACCCTGATGTAGTGTTGCTGTCTCCCAGTAAAGCAGACCACATTCGGTTAGCGATAGATGCTAAGTGCAATAACAGTGTAATTCTAGCTGTTTGGTGCCTTTTCGTAATAATTTGCCAACACCTAAGGGAAACGTTGACATTCTAGACAATTTTGTCGATGTTAAAGAAATAATGAGTACAAGCTCGCTGACAAAATTGTTAGCCTGAGGTATTAGTAGCCTCGGGTATTAGCTAGCTGCTGCTAATTTCCTCTTTCCCAGCTGGTTAGCAGCAGTGTTTTCACAAATAATGGATATAAACTGCTTACTATGGAGTCATTTTGATCTATACATTAGAATTATGGTTAAAAAAAGAAAAACATGCAATATGTTAAAATGTTTAGTATTCTTGGTTAAGCCAACTAGCTAGCTAAATTCAGGTAAAAAGGAGTTTGGCACTTTTATCTATATTTTTTATTTAATTTCCTTAAGATACAGTATATTATTAAGTATAATATACACTATATTGCCAAAAGTTTTGGTACACCCCTCCACATCATTGAATTCAGGTGACAATTTCATGCTCCCAACTTTGTGGGAACAGTTTGGGGATGACCCCTTCCTGTTCCAGCATGACTGCACACCAGTGCACAAAGCAAGGTCCATAAAGACATGGATGAGCGAGTTTGGTGTGCAGGATCTTGACTGGCCTGCACAGAGTCCTGACCTCAACCCGATAGAACACCTTGATAAATTAGAGCAGAGACTGTGAGTCATACCTTCTCGTCCAACATCAGTGCCTGACCTCACAAATGCGCTTCTAGAGGAGTGGTCAAAAATTCCAATAAACACACTCCTAAACCTTGTGGAAAGCCTTCCCAGAAGAGTTGAAGCTGTTATAGCTGCAAAGGGTGGGAAAACTCCATATTACATTCATGTGCATGTAAAGACAGGCGTCCCAAAACCTTTGGCAACATAGTGTACGTTTTCATGAATGAATGAATTGTTAGAGTCTGTTAGTTCAGTAGTACATGATTTGATGCACTGTATGTCACACAGTGTTGATTATAAGCTAATACTGTGCACGATAGCTTGTACACAAACCCTGTAAGTTTACTTTTATATCTGTTTGTTAAATTAAATGTTGCTACAGATGCTTATTGCAGTAAAATACATGAACATAAACAACCTAGCCTTGTGGAAAGCAGGTATTAGTAATATTTCTGTCTCCAGCTGGTTAATAGCATATCAGGAGATAAACAGGGGATGAATGCGCAACGCTAGAAAAATGTACACTGTAATTAAAGCGAAATGCGTTTATCTAGGACACTAAATGCAGCATTTGCTATTACGGGATTATCTCTGCAAGCACTTTATCAATGAAGGCTTTTCGAGTTAGATCCAGCGTAGATATTTCTCCTCGTTTTATGTAATCTGATCAACCTATTTCACCTCGCTGCCGAGAAGCGGGGGCTTGCGTATGGAGATAAATGGAGATCTGAGTATAGAGATATTACATATGTAGTTCCCAGCATTGCTGATGCAGCAGACGTGGGGGGGGGGGTTAGAAGAGGTGGTTACGACAGTCCGATGGTAGTTTTTAGGCTCGCAAGACGTTTGTCATATCTATAGGGACTATATTCAGGGCACAGACGCTATGGAGAGAATGCTGATGACGTCTCTTTTTTTTCTTAAACTGGATAACTATACTAAAGTGTACATTGCAGTGAGTATATAGGTCATTCTGGTACTGCAGTATTGTGTTTACTGTGCACATTTGTTTTAGCAAGGACAGGCAGGAGAGAGGGAGCGTGTGTGTGTGCGTGCGCGCTGAAGATCCCAGCTGGAGATAACACACTGCAGGGCATTCTGGAGCCCGGCACAGACACGTAGGCTCTGGAGGAAGGGATGATGGAGGGACAGAAGGAGTGCGTTGCCAGAATGCAGACATCATGCCAAAAACTCCCTCAGACACAAAAAGATGGCTTTCTGTCAGGGGACGTTAATCAATAGGAACGATTTATATTTTTTTGCATGTGAGGAGATGGTTTTAACTCCTTCCTCAAATGTCATTTATTAATAAGCTTGGCTATGTTAAGGGAAGGTAGTATAAAGATTTGATATTGTTATCACAATATACTGAGTTGCGATTTGTTTATTTAATTTATTTATTTATTTTTAATAAATATACTGACGTCTGTATATTTATCACATTGGTCACCTTGAGCATTGTGCATAGTAATAACTAATATTTATTTATTATTTATATGTTATATGTAAAAATATATATATTATTTATATATTTATTTTATAATTAACTGTGCGGGGTATGGTGGCTTGGTGGTTAGCATGTTTGCCTCAGACCTCCAGGGTTGGGGGTTCGATTCCTGCCTCCACCATGTGTGTGTGTGGAGTTTGCATGTTCTCCCCTCGGGGGTTTCCTCCGGATACTCCGGTTTTCTCCCCCAGTCCAAAGACATGCATTGTAGGTTGATTGGCATTTCTAAATTGTCTGTAGTGTGTGATTGCGTGAGTGAATGAGAGTGTGTGTGTGTGCCCTGTGATGGGTTGGCACTCCGTCCAGGGTGTATCCTGCCTTGATGCCCAGTGACGCCTGAGATAGGCACAGGCTCCCCGTGACCCGAGAATAGATCGGATAAGCGGTAGACAATGAATGAATAATTAACTATAAGATTTATTTGTGGTGTTATTATAAATTATTCAAATTTAAAAATTAAAAAAAGTATTTGCCCATTTCTTGAAACAAAACTTTGCTAGTAAGCTAGTGCACAAACCCAATGAAAACTACTTCACTTATTCTCGTGTGTCATTTTTGCCTGTTTTATACCACAGTGCTGTCGAATGCTCTGATTGGTCCAAAGGTTTTTCCATAACAGCAGCTCTCAAAGACCTTATAGCTGCAAGGTCCATATTTATGCTCTGTTTCTTAAAGCGTTTATATTTCTTAAAGCACAGCTTATGAAGTTAACGTGTAGATGAATTAAAATATCACTGACTTAGTAGCATTATATACTGTAGCTTTTTTTCCCCTTTTTTTTGAAGGACGCTCTAGTCAGTTCTTTGTAAGCGTCAGAGAAGTCTTCCTCCGTCGGAAAGTCTCCATGAGCGTTGGTTTTGCCACAAGGTCCTTTTTTAATCTGGAAGAAAGGAGGCTGGTGAAGGAAGAGCGGTGTATACGTAGAAGTAGCTTTTATAATCTTAAGTGATAGTGACAGAAGCTGATTAATTATAGTAAAAATTGTAGCTGTTGGCAAATTGCTGTTGTATAAGAGGAATAAAACACTATGGTGTGATGTAATGGGAAAGTATCTTGGGTTTAAGTATTACACCATGACATAGTTGATCATTTTCCTAGAACAGTATGTGCTCAATTTTTTTCATTTCATTTTCATTGCCCACTAAATAAAATAGTAATTCTTTTTTTTTTTTTTTTAGTATTGGCCAGTACATTTACATTCAACACTGTTAATAATCCTGATTCTCAGAAGAAAAAGCTTAATGTTTTGTTTTTTTTGTTCATTTTCATATGAATTAAATCATAAGTAAAGGTATGAACAGAGAAAAGGTCACCTTCCCCCTAACCTGGCTTGTAACCTTTTCAACTTTTCATGCGAATTGTTCCGAATTTGCACGTGTGAACCTATCTTGTCATGTGCACACCTACCTTGGTATCATGCAAATCGATTGCGACCGATCCTGAGATATTGCTGTCCAATTGAATAAGGTGAATAGCGTTTAAGAAATCTGTCAAATTCGAGGACCGAATTCCCTCCTGTTTTGGTGGAGCCCAATGTCTTTGTCATCTCACACACCACAGTGGTGTTTAATGGCTTTTATGAGATTAGACACTCAGAGCTTTTTAAGAATTAGTAACTTTTTTTTTATAAGTATCTCAGGTTCTTACCTAGCATACTAGGGGCAATATGTTCACAGCAAAGTACTCCAAAATGGTTGTTTTATTCACATCTTCATAGTAAATGATGATATCAAACCCATTTCTGCTCTCTGAGATGCCCCAAGTGCTTCTTCATAAGCATCTCAAATTTACCAGCGTTATCTTCAACCACTAAAATTCTGTGTAAGGTAATTCGACAGAGGGAAAAACACATACTGAAAAAGGGTTAAAAGAGAACGATATTGGATACAGATTTATCTTCTCAACGTCTGATCAGTTTGGAGGCACTCGTTTAAGAGCGAACGTAAGCTACTTGTTAAACTTTGGAGAAATTGTTTTTTTTTTTTTTCATGCTCATGCTGACACACTTATTGCTTAGATGTACACATGGTTCAGATTACATGTAAGCAGTTATCAGGTTACATAAGATCTGTAATCATAAATGGACAAAAGTTTTTAGATGTAAACATAGTCAATGTGGAATAACTTCAGCCCTGAGGCAGAGATGGTGAGAAACGCCTTTCTTTCCTCCGGCTTTTGTTATTTTTTTATAAAATTTTTTTTTATTTGCTAAAGGGATGTTTGTACATTCCTTGGTAAGTTGACTTGAGTGCAGGCCGACGGGAGTGTGTTTGAACTGGCCTTGTTGTGATGTGATGTTGTATTCATAGTCATGGTGACTGGGAGACTAAGACCCACCAGTCCTCAGCCTTCACACGGTCATAAAACACCGGCTTAATTGTTTTCTGGCTTGCTATTTTGCAAAATGTAAGAGTGTTCACATGGATTAGTGTGTCCCTAGCTGTCTCATGGTTGACCAAATTAGATCTGGGACTGAGATCCAGCCCTTAATTACAGAAGAGGACAGAAGTGGAAGCTAATGCACTCCACACTGTTGATACACAAAACAGAGTCGATATACAAAGCTAGTTTTAAAGAATGGCGCCTCGGGGACTGGCGCTTTAACCTGCTGCTGTAGTGCTTCATTAGAAGTCTGTGGCAACATTAGCTGAACTAACGTTTAAGAAGCTTTGTGGAAGAATTATTTTACGCGAATATGTTCATGAATTTCACCAAGCTCATCATCGTAAGCCTGCTCAAATTTCTAGTACATGATGTACAGTTCAGGAAATTTCCAAGAAATGTCGCTAGCTATGAAGGAATATAGTGTATCAGGAAATTGGCCATTGATATGCAGACTAACAAGCCAGATTTCAGGAATCCTGACTTGCATTAAAAATCAAGAGCACTGACTGATATCTCATAGGGTTGTTAGAGTTCCACGGGTTGTCATGGACCATGAATGAAGAGTTACCTCAGTGCAGACTTTTTCAAACAACCGATTAATGCACATTTCAGTTTATTATTTACTTCTTTAAAAAAAAATTCACTTTCTTATCTTAATCCAGTAGTTCTCATTCTTTTCGTTCCCTCTCCCATTCAATTCGCTGTATTTGCTTTAAATCATTCTCTGTCCAGTGGACACTACGCTGCTAACTCTGACGTCACTTCCAGCATGTTCCGAACTTTTATTTACACAATGGCACAAAAGAACATGACATTACTGACCAGAACTCAATAAAACAGGTCTTTGTTTTTTGCTAAAGAGATGTGCACAAGATTAAAAAAAAAATACTGCAGAATCCATCTCATTGCCTTCTTTCCTAATAGCCAACATCTATGATTTTATGTGGAAAAAGTCATATCTTTCTCAGAAAGAAACCGGTACATCCGGGTTTATAACTATAAAAGGGTGTGCAAATAGATTTGTGTCCAAAGACTTTTCCATTAATTTTCCCCACCAGCTTGTATGCTTTTAAATGGTTCCTTAATGCTGAGATAAGACTAAAATATTGTACCCTAAAACCCTTAAAAGACATTTTGAATTTGGGATATCGAAGCCTGTTTTATGTAGCTTGCACTGATATAGCCATTTTGCTGCTAATTACACAAGTGGCTCCCATATCCCTCGAGTCCTGTGACACATGGGTGTAATTAGTGTTAGGCTGGTATCTTCGTCCACTCTCTGATTAGTGAGTGATTCACTCTTCAGGTTGTAATAAATGACGTGTTGAGATGCGAGGCCAGGAGGCTATGACGCATTGAAATGTCTGACTCGGGTCTTTGTTGTGGTGGCGGCTGTGTGTAGGTTTTTCCCCCCTTCCTTACTTTGTCACTTTTGGCATTCCCATAACTAGAGAAGCATCAGCACTCACACCTGGTAGTGTTACAGCGCGATGAGGTGCTGAAATGACGGTGCCTCTTGGGTTTTGTCCTGAATTAGTTATATCCTGTGGTTTGGGTTCTTGCTGTGAAACTAATTTGAGCTTGCTTCACATTTCAGCGAAGAGAGCAAATCAGAACCAAAGCGAACGTGAGTGAGGTGGATCAGGCTGGTGGGGAACGCGGGGATCAGCAAAACAGCTATGTTTCTGTTCGAGAATGCTAAAACATGAAGTGTATATATTTTATTTGGCGACAGAATCTAAGACAGAGGACGTGGAGTCTGTTCAGTGTGTTTTTCATGCATATGTGTAAGCAGTGCACATTTCTCTCTCTTAAATTTAAAGTACTTCAAAAGATTTAGTATATTGAAATGCATCTGATTATTAATTAATTCACCCAAAATTTTATATAGCCGAAGACAAAAATGCTTATAATCTCATCTTTTATCCTGATATTAATAGCTAGAGTATGGCTCTTCTGATACTTTCTGCTAAAATCTGAAAAAATTAGTAATTTATAGTTAAAGTGCTTAAGATGGCCTTCGGAAGTAAAGTGAAAAACTGAAAACGTTGCTTCTAAACACAATGCATCACATTATGTAGGTTTACTAACAAACCACCAGCAAAACAGTTTAAAAACTGTACTCCAGTCACATTTGTATTTAATGTCTACAGAAATAAATGATTTAATTCCATTAATTAATACTGAGGTCTTTAAATAATGAATGGCTGTAGCCTGGTTTGAGAGCTGGCTACCTAGTTAAGTTGTTGCACTTCCATACAAGTATATCATGCATTTATCGAGCTAAGCAAATGTGTTGAGATTTGAATCTATTAATGGAGGTTAGTGTTAAGGTTTCGCTAGCCAGAGAGCATAGTGGAGAAGTACAATCATTTTATACATCTGGAAGGACCAGGCATGACATGAAACAGTGGTATAGTGAATAATCGCATAGTTGTCTTTATTTTGTTTCCCGTGTTGCCATTAAAGGAGTATTATAGTGAGCGGACATTTTGCTATGCAAGCATTTACATTATAGATTATAATTTCAAATCAATTGGGCAGAGTATAGAAAGTGGATTTTCATTTGATTTCAGGGTTGTTTATGTTGCATTTACACATGAACACGTAGAGAAGTATAAAACGTTGCCAGTGACTGAAATGCTAGTTATAATGCTATTTTAAATCCTGACACATGGCCTTTAATTTTTTCCATTAAATAAATATTAAATAAATAAACATTTATTTATTTGTTTTGTTTGTTTACATACTAATAATATATTGATTAATTAATTAATTCATTCATTCATTCATTGTCTACCGCTTATCCGAATTATTCTCGGGTCACGGGGAGCCTGTGTCTATCTCAGGCGTCATTGGGCATCAAGGCAGGATACACCCTGGACGGAGTGCCAACCCATTGTAGGGCACACACACACTCTCATTCACTCACGCAATCACACACTACGGACAATTTAGAGATGCCAATCAACCTACAATGCATGTCTTTGGACCGGGGGAGGAAACCGGAGCACCCGGAGGAAACCCCCGAGGCACGGGGAGAACATGCAAACTCCACACACACATGGCGGAGGCGGGAATCGAACGCCCAACCCTGGAGGTGTGAGGCAAACGTGCTAACCACTAAGCCACCGTGCCCCCCCCCCCCCCCCCATATTGATTAATATTATTTATTATTTAGTATAATTTGCATATTACAAATTAATAAATTATGCTTGCTATTAATTTATAATATATACGGATATCTTTAAAAAAAATCCATACAGTATTTTAGCAGTATAGTTGGCTGTGACTGATATAGCATGGCTCAGAGAGGAGTGTGCATGTGTGTGTGTGTGTGTCTGAAAGAAAACTATCTAAAGCTCAGTTGACAACTGTAAGCTCATCAGTGAAAGGGGATGAGGGGGCATAAGCATCTGAGTGCATTCCTCAGGCTGAGTGAATAGTGGTGTGTATTGGTACTGGTATGACTGGTTGCTGTACTTGTCCCCTTGTAACCTCCAAGCAACTGTGACTACAATCCAGTCTCCCTATGGGCAAGAAAAATCTTTTAGTCTAATCTGTTTTCACCATCAAACAGATTTTGGTTAAATTCTCACCCGTGTGTCTGACAGTCCGTCTAACACGGCGTAATAAACTGAAACCCTGTTAGCTCTATTTTACTGTTGTTAGCCTAGCAGTCTGTGTTGTGTATGCTGTTATGTTGACTGTATTTTATTTTTTTTTTCGCTCCCTCCCTCTGTTCGTGTTTGTTGAATGATGACACACTCGGGTTCTGCTCATGTCCCTAAATGGTGTCCCACATGGTGCTAACACTTTGGGCTTGCCAGAACAAATAAAGATGAAATATATGGGGAGGGGAAAAAACAAGCAGTGAATCATCAGGAGATGAGATGATCACACTGATCTCAGCAGCGTGAGACGGTCTTGGAACGACTGCTCACATGCACACACTTCTGTTTATTCTACTATTTAAGACTAGTCTAGAAGTTTTTATTTACTTATTTTACCCCACAAACACACACATTGATTTATTCTGCTATGCATTCATCTTTGTATTTAAAATTCTGGCACTTTTTTACATTGAATTTACCAAACCAGAGAAAGAGGACAAAGCAGAAGACGAGTATTGATCGTGTCTGGGGCTGAGGTCAGTTCAGGTTCATTTCTGTTCGAGGGTTTGGTGTGTTTATTAAATAACACAGCGTTATACAGAAAATCTGAAAGCACTTTACACCAGGGCTGTCTGAATGTAATAGGTTGTGCTGTGTTGCACTATTAAAATGTTAACATGTAATAAAACATGTTAAAGAGAATGTTCTAGAAATGTGTTATTTATGAAAGGTGAGAAAATCACAATGTATTTCCCACACAACAGCCATTTGATGTCATTTCTCCCATAATAGTCATGTCGTTCATATCTCTTGCTCCTTGTTCCATAGCTGAGATGATTAGAAGTGTGTGTGAGTGTGTGTGTGTGTGTGTGTGTGTGTGTGTGTGTGTGTGTGTGTGTGCATACAGCTGAGTGGGTAACAGTCTGGATCAATGCAATACAACAGACAGACTCTGCCTCTCTGTCTCCAGCTCTGACTCAGCCCTTTCTTGCTCCTCCCTCACCTGTAACACTCTTGTTCGTCTGCCCCCCTTTCCCTCTTTGTCTCCCTCTTTCTCTCCCTCTCCCCCCCCCCCCCCTGCTTACCTCTCTCCACCTTTAACCCTCATGCCTCTCCCCCCCCCCTTGCTTACCCCCCCCCTTGCTTACCCCCCCCCCCCCCTGCTTACCCCCCCCCCTTGCTTACCTCTCTCCACCTTTAACCCTCATGCCTCTCTCTATCTCTCGCTCTCTCTCTCTCTCTCTCTCTCTCTCTCTCCCCATCCCTTTGCTTACCTCTCTAAACCTTTAATTATGCCCCCATCTCTCTCTCTCTTTCTCTCACTTTTTCTCCAGCCCTTTGCTTACCTCTCTCCACCTTTAACTCTCATGCCCCCCCCCCCCCTCTCTCTCTCTCTCTCTCTCTCTCTGTCTGTCTCTGTCTCTATCCCTTTGCTTATCTCTCACCATTTTTAACCCATTTGTCACTCTCTCTGTCTCTCTCCTCTCTGTCTCTCTCTGTGTGTATTAGTTCAAAATCTCAAGTCAGTCCCACTTGAATAGTACAGAAAAATATTATGATATTTAATGAAGTAGATATAGAAATATAAATCCCAAAATGACTCCGCTAAATTAGTTTTCGTCCTTTCGTGCACTAGCAGTCCTCAGCTCATCATCAAGGGTGCATGGGTTTAAACAGTGCGAATTCAGGACACAGCGCCGCCACCAACTTGGCGCATCATTACTCACTGAAATGCCTGTGCAGTCGTGTGAATACAGTAAAGATTTGTCAGCATCTGCTCATACCAGCGAAGTCCGTCGACCCATTTGCTCAAACAGGATTTGCTCAGAAATCACCAAATCTTTATTATGTGAGGGTAGTGGATAGCTGGATGATGTTAAAGGCCATGTCATCTTATGGGGTTTAATTAGTTATGTCGTGTTTTTGTTCTGCTGTAGTTTTAGACGTTAAAGCTGCTCAAAGAAAGTTAACGTAATAATGAAAGACAGTTTAAGATGCATTTAAATAGATTTTTCCATTACTGTTGGCTGTACTGTTGTTGATTTGCTCGTATTCACTTTAATTTAATTTTATTTGTATAGTGTTTTTAACAATGGAAATTGTCCCAAAGCAGCTTTAAGGAAATATAAAAATTCAGGATATAAATTATACATTTTAAATTTACATTTATTTCTAATAAATAAGCCAGAGGTGACGGTGTTGAGGAAAAACCAGAGAAGAACCAGACTCAAAAGGGAACCTTATCCTCATCTGGGTGACCTCGGAGAGTGTGATTATAAATACTTTCCTGCTATAACTGTGTACTATATGGTTACTCTGAGCAAACAAGTACACTGTGATTGGTTCTCAATAATATTGGTGTTGGGTACGAAAACATTTAAGAACCCTTTAGTATGTAGCTAGAGAAGTCTGTGGTGCTTAGTGATCATTTCTGAATACCTAGAAATATGTATTAAAGTATTCAAAGTTTAACTGACTGTCTCGGTACATCGTACTAAAGTTTCTTGAAGGGTTCTTTAAGAGTTAATTGAGTAGTTAATGGTAAGGGAAATGTCTTAACTTCTTCTTCTTTCGGCTTTTCCCTTCAGGGGTCGCCACAGCGAATCATCTCTCTCCACCTATCCCTATCTTCTGCATCCTCAACACTTGCACCCACTAGCTTCATATCCTCATTTATTCCATCCATATACCTCCTCTTTGGCCTTCCTCTTTGCCTCCTGCCTGGCAGCTCCATGTCCAACATTCTCCTACCAATATACTCACTTTCCCTCCTCTGAACATGTCCAAACCATCTTAATCTGGCCTCCCTAACTTTGTCCTCCAAACGTCCAACATGAGCTGTCCCTCTGATGTACTCGTTCCTAATCCTGTCCAATCTTGTCACTCCCAAAGAGAACCTCAACATCTTCAGCTCTGCTACCTCTAGCTCTGACTCCTGTCTCTTCCTCAGTGACACTGTCTCTAAACCATACAGCATGGCTGGTCTCACCACTGTCCTGTACACCTTCCCCTTGATTCTCGCTGAAGGAAATGTCTTAACTAGTGTGAGTAAATGTATTAACTGGGTAAGTGTGTGATACAAACTGCTCATCAATAATTTCTTTTTTGTTAATACGTATAACCATCCAGACATTTTAAATGGAGCTGAAGGTTCTTGTTATTTGATACACTATTAGAAAATTCTACAGTTAAACCGTCATTGGATAATAAAAGGTTCTTATTCTCTAAAATGGCTGTAGTTGGAACTATCTCTGACACGGAAACTGTTGTAGTTTCCTATAAGGGGAGAATATAAGGTGTCTCATTTTTCATCAGGTTCAGAAGGTTGCTGATGAGTGTCCTATATGCCCAAGAGCTTTCTTCTCGGGAGAACGTACCTACCCAGCACTAATATTATCTAGGGCTTAGAGTCTACGTGCACAAATGAGTACTGCAAGTCCAAACAAGAAAATATTCTAGCAAGCATTTTCTTTACACGATCTAGTCTAGCTAATTAGTCATGTACTTTATTCTTTCTACTTCCTGATGCTAATTGATTGCAGTTGTTACCAGACTGCGTGATTTTTAGTGGTTAGCTTCTTAGCCTGTGGCATCAATACTGATGTTCTGAAAAAAGAACAGAGATCAGACAGGTCTGCACAAGGCAGTGAAGAGCGGTGCATGAACTTTTGCAGATTCTTTCAGGTGTGTGTGTGTGTGTGTGTGTGTGTGTGTGTGTGTGTGTGTATATATATATCTTTTCTCAGATGTCACTCGAGCCCTAAGCGTCTGGCCAGCTTTGGCCCTGTTTGACTCGAGTGCAGCGTCTCTTTCTTTCTCCAGAGCGCCAGAGCGTGTGTTCTTTACTGAACTGTCTGGGTTTGATCTCGCCTCTCATCTAGTCACCCAACCCCCAAAAGGGCTGACTGACTGAAAGACACTGATATCAGATCCAGGATAAGGAGGTGCAGAGGAACAGAGCTGACTGACCTGATCCGACTGAGGTTGGGCTTGGAAAGGAAGGAGCTCGAGGAGGGAAAAAAAAAGGAAGGATGACAATGGACGGGAAGATAGAACGTAGGAAGAGAGTAAAAGGAGAGAGGGAGACGATACAGATTAGAAAAATGGCGAGCGAGATAAAATTGAGGAACGAGATGAAGAAAATGGGAGGGAAGAACACACAGAGAAAGAGGGAGTGAATTAGAGAGATTGATGACCGAAGTAAAATCGAAGAACTTGTCTTTGACATCTGTTCTTTCTTATTTAGGACTTTGACATGCTGTTATAAAAAAATAACAGATTCCCAAATCTTTTATGACTTTAATACAAGTATAATACACAAATTAGATTTATTCATTATATTTAATTCAAAATGCTATGTTCAGCTAAGCCTTGAGCTTCACTCTGATTTCACAAGGTGCCATGTGTCAGTAATGTCAGTTCTGTCTGGGCCAGGTTTCGGGTAAATAATGCCTGTAATGGTTTTAATTAGACCAAATAAGCAGCCACCTGCAAAGGCATGGCACATTTTATCGCCCGAATAAAGAGTAGACGGAAAGAAAAGCTTTAATTACAGCTGAGCCGTGAAAGCTGGATGGGAGGTGAGCCAATTCAAACTACGCTTGAACTGATGCAAGAACGTCAGTCGTGATTATTTATTTATTTATTTATTTAGGTGCTTGTTAGTTCAGGTTTGCTTAGTCACAAACAATATTTCTGTATATGGGATTATTGCTAACCCTTTAATGAGGGCAGTAAAAGAAAAAATGAACATCTTTTTATAAAAAAGCAGTGCTATAAATTGAAAGGTTGTAGCTGATAGAGTTTGGTGTAGGTTTGTTTGTCTTTCAGCCTCACCTCCACTTAGCGGGCTATATTTCTTTTAGCTGAAAATATCAGCCGAACCCCCAGGGGTTTGCTTGCTGCAAAAGTGTCTGGGTGTTTGGTGTTAAACAAATTGATTTATTCAGTGCTCGAAGTGATACTGCAGTATTTTTGTTTAAAAAAAAGTACTCACCTTGTTTACTTCTGGTCTGCGCTTACTATTTAGACTTGGATTTCAAAAAAAAAAAAAAAAACCTTTTAAAAAAGCTTTTTAGAATAAGGGCGGTTTCATTTGCGAAGAGTTTAGCCTGGTTTAATCGAACCCTGGTGTGTTTAGCTTCTCGGCACGCTTGCTTTACGCAGGTGAGAACACAGCAGTCTCACTCAGGTACAGACGAGAACGAGCAGCAGAGGTGGTCTCGACCTGATTTCCAATTCTTCTGTGGTTTCGTTGCAGTAAGAAAACAGTTCGACTCAATTGACCCATCTCCAGGAAGTGAACCAGACATACCGTATTATGAGCTGCAGGAAGCTTTTTTCTAGATGCAAGCTGCTAAATTGATCTACGAGTAGTAACCTGAGCTAAGGGACAGAGCTGTAGAACTACAGAAAGGTTTTAACTGGACGGGATATTTGTCTCAACAAAAAATGCTGGATTTATTGACGCTAGTTATTCATATCAATTTCAGCCATAACATTAAATAATGTGATGTGAGTAACATTGATTATAACAGTCAGTTCTCAAAGTTGAGGTGTTGGATGCTTGAAAACTAAGGATTTGAGTGACTTCGACAAGGGTCATATTGTTACAGATAGACAGCTGGGTCAGAGCATCTCCTTGTGAGGTGTTCCCAGTATTCAGTGGTTACTACCTACCAAAAGTGGTCCAGGGAAGGGCAGCCAGTTAATCTCTGACATGGTCATAAGCACCCAAGTCTCATTGATGCCTAGGGAGCGAAGGCTAGCACGTCTAGCTGTCCAATAACTTGTCCAATCCATGGGGGCTCCACCTCACAACTGACAGGACTTTAATGATCTGCTGCTAACGTCTTGGTGCCAGAAACCACAGCATACGTTCAGAGGTATTGTGGCGTCCATGCCTCAAGACGAGCTAGAGGTGTTTTGCCGCACAAGAAGGACCTACACGACATTAGGCAGGTGGTTTTAATGTTATGGTTGATTGAGCACTAAATATATGATTAATTATATACATAGTTGTACATGCCCTGGCCAAAAAATGTTGACCTTTTGCATTTCTGTAATGATTTTTTAGCCCTGTCATCCTTTCATGCCCTGACTCAGCAAAGATGTGAAAAAGCCCTTAAACTTACCTCCTAAGCTGCTGTTGTGCTTGAAATTACTGTCATTGAAGGTTGCTTGAAGCACTTGATGCTTGCCGGAAGAATCTGTGGACGTCATAATGGTGACATCCTGCAGTTGTAGTAAAGTGCAGTACACATTTACTGTGTTCACAGGCGGTCAGGATAGTGATAGTGGTAGCGGCTCACCCTGGTGCTGTACGTATAGTTTCACTGGCTACATGGTTATCTGTCCTGCTAACACGAAAGCCATGTCGTATCACGTTCATGTCTCATTTATATGATGAGATGAAATGAATTGTAAATCAAAAAAGTTGGAAAATTGTTTAGTAAATGTAGATAGTGAGTTGTTTTTAGATAGTGAGTATTAAGCTGTCATTGTAGCATGTGAACTTAACAGGATTCACAAGCTAGCTAGTCGCACCCTAATGTACACTAGCTGGCTAGATATTGACATTAAAGTTGCTGTAATATTTGCCGAAATCATCCACATGGTTAAAATGATTGTGTAGATGAGGGTTTAGAGGATTATGAGAGAGAAAAAATGTCTCTCTAATATTTTTTAACGAAGCTTGCATTATTAAAAGCAAGTATACTCATATATTCTTGCTAGCTAGTGCTGCAACATAGGGCTACAAGTGGAGTGTGTGTTTAGCTAAACATGGCTAGGCTCCTTACTGTGGCTAAATAGCTAGCAAGCTTCATAAAAAGGCTGCTGTTAAACATCGAGCTAGCTAGCTCTGTCTCAGCACACTGGAAATAAATGAGCTGTAAGTGGAGTAATATACAGAGGAGTAAGTGCTATGCTAGTTTTTTTTTTTTTTGAAGCAGTTGAGAGATTTTAAGAGCAGGTTCAGAGTGTAAAGGAATCATAGAATAACTGTGCAGATTTTGAGGTAAGAATGAAAGGGTGACGTAATGTGCCATCGTGGGTCAGTGTGTGCAGGGAAATTCAGGTCACTCAATATCCTGCCTGCCGTTTTCCTCTAACAGTTCTTGGGATAATTGAGTGAAATCCCCAGCTGTATTCATTCTCCTAATTGAAAGCAGAAAATGCCCCCCTTTCCTTACATAGTTCTATTTCCGTAAATTCCCACTTTGCTCTCCGTCTGCCCCACTGCCCCTTCATTCACCTCGTTTACCCCCTCAGTTTGCCCCTGCCTCTGCTGCTAACGGCCACTGATTTTGTTTTTGTGTGTGTGTGTGTGTGTGTGTGTGTGTCTGCCTGCCTGCCTCAGTCTGTGTGTATTTGTGGCCTGATTAAATGAGCAGCATGTGGTCTCTGGGCATCCACCACGCCGCCAGGCTAACACTAACAGGACACACTTAATTTTTTATGTCTGGGAGCATCCAGGCAGTCACAAAAGCTCTCTCTCTCTCTGTCTGTCTCTCTCAGTCTCTCTGTCTGTCTCTCTCAGTCTCTCACACAAACACACACGCACACACACATAAGCTAGATAAGTGATTTGTGTGGAATAAACAGGTCACAAGGGAGCTCTTAGCTGCTAGCGTTTTATCACGTTGCAAGAACAACGATGATGATAGTAGATTTGAGTGGGCTTTTATAAACTCAGTTGTGTGTGTTAGTGTGTGTGTGTGTGTGTGTGTGTGTGTGTGTGTTAGTGTGTGTGTGTGTGTGTGTGTGTGTGTGTGTGTGTGTGTGTGTGTATAGGCTAAATGACTGAAATGAATTCGGAAGGCATGTGTGTGAGTGGGCTGAATTTAGGGATCCTGGCTCTGAAACACTCTCAAATTCTCCACTCATCCGTCCTGCTGTGCGTCTATCCCTCTCTCCTCCTCCACCTCCTCCTCCTCCTCCTCTCACGTCTGGCTTCTCCACTCTATCTGCCAGGCAGCCTCCCCTCCTCTCTCTCTCTCTCTCCCCTCTCTCTCTCTCTCTCTCTCTCTCTCTCTCTCTCTCTCTCTCTCTCTCTCTCTCTCTCTCTCTCTCTCTCTTTTTCCTCTCTCTCTCTGTGTGCTAGCCAATAGAAGCGCTCCAGTCTTCCCACTGCTTGCCACTCAGCGCCTTGTTGCCAGGACGACAGAAAGGCATGAGACCCACTTTAGTTCAGGATTTTAAACTTGCCGTTGATTCCGTGCCCAGCCGGAAAAGAGCTCGTGTCCCACAGAGCCCGAAACCCCATACTCGCATCCGTTTTCTCACTCGTATTAAGGGTGTGGTTTATAATGTGTATAACTGTCTCTAATACTGTAATAATCATCCCGGTTCAAACATCCCTCATACGGTATTCTCAGTATTGCCATGCTGTGGCCTGCTTCAGTTTCGTATAAGGCTTTTGTTGACATTTTTTCAGGTCTAGACATAAGAGTCACCCCTTTTCTGCAGTATATTTTGCTGCCGTCTGTGTGGTCAGCGAGGGAAAATAAAGCTTGTTAGTGTTTGTGTAGCAATTGCAATATGCAAAAATTACACACAGCATCAAACTGCAAGAAATCTGGACCACTCACACTGGTCAGGAGATTCGTCTCACTTCCTGTTGGCTTTTTTTGCACATCAGATAGACGGAATGAAATTTTAGACAACTCAATTTTCCAGTTTGTGATGACGAGCTGCTGTAGTCGTTCTCTTAGTCACAATATTGAAACATTTTCAATTCTTTAAACATTACAACATGGGTGCTAAAGTTGCAGATCGACTAAAATTGTATTCAAACTAAGGTAATTTATGACTAAAATGATAGAATAGAATAGAACTAAAATGATAGAATAGCATCTTTCTTTAGAAGAGCACACATGCAACATAAAAAGAGAATTTTCTAATTTACTAATTAAACAAAACCTTTACTGACGATCAATACAGTGGAACCTCGGCATACGAAAGTGCTCCCTTATGAATTTTCACCTTAAGAATTGAAATTTTCCATCGGCATTCGAAGCATTTTCGGCATACGAATGAAACGGGACGAACGGGAGCCGTTCAAAACTTGTTTGCGTCAGTAGAAAGCCAAGCGAAGTCAACCAAAGTGAGCTCACGAATTTTACGAATACCAACGTCACCTTCGGCATGGGTTCAAAAGCTGCGGTGATTTTTCACACATTCTTTTTTGTCGACAGATCGGCGGTGTGCGTGGTCTGTTCTATTTTTAGCCCAAGCTTGGTGGCACGACTTCCTCTTAGGAGCCTTGACATGGAATGCTTGGCTCGGGTCAGTTCTTTGTAAGCAGCCATACAGTTTACATACACTTTGTATCGGTAATATGGGTAATATCTTTGGGTGGCTGGAACGGATTATCTGCATTTACATTTTGCCACAACAGATTGAAAACACAGGCAAGACGATTGAAAACTCTGCTAATATGCTGAACTAAAACGGAGCAGTTCCACTCTAACAGGGCTCGCAGATGTATACGATTGGTCGGATTTGGGCTACATGCCCCTGAATACGCTCCGGATTACATGTAACCATGTTCATGTAAACAAAGATTTACGCTGGTTTAGAGTGTTTATAGAGAACAGTACTGCTACTACAAATTGCTATAAGAAGTTTAGTACTCAGTTGTCATGAATAGTTTTGTACTCATGTCTCCATCAGTAAACGGTTCAATAAATTTCCTGGCTACATAATTACACTTTTTTGACCATGTAGTACACAGTTATAGAAGGAAATGATTTATAATCACACTCTCCGGTGTCCCCCAGATGAGGATGAGGTTCCCTTTTGAGTCTGGTTCCTCCTCATATCGATTTAGAGAGTTTTTCCTCACCACCATCAGCGCTGGCTTTCTCATTAGGGATAAATTTCTACAATCACAATTTATACCTTGAATTTTTGTATCTCTATAAAGCTTCTTTGTGCTATTCTTAAAAGCACTACACCAATAAATATTGAGTTGAATTATAAATGTATTTATTTTTGAACACTCCTCTCAACAGTGTCTTTGCGCTAGTGTGTGGTTATGGAGGAATCCTGACCTTTTGCTCGACTAATCTTGTGTTCCCCCTCTCTCTTTGCCTGCCTACTTCCCTTTTTTGACACTCTCTTTATCGCTATCTCTCCTCCTCCTCTTCCACGCTCGGCTCTCTGGTGCTTGAATTGCATCTCCTTTTTTTTTTCTGGCAAGCAGTAGGAGGGTGTCTTCGTCTGTCTGCCTGTGTGGGGGGTGTTTTTTTTTTTTTTTCCTTTTCTTTTTTTTTCTTTTGCAACTACGCAGTTTCGTTACTCCAACTCAGATGAATATGAGTTAGCAGTTTTAAAGAAACCGTAGGTGAAATCTGCTTGCATGAAGCATATTTGGTTTAAATGTCTGATGTTTTTCTTTGTTTCCAGGTTTGCAATGGTCGATGGCATCATGATCCTACTGCTTGCGGCCTTGATAGTTTTACCAGCTGCCAGCGTAGAAGGTAAAAGTTGCAAAGATTCTGTCTAGTCATAACCTCACATAGCGAATCTCTGAATTTACAGACTTCTGTGTGTTTGTGAGAGTTAGTTAGCATCCTTCTTGTTCAAGGACATATGCGCTCTCTCTCTCTCTCTCTCTCTCTCTCTGTCTCTCTCTCTCTCTCTCTCTCTCTCTCTCTGTGTGTGTGTGTGACAACTTATTTGTGATGGCTTCACTGATTGTCTTTTAGAGCTAGAATGATGACTGAGCATTCGAGACTTTCTTTCTCTCTCTCTACTTATAATGTATTAACTAATTCACAATGGAAATGATGTGCAAAGCTTTGTGTAATGAATCTCAAACTCCGTGTCCTTCTTTCGACTTTCCTTCTTGTATTTCACTGCTGCTTGGCGTAGCACACTTTAGTAACCTCTGAAGTAGTATTTGACATTGCCGGCTCTCTGCATCGCAGTACTGCAGATAAAAGAGGGAGGAAGTATGATTCACTCACCTCTGTGTGCATACGTGTGTGTCCCGCCGTAGATAAAGCAACGGTGAATGACTTTGAGTGTGTGTGCGAGGGGCAGTCATGCGGCAGCAACGGCCGCTGCTTTGGCCTGCAGTGCTTCTCGTTGGTCTCCATCCGGAACGGGACGGCCCTGCGACAGAAGGGGTGCGTTGTGGGTATGGTGGAAGAGGCGGTACAGTGCGGAAGCTCCCTGCTGGAGTCTGGCGTCATGGTGCAGTGCTGCCAGGGAACACTGTGCAACAGCAACCTTACTGTGGAGATGCCAAGCTCAGGTGAGTCTCCTGATTTTCTCCTGAAGACATAAAAATCCCATGGTTATTAGGTGCAGTTACACCAAGGATATGGAATATTTAGAGGAAAGAAAGCATTGCAGTAACACCCCTGAACAAGAATTACACAGTTCCACGACAAATTCCTGGCTAGCATTCCCATTAACATTACTATTGAAGTTGTGTTGTAAAGTTGCTTTCGGCTGCTCCCTGTTTGGGGTCGCCACAGCAGACCAACTGGCAAATGTTTTACGTTGGATGCCCTTCCTGACACAACCCTCCAATTTTTTCCGGGGTTGGGAACGGCACTGTATCCAGTGGCTGGGGTTGGGGCAGTGGCTGGGAATCGAACGCGGGCCTTCCGCATGGTAGGTGAGAAACCTCACCTAAAACCTGAGCCACCAATGCCCTTGAAGTTGTGTTGTAATTTATCAATATATCTAGAATTTATATACACACCAGGATAAACTAATCTAGACCAGTATATATAAATCAGGATAATCAAATCTAGACCAGTAGATATATACACCAAGAAAAACTGATCTAGACCAGTATATATACACCAGGACAAACTAATGTAGACCAGTATATACACCAGGATAATCTAATCTAGAACAGTCTATATAAATTAGGATAATCTAATTTAGACCAGACAGGGGGGCATGGTGGCTTGGTGGTTAGCACGTTTGCCTCACACCTCCAGGGTTGGGGGTTCGCTTCCCGCCTCCGCCATGTGTGTGTGGAGTTTGCATGTTGCAATGGCGCCTGAGATCAATCGGATAAGCGGTAGACAATGAATGAATAATTTAGACTAGTGTGTATCGGGATGATCTAATCTATCAGTGTATATACAGTGGTGTGAAAAAGTGTTGGCCCCCTTTCTGATTTCTTATTTTTTTGCATGTTTGTCACACTTTAATGTTTCAGATAATCAAACACATTTAAATATTAGTCAAAGATAACACAAGTAAACACATCATGCAGTTTTTAAATGAAGGTTTTTATTATTAAGGGAAAACAAAATCCAAAACTACATGGCCCTGTGTGAAAAAGTGTTTGCCCCCTAAGCCTAATAACTGGTTGGGCCACCCTTAACAGCAACAACTGCAATCAAGTGTTTTCCATAACTTGCAATGAGTCTGTTACAGCGCTGTGGAGGAATTTTGGCCCACTCATCTTTGCAGAATTGTTGTAATTCAGCCACATTGGAGGGTTTTCGAGCATGAACCACCTTTTTAAGGTCATACCACGGCATCTCAATCGGATCGGCGAGTTTTCATTTTGTTTTTCTTCAGCCATTCAGAGGTGGACTTGCTGGTGTGTTTTGGATCATTGTCCTGCTGCAGAACCCAAGTTCGCTTCAGCTTGAGGTCACAAACAGATGGCCGGACATTCTCCTTCAGGATTTTTTGGTAGACAGCAGAATTCATGGTTCCATTTATCACAGCAAGTCTTCCAGGCCCTGAAGCAGCAAAAAAGCCCCAGACCATCACACTACCACCACCATATTTTACTGTTGGTATGATGTTCTTTTTCTGAAATGCGGTGTTACTTTTACGCCAGACGTAATGGGACACAGACCTTCCAAAAAGTTCAATTTTTCTCTTGTCAGTCCACAGAGTATTTTCCCAAAAGTCTTGGGGATCATCAAGATGTTTACTGGCAAAACCTGAGAAGAGCCTTTATGTTCTTTTTGCTCAGCAGTGGTTTTTGTCTTGGAACTCTGCCATGAAAACCATTTTTGCCCCGTCTTTTTTTGGTGGAGTCATGAACACTCACCTTAACTGAGGCAAGTGAGGCCTGCAGTTCTTTGGATGTTGTTGTGGGGTCTTTTGTGACCTCCTGGGTGAGTTGTCGCTGCGCTTTTGGGGTAATTTTGGTCGGCCGGCCGCTCCTGGGAAGGTTCTCCACTGTTCCATGTTTTCGCCATTTGTAGATAATGGCTCTCACTGTGGTTCACGGCAGTCCCAAAGCTTTAGAAATGGCTTTATAACCTTTTCCGGACTGATAGATCAGTAGGTTTGTGCTGATCAACTCAAGCTGAAGTGAACTTGGGTTCTGCAGCAGGACAATGATCCAAAACACACCAGCAAGTCCACCTCTGAATGGCTGAAGAAAAACAAAAATTGAAGACTTTGGAGTGGCCTAGTCAAAATCCTGACCTCAATCCGATTGAGATGCTGTGGCATGACCTTAAAAAGGTGGTTCATGCTCGAAAACCCTCCAATGTGGCTGAATTACAACAATTCTGCAAAGATGAGTGGGCCAAAATTCCTCCACAGTGCTGTAACAGACTCATTGCAAGTTATGGAAAACGCTTGATTGCAGTTGTTGCTGCTAAGGGTGGACCAACCAGTTATTAGGCTTAGGGGGCAAACACTTTTTCACACAGGGCCATGTAGTTTTGGATTTTGTTTTCCCTTAATAATAAAAACCTTCATTTAAAAACTGCATGATGTGTTTACTTGTGTTATCTTTGACTAATATTTAAATGTGTTTGATTATCTGAAACATTAAAGTGTGACAAACATGCAAAACAATAAGAAATCAGGAAGGGGGCCAACACTTTTTCACACCACTATATCTATCTCTCTCTCTCTCTCTCTCTCTCTCCCCCTCTATCTATATATATATATATATATATATATATATATATATATATATATATATATATATATATATATATATATATATATATATATGTGTGTGTGTATATGTGTGTATATAATATATATATATATATATATATATATATATATAATGTATGTATGTGTGTGTGTGTATATATATATATTTTATATATATATATATATATATATATATATATATATATATATATATGCATACAGTGGGGCAAAAAAGTATTTGGTCAGCCACCAATTGTGCAAGTTCTCCCACTTAAAAAGATGAGAGAGGTGTTTAAAAATTGTCTGATTTTTAAAGAATTAGACTGTGTGTATGTATACACACACACACCAGGATAACCTAATCTAGACCAGCATATGCAGACCAGGATAAACTGACGTAGATCAGATCACTGAGACTACGATAAATTAATCTAGACTAGCCTTGGATAAACTTAATCTAGACTAGGATGACCAGATGATGCTAAACTGCATCAGACCAGCATACACAGGATATGCCTAGCATACTTACTATTATGTTTCTCATCCTTTTGTTTCCTTTCCAGACTCCAGGCAGCATGAGTGTGTGTGTGAGGGAGCAGAGTGTGTCAGTGGAGGCCGGTGTGTAGGAGAGCAATGTTTCTCCTCCGTCACAGTCACCAACGGAAACCTGCAGCACCGTAAAGGCTGTTTCTCTGCATCTCAGAGGGGCGGGGCTACCTGTGACGCACCCAACTCACCTGATAGCGTCATTAACTGTTGCACAGGCCACCTGTGTAATGCCAACATTACAGTGGATCTCCCAACTAGAGGTAAGAAGGGCTAGCTTTACTTATCTACTTCTAGTTGGATATCACTTGCAGGCATGCTGTTATAGGAAAATAATCAACAATAATCGGTCAAGTTGCCTTTTTTGTACCATAACAGCAATATCTTATAACATAGCAATTATAGTTGCAGTTAATATCATGGACATTTGCAAAATAAATAACGGCTTAACCAAAGCTTTTACAAAGAGCTTATACTGTCTCCTTCACTTTAACATATCAGTATGTTACAGAAAATGAATCAGCAGCTTGCGACCAATCAGAATCTTGCATACACCAGCGCTGTGCATTTGTATTTCAATTCAGCTGTATTCTTTTCTAACTTCTAATCACGTTCATCTTTCTCTCATCCTCCCTCTATACAGACGTAGACCCAAAACTGCCTCCCAAAGAGCACGAGTGTGTGTGCGAGGGCCGTTCTTGCGTGACAGGTGAGCGGTGTATGGGACAGCAGTGTTTCTCGTCTCTCACCGTGAGTGATGGGGTGCTGGTCCATCAGAAGGGCTGCTTCACCGTGTACGAGCAGGGTCGCATGACCTGCAAAACCCCACCCTCACCTGACCAGATCGTCGAGTGCTGCCAGTCTCACCTGTGTAATATGAACCTCAGCGTGGCTCTGCCTGTCCGAGGTAACCCTCACACACACACACACACACAAACACACACACACAAATTCCCACATACTAATTCGTATGTATTATACATGACCGCTTATAACTATTGGCACCTCATTATAGATACGTGAGCAGAAACACATGTATATGTATTCATTTGGCTTTATCCAATGTGATTGTATAAGTTCATGGAAAAGTAATAAAAAAGAGAATGTAAAGGATTTTTAAATAGTTTAAATAAGAGAAAGCTTTATAGTTTCAGTCCCTAAAATCTCTGACTCTCTACACTTTCAAACACTAGTGACCCCATTTTCATGCCCGTAAGCCTGCACTGTGTGTCTTCTCACACCTTCACACACACACGCTGCTCTTTTTATTAGCTCCACTCTGACCACAGGCACGGTCAGTGAAATGCTTTTGTAGTTGTATTAAAGCTTGGCGTCCTCGCCCAGGAGCAGGAACAGTGCAGCAGGTGCTGGGGCGTGTTTCTGTGTGAATCCTGGATTACAGGCCCTCAATGCCCTTCACCTCTCCTTTCTCCTCTCAGAGACTCTCTCACATTAATTCCATTGTAGACTAAGATTCAACAGTCCTCAAATTCGAGGCTCAGGCTGTCACGTTTCTGCTCAGCACAGCAGGGCATGAAATTATCTGCCATTATCGCTCACCGCTCGTCTGAATTCCATCTTTTCAGACTCACGTGCGTTTCAGCTTTACATATCGCATAATAAAGATGGGCTAACAGTCCTGCTGTGAAAGGGAAGCTCCTGGACAGAAGGGTTTCTTCCTCTCCTGTTTTCGTGGAAACAGGAAGGAGGACAAGCCCCAGGTCCACCTGACTTCCAGGAGGCTGAAATTTGGGATTTGATTCCGGTAGTTGTGGATAGGATGAAATTGTCCTGATAGTACATAGTCTTGGATTTGTATGATGCAAGCTATTTCCAGTACAACCTGTTAACCAAAGGATTCAATATAATACATTATAATAGATTCAATATAATAGTTTTATTCTAAACTGAAATATTTCATTATAATTTTTGTAATATAGAATTTTCTAGAGTCGTTAAGAAATTCTTCATCTTTAATGTTAATGATAATTTTGCCTTTTTTTAATGCACAATTAGGATGAATCCCAAATAAGTTCTTCTTCACTATACATGTTCACTGCATAGAGTGTAATAGACCTAGTGCCTTATATGACCAGTAGAGCATCAGCTGATGTTTATACACAGAAAAAAGTGACTAAATCTGTTCTAAGTTGTAAGGCTTGGGATCCCATTTAAAGTGAATTAGTGCAAAATGTGAAAGGAGAATGTTTTTATTCCCCCCCCCCCCCCCCCCCCCCCCCCAAATATCAAGAAATAAGAATAATTTCTGTAAAAAAAAAAGTTTTAGAAAAACAGGTTTTAACTCTTTTTTTGTTTTCCTCACAGAAAATAGAAAATGGAAATCTGATGTGTATTTGTTTAACTTCTAATAATAATGAACTTTGTTTCATCTGCTATGATAAGGATATCAGGCACATAAGTAAAGCTGAAAATCTTTCATAAAGTGACATTTTTAAAAAAAATTCCTCCATCCATGATATGAAGCTCCCTATGCACTTATAATTCTGTTCATGTAGAATTATTATAGATGTTTCATAATCATTTTTCTACTTCTACTCACAGTGTTGGACAATTACCTTGTGAATGAAATTCCACGGGGGGCACGTGGTTAGCATGCTTGCCTCACACCTCCAGGGTTGGGGGTTCGATTCCCGCCTCTGCCATGTGTGTGTGGAATTTGCATGTTCTCCCCGTGCCTTGGGGGTTTCCTCCGGGTACTCCGGTTTCCTCCCCCGGTCCAAAGACATGCATTGTAGGTTGATTTGGCATCTCTAAATTGTCCGTAGTGTGTTAGTGTGTGTGATTGGGCCCTGCGATAGACTGGCATCCTGTCCAGGGTGTACCCTGCCTTGTGCCCGTAGTCTCCTGGGAGAGGCTTCAAATTCCCTGTGACCCAGTAGTAGGATAAGCAGGTATAGAAAATGGATGGATGGATGAAATTCCACCTCAATCAGTACTTTTATATACATTGCACAATTCTTCCTTTCTGATCTTTTATAAAAGAACCAGAAGAAGATGAGGATGTGAGGTCCTAAAAAGCGGACGTCTTTGGTAGTCAGTGCTGTGATCTCTTTGGAAAAACAGGTTTTGCAGTAGTTTTTTTTTTTTTTCCTCTTTGACCTTTGTGATGGAGCTTATGTCTGTCACACATCAGAAAGCACGGGAGACGAGGATTTATCAGATCTGTTGGGATAGAAGAAAATGCTTTCTTGTCTTAACTCTGCATTCTTCCTTTGGAGGAAAGAAAGGGGGAATTATGTGAGAGGAATTATTATGTCTTTTTAAATTGTAGGCTTGTGTGCGTGTGCGCCTGTCTGTGCAAGTCTTATTCTGCATGCATGTTTTCGTGTGTGTGTTTGAGATGTAGCACAATTTTAATCAGACCTCTGGATTCCTTCTTGTATTTTGTATTAAAAAAGAAGTCTTCAGTGCAAGTGAGCAGAAAATGGCGTCTTTGTCTGGAGTGCAGCCCTCTCTCCTGCAGTCTCGCACGGGAGCGTGTGGGCGGTTCTGCTGTGTGGAGCTGCTGGCTGTGTGCTGTAGTTCAGGACCACCGTAAGCCCTCGTTTGGCCCACCTTTAACCTGTGCTTAACCCGTTTTAACATCTCAGCCTACCTTTTGTTTAAATTCAGCCCACTCTGTACAGGCAAGGCTGGATTCATGCTGCGTTCGAGACCAAAAAAAAACCTGAAGTTGCCGATCTCTGAGTGCGGTACAAAGAGCAACCTGTAATACTCGCTCACCGTCTCAGGAACTCTCCGAGTTGGAATTGCATAACTTCATTTCAGCATGGTGACACACTTTACACATGCTAAGACTCTACGCTTCTCGTTCGTATTTACACAGTGAGTGTTTAGTGTTGCTATGTTGAACTTGTATCACAAATTCCATCTCGATTGCTGTCTGTTCTAAGAAAATGCTGGTAAGATTGGCCAGAGATAGGGGTTTACAGTTTTTAATCAGCTAAGGAATCACGTCGTCGCGGGAGTGCTGGAAAAGATGCTTATTAAGAATGTTGTCAGTAAGCTATAATTTACATTCCAAACCAACAGCTCGTGCATGTTAACCTAATAAGAAACACGATATGAAGGTGACGTGAAAGAAAAGATCTGCTCCAACAAACAAACTATCATTTTGATCGAATAAAAACGATTTATTTATTTATTATTTTTTAAGAAGTTTGTTTTAAATACCTGATACATTGATTGATTGATTCTTTCGTTAATTAATTATTATTATTATTATTTAAAAAAAAAAAAGTTTGTTCTAAATACCTGATTCCGATATTAGGCTAGGTGAGGAAAGTAAAGAATATAGCAGCTATCTGAGATGAACACATGATTCAAGCCGGAATTATGTGACAACTTTATGGGAAATTTAAATAAAGTTAACTTCATAGCTTCTCATTTGCTGGTACTATATCACAATGCATCTCGACCATTTTCTCCTCCTTTACTTGCACTGGAAAATTCCTGTAGATTTCCCATCCTTTATATACGCCACTGCCGACTGTTCGCTGCAGAGATGGGAAGCTCGTTCAGACATTTTTGTTCCTGAGAATGAATTCTGAACCGCCCTGTGCTTCTCTTTCCAAACCTCATTTCTGACTTCACTCAGCCCACTCTGAGCCTAAGTTTAGAGCCCACTCCGAGCCCTTTCTCAGCCTGCTTTTAGCCTGGGTTTGACTCTCTTTGAAGCATCACAGGGTTTTTTCTGTCACCTTTCCTCACACCCCAACATAAATGTAAACCCAAATCTGTCCACCATGATCCATCATCCTACTGTCTGTGTGTGGACCTCCTCAAACCAGCGCTGTGTGCTCTCCCACTGTGTAGGCACCTCGGTGCAGGATAGAGATGCATTTGTATGTGTGTGTGCTGCACTGTTAGACACTGTCTGTGTGGTCCAGGCAGTTTGGGTGCAGGGAGACTGAGTGTGGGCTTCAGCATACCTAATTATTATAGCCTTTCCCAGAAAAAGCCCAGTCTTCACTGCAGCTCTCTGTGTGTGTGTATGTATATGTGTGTACCCTCAGGCAATAAGGCACACATGGGTAAATGAGTTAAAAAAAAAGTCTCTTTGTGTTGAAAATGAATAGGAAGAATTCATGGAGTTGAACCGAGTTGAACCGAGTTAATAATTCCATCTCTGCACCCTTTCTGCCTTTTACAATAACACAATTGTGACAAATCTTCCAGCATTTTTTGCAAAATAGATCTGTAAATTGAAATGCAATTGCTCTTTCTCTCTCACAGTGGTCGAGGGTCCTAACTATAGCGTAATGACACTAGCCATTGTAATCGTGGCTCCGGTGATTGTCCTCATTATCCTTTCTACGGTGGCCATCTTGATCTTCCGGAGAATCCACCGGAACCAGATGGAGCGGCTGACGGCCCGAGATGCCGAGTACGGCACCATCGATGGACTCATTGCATCCAACGTTGGCGAAAGCACACTCGCGGTGAGACATGCATGCTTTATATGTACCTACACAGGAGTGCTTGGTCCCCTAATTGCTTCTTGAGCTTGTAGTTCATTAGCACTTTCGCTTGTTCTTGTCAAACTGATGACTTAAAGTACTCAAAAAAGAGCCTGTGTTATGGATACACCAGCTAATGTTTGGAATTGTTATAGTGCTGTTTAGATTTAAAATTTCACCATACAAACTGAAACTGTGAATGTCTGTGCATCTTTATTAGCCTTGCATTATTATGAGGGTAATTTTTGTGTTTTAGTGTTTGATTAATAGATTTTTTTGGAAATCAAAAACAAATAAGTAAAGGTACAGATTATTTTGAATGGTTAAAAAAAAACTTTTATGTATGTGATGTATTTTACAACAAAGCAGTACATTGTATATTTTCTGGTAATTTGCTGTGAGATTTTTTGCTTACTTACAAAAAAACAAAAGAATTTTTCATCTCTGAAACATTAAGTGTTTTTTTTTTTAAATGACTGATGTTTGGCTTCGGCTATTTCTGTATTAATTTTGCCCGCAGTGAGCCGCGTCCCTCGCCGAGTGCTCCTTTCCTGGCTCTCGGTGTATATATATTTGCTCAAGTTAATGCAGTTGTCCTTTCCGAAAACCTCCCACAAATCTGTGCTCTCGTTCATTAATCCCCCCTCAGGCGAGCGAGCCAGGGCATTTAGCCCTCCCCGTTAGCAGACAGTCTCCTACAGCCTAGTGGTGTGTTTGCTGAGTTGCTGGTCTTGGATCTTTTTCAAGCCGTATTCACAGAGCCTCGTGGAGTGCTTGGCAACCGGGGCTGAACTATGTGGCGGCTGAATGTTTGCCTGAGCATAATTAAAAAGTACTTTCCAGTGCTGTGAGAGAGGAAGAGAGGGCCAGAGATGGTATTAGAAACAGTTGAAGAGGCTCTTAGAGGAACACATGGCCAGCATCTTCTGGTTGTCTTGGGTATAAACTGGGATCTGTGCATGACTTTTTTTTTTTTTTTTTGGTTTTGTTTTTTTAAGGAAATAAAACACGCCATCGAGTTACACAGCTTCCAAAGCTGACATCTCTCTCTAGAATACCCAGCCCAGATTGCTATTTAAGGCTGCAGGGGTTTACTTTAGTGCTTTTACGCTTGCATTCCCCTCCTCTCCAAATTGTCTTCATTAGCCAGATGTGTTTATCTCTGGTTGCATCCTCTTTTTTCCCCTCTCATGCTTTTTTTCCGAAATAGCATGCAGTGCTGATAGAAGTCCAGGTCTGCTTAGATGCTCAGTGTCTCCATCTGCTGGTGTTACATTACAAACCAGGCCAGGGAAACAGACACTCCGGGTTTAAACTGAGTCTGGAGGAGGATTAGGAACGAGATAAGTGCTGGCACAAGTGAAGTTTCTAATTGTGGAAAGTCAAACTGGTTCTGACTCAGTGAGATTTATTTCCAACAGCAAAACAGATTGGTTGTGTTCTGGCCTAAACGATTGAGGCTTTAGTGGCTGTATTTGCATTGGAGTAAAAATGCTTCATAATGAACTCTTGAAAATTTCAGCACATTTGTAAAGAAATCATCTAGGGTCTATGTTTTACTCGAATTACTGAATAATTAATATTAGTTACTTTACCTGTTTTAAGATCTGTAAATAAAAAAAATTGATGAGATTTCAAGAAAGATTAGGAATTTGTAATATTCGCGAGTATTTACAAAAGCTGATATCCTGATGGTTCAGGCAGTTGTTTTTTTCAATGTGGAGTTCAAGGAAACCACCGTCTCTGCTATTAAAAAAAAATTTCAATTATTATTTGTTTTACACTTAAATACAAAATGTTTCAGAACCCCGTGCTGGGGCAGGGCACATGAATGTGTTTAGGATGTAGATTTAGAGGAACCACACAAGCTTTTAGAATCGTAATGTTTGCAATTTTCTTAAATGTTCACACACATATGGAACTTTTTAAATATGTTGTGAATGAACATTTTGGAGGAAGATATGGATTAAAGAGAGTTCATTGTGTGCTTGGCCATCTGCAGTGTCAGACAAGCGCCTCTTCCTGTCAGTGGTTCTTGGTTGTAGTTAATGACGAATGCACCAAAGACTGAAAGTCTCGCTTGTGACAAAAAAAAAGAAGCATATTTTATTTCCTCCCTAATAACAGATTAAACCCCAGAACCTGTACCTGGTCTGGATTGTCCACCAGAGGGCTGCCCTATTCTTATATATTGAAGACTGTCTAGACATATACCTGAACATTATTTATAGATATCTATCTATCTCTCTCTCTCTCTCTCTCTCTCTCTCTCTCTCTCTCTCTCTCTCTCTCCCTCTTTGTGTCTGTCTCTCGCTGCAGGATCTGTTGGACCACTCATGCACATCAGGCAGCGGTTCAGGACTGCCTTTCCTGGTACAGAGAACAGTCGCCAGACAGATTACACTGAACGAGTGTGTGGGTGTGTATCTAATCCGTCTCATTTTGTGCATCTGCGTGTTTACCAATGACATACACATCTGTTGTTTGGGCTCTTTAGAGATTCTGTCACTGCTTTTTTTCTGTCTTAAAATTTAGAGAAAACTGAGCCATTTCATTTTTTTCACCGAGAATGAGAAAGACAGATGTGGGATGTGTGGGTACTGATTAGATGAATGTGTTTAATCCGGTGTGTCACTTCGATCCCCAGAGGCAGAAAATATCAAAGTCCTGTTGTTAATCTGTAAGAGACAGTGTTTTTCTCAGTCTTCCTCCAGACGGCTTTGAGGCTACATGCCTTTTAAGTCCTTTAACGTGGTTGGATTAAGAAAAGAAGGCTTGAGCAGTTTACAGCTTCTACTGTTAAATGTGTGAGGAACTGATCTGAAGATTTAACAGATTGTTTCAGAAAAAAAACTGTTTTAGTATTTAGGTGTTTTATGCACAACAGGATTTTGGTGGAAATTTTTCTAGTTACATCAGGTTAAAATGGATCGTGGGTTTGTCCGAAGTCATTTGTGAAGTCATTGGCATTTGTGTATGTGTACGAGTTTCCTGTGGTCTTTCTCCACAATAGCATCATTATATAAAAATAACAATAATAATCCAACTAAAGAAAAGAGGCAACATTTTAGAAAGCCACAGTCTTTCAGCAGCTTTATAAAATGGAGGACACTGACGTTGTTGTGTTTTTTATTGTCTTAATTTTCTTGTGCAAGCCAACATATACACAACAGCGGTAAATAAACAGTAACCTTAAACTTTATATTTTTTATTATATGTTTCTATACTTCTGTAAAGCTGCTTTGAGGCAATGTCCATTGTTAAAAGCGCTATACAAATAAACTGAATTGAATTTAACTTTGTAAAAGGCAAAGCAGGATTTTGTTTAGCAGCATGCTCTGCAGTCTATAATACACACTCCAGTAATAGATTGTTGGTGAAAAGTAGGATTTTAAAATATTGTTTTTAAAAAATAGACCCCCGGTGGTTTGTCCAGCAGAATTGCGGCTAAAGTTCCCGAGTTCCTATAAAAAGTTTCCTGTGGAGGAAGTGTGCATATTGAAACACATCCCTTCTGGCTGCGGTGCTTCCAGCTATGAGCTTAAAATGTGTGTTTTGTGTGTGTGGTTTCTCAGGGAAAGGGCGTTATGGAGAGGTGTGGAGAGGTCAATGGCAGGGTGAGAACGTAGCCGTGAAAATCTTCTCCTCCCGAGATGAGAAGTCCTGGTTCCGTGAGACTGAGATCTACAATACGGTGCTGCTGAGGCATGAGAACATTCTGGGTATGTCCATCATGTTTGTATTAGGATTAATTGCAGATTATTAGCATGTTTGTAATGTAAGATTAATAGACGTTTTTATCTCTTTCCCTCTTCTTACAGGCTTTATCGCATCCGACATGACATCCCGTAACTCTAGCACTCAGCTGTGGCTGATCACACATTACCACGAGATGGGCTCGCTGTATGACTATCTGCAGCTGAGCACGCTGGATGCCCCAGCCTGCCTGAGGATGGCACTGTCCATCGCCAGCGGCCTGGCGCACCTGCACGTGGAGATCTTCGGCACACAGGGCAAGCCGGCTATAGCTCACAGAGACCTGAAGAGCAAGAATATCTTAGTGAATAAGAACGGCCAGTGTTGTATCGCTGACCTCGGTAAGGGCATGCCTAAGGCTGGAGTTCATTTCAAGCTAATTAGCAGTTAAAAAAAATTACTCTTACTCTTGTTAGCAATAAATACATTTACATGCTACTGCTACTTCTATTACTACTACTAATAATAACAGTGATAATAATGCTAAGCTATTACATGCTGCAAATAAATAAATAAATAGATAAATGAAAAAATTAACAAATAAATTCTAATAGATTTTTATATGTATTGTGGTTTTTCTAGACCCAGTAAAAAAAAAAAAAGCGTTAAAAAAGAATACAGTTTAAAGGTCAAGCAATATTAGGCAAGCAAGCAATAAAAAAAAAACCCTAAACTTTCACGAATCTTAGGAAACTAAGTTTTAATCTGTTGCAAGGAAGGAAAAGGAAAAGCATAACATCAGATATTCTTATTTAATATTCGACTCTGAGCCCTGTAACTTCACTTAATGGCTTTCATTAGTTAAGTGTTTTTCCCCCATTCTCAATTCATTACTAGCATTTGCGATCCTGATAATAGCTAATAATAGTGACCAGTGCTGTGTCTCACCAGAGATACTCAGAGCACTTTGTCCTTATTCAAAAAACTCCTACTATAATGTTTTGAGGCTTTTCCGGCTCACCAGAACATCAGGTGCCCATTAGGCTCAGAAAATTCAACCCAGCTTCACACAGAGGCCTTAATGAAAAATCCATTAAAGAGTATACCATGCTGTGAATACTGGGAAACTTTGCTTTGCTGAGGTCAGAGACAGGATGGAAGGGTTCTGTAACTTTTTTTGCTAAACAACTTTTTTGTAAACACCTTCAAGCATGTGAAAGAAAAACGGCATTACGCATTGAGACAAGTTTATTTTTTGCCATTGTCCTAGTTATACTTGAGTAAATATAGTTTTTTGAAAACATTTCATTTACACAAGCAGGTTGAGGGATGTTTTGGGTGTCACATAAGTAGTAATGGGCTGTTTTGGGTTGTCTCGTGTCCTTTTTATAGTTTATATTGATTTTCCATTTCATTTCTGCCATTTATTATCGTATTGTCATACATCCACAAGAGGGCAACGTGTATTAGTTTATAGATGATTTGCTTTTTCCCTCCTCAAAGGACTATACAGAATGGCTGGGAAATCATTTAAAAACAAACATATCACCATTTTAACCTTTACATGGATCTTTAAATGTTAATCTAATATGTATTTTTATCTTTTTTGACCCTAAGGCCTGGCTGTCATGCATTACCAGGACACTAACGAGCTGGATGTGGGGAATAACCCTAAAGTGGGCACCAAACGGTACATGGCCCCTGAGGTGCTTGATGACTCCATTCAAGTGGACTGCTTTGAGTCATATAAACGAGTGGACATCTGGGCTTTTGGACTTGTGCTGTGGGAAATCGCCAGACGCACCGTCAGCAACGGTCAGTCGTGTTTATTTGTTTTCATTTTCCACTGATGCCTCCTGCCTGTCTGATCAAATCTATTTTGTTTCATGGCTTTAGCCCTGAGAAGAGAAAGCTAGCATTTCTCTCATCAACTTAAACCAACAGTAGACACATGATTAGCATATTAGCTAGCATGAGCAAACCTGACAAGATTGCTTATTGTATTTTTGTAAATTTTCATATTTTTCAGTCTTAACACTACCCAAATACTTAACATGAGCTAAACTGACATGATGTCTATCAGTGCTTTTCATTTATATTAATAATCTTTTATAATCTTAAATTTTGAAACTAGCTAGCTCCTAAACAACCTAAACTGACAGGATTTTTTAACTTATAATCATACATTTCCACAATATTCCATGTTATATTCCACATTATATATATGTGTATTACATAGTGGTGTGAAAAAGTGTTGGCCCCCTTCCTGATTTCTTATTTGTTTGCATGTTTGTCACACTTTAATGTTTCAGATAATCAAACACATTTAAATATTAGTCAAAGATAACACAAGTAAACACATCATGCAGTTTTTAAATGAAGGCTTTTATTATTAAGGGAAAACAAAATCCAAAACTACATGGCCCTGTGTGAAAAAGTGTTTGCCCCCTAAGCCTAATAACTGTTTGGGCCACCCTTAGCAGCAACAACTGCAATCAAGCGTTTTCCATAACTTGCAATGAGTCTGTTACAGCGCTGTGGAGGAATTTTGGCCCACTCATCTTTGCAGAATTGTTGTAATTCAGCCACATTGGAGGGTTTTCGAGTATGAACCACCTTTTTAAGGTCATGCCACAGCATCTCAATCGGATTGAGGTCAGGACTTTGACTAGGCCACTCCAAAGTCTTCATTTTGTTTTTCTTCAGCCATTCAGAGGTGGACTTGCTGGTGTGTTTTGGATCATTGTCCTGCTGCAGAACCCAAGTTCGATTCAGACCTTTTGTGAGGTCACAAACAGATTGCCGGACATTCTCCTTCAGGATTTTTTGGTAGACAGCAGAATTCATGGTTCCATTTATCACAGCAAGTCTTCCAGGCCCTGAAGCAGCAAAAAAGCCCCAGCCCATCACACTACCACCACCATATTTTACTGTTGGTATGATGTTCTTTTTCTGAAATGCGGTGTTACTTTTACGCCAGACGTAATGGGACACAGACCTTCCAAAAAGTTCCATTTTTGTCTCGTCAGTCCACAGAGTATTTTCCCAAAAGTCTTGGGGATCATCAAGATGATTTCTGGCAAAACTGAGACGAGCCTTTATGTTCTTTTTGTTCAGCAGTGGTTTTCGTCTTGGAACGCTGCCATGCAAACCATTTCTGCCCAGTCTCTTTCTTATGGTGGAGTCATGAACACTCACCTTAACTGAGGCAAGTGAGGCCTGCGGTTCTTTGGATGTTGTTGGTGGGTCTTTTGTGACCTCCTGGATGAGTTGTCCCTGCGCTCTTGGGGTAATTTTGGTCGGCCGGCCACTCCTGGGAAGGTTCTCCACTGTTCCATGTTTTCGCCATTTGTATATAATGGCTCTCACTGTGGTTCGCGGCAGTCCCAAAGCTTTAGAAATGGCTTTATAACCTTTTCCGGACTGATAGATCTCAATTACTTTCTTTCCCATTTGTTTTTGAATTTCTTTGGATCTCGGCATGATGTCTAGCTTTTGAGGATCTTTTGGTCTACTTCACTTTGTCAGGCAGGTCCTATTTAAGTGAGTTCTTGATTGCGAACAGGTGTGGCAGTAATCAGGCCTGGGTGTGGCTAGAGAAATTGAACTCAGGTGTGATAAACCACAGTTAAGTTATGTTTTAACAGGGGGGAAAATACTTTTTCACACAGGGCCATGTAGTTTTGGATTTTGTTTTCCCTTAATAATAAAAACCTTCATTTAAAAATTGCATGATGTGTTTACTTGTGTTATCTTTGACTAATATTTAAATGTGTTTGATTATCTGAAACATTAAAGTGTGACAAACATGCAAAAAAATAAGAAATCAGGAAGGGGGCCAACACTTTTTCACACCACTGTACATTTCCACAACATTCCATGTTGTGCTCAACTGGCTTGCTAGCTAATATGAGCTAACCTCTGGACTTCTGACAGGGTTTCTATCTCATAATTATAAATAATTTCAATCCTCAGTGTTAAAACTAGTCAGCATGTACATATGAGAGAAATCTGAAGTAACCTCAAGAACATCTGACAGGATTACCTAACTCCTATCATAACTTTAATGTTAACACTAGCTAGGTAGTTAAAAGAGCTAAGCTGACTGGATTTCTGACAGGATTTGCAACTTATACTGATGCATTATCTTCATGATTAATGCTAGCTAACTTCTTGATATTAGCTAGCCTGGAAAGGTTTTACTTCATAATTCAACACATTTATCATCCTCACTGCTAACTAAACAGCTAGTGATAACAGGATTTCTGGCAGGATTTTAAGTCTGTTAATTTGTTAGCTAATATAAATGTTTATCATCTGTAGTTGCAAAACTACACATTCTCAGAAAAGATTCTGCAGACAGACTTTTCTCTAAAGTAAAAGTAGTCTGGAATGCTGCTGGTGTTTTTTTTTTTTGCAAGCTAGTCATTAGTGAATTATAGCTCCCCTGAGGGCACAAACTAGAACAGGTGGATGTTGTTTTGCAAAAATCACAGGCTACAATTTTCTCCTTTACAGGCTCACAGAGGCGATTATATTTCCTCCAGAAATGCAAATCTGTTCCCAAAATAACTTGTGGCTAACTGAATCTGTTTGATCCGCAGGCCATACTTCGTGTGAAGTAATAAAAATGCAACATCCAAACTATTTGATGGAACGATTAGCGGAAAATGAGTTAAATGTGCTGTATACAACAATTATAAATGCTATGCAAGGCTATTTAATCAAACTGTATTCATGGAGGTCATGCCGTGATTGGCATGCAAAGCACACTTAAGCAGGGGTTAGCAAAATATTTCTAGGAATAAAAACTTAATCAGCTATATTCATAACACTTTACTGTGAATCATTAAACACTGGAATTCTTTGCTGAATGTGTTAATATAAGATAAGATTTTTACTTGCGACCTCATGAAGTACAAATTGCTCAGCTGAAATGTAGACCGGAGGAAAGAAGCTGAGATACTGGATCAGAAATATCCCTGTAGGATGTCTGTTGGAGTGACACACAGACTTAGAGTGGGAATGTAGGTGGGAACGTGGGGCTGTGTGAATGTACCGTATTAGCATGACATTCCAGCGCTATTAATGGCCGAGACAGAAAACATATCGTAGATTAGTCATGTGTCTGTCGTGCCACCGCTAGTGTTTGAGTGCAGTATCTGCAATGGACGCCGATTTCTCTCTCTTGCACGGCTTTAGCCTGCTATTAATAAAGTCTATCAGCAGTCAAGCTCGACCCCAGGCACTTTTCCATTGCATAATCCACCTGCATAAGATGTACATTAGCACAGTTTATTAGCTTTGGTAATGAACTGGAATGTAAAATGTGATTCACTTTTTAACTAATTTGTTCAATGCAGGTATTGTAGAAGACTACAAACCTCCCTTCCATGATGTCGTGCCTAGTGACCCCAGCTTCGAGGACATGAAAAAGGTGGTGTGTATAGACCAGCAAAGACCCAACATCCCCAACAGATGGTTCTCAGACTCCGTGAGTATATATTTGAACGATTGGGTCCTTAAATGTTATTTCTCATTTTAATTTACTTTCTCAGTACAGGAAAGCTATAGTGATATTCTGAGAGAAAAATCAGTAACATTAAAACACGAATATTCATCTTGGATATATCTGAGAGTGTATGATTTACTTTCCTCTGTTTAAATTGAGAAGAAATATGTGATTCATAGATTAGTTTCTGAATCACACAAGGAACAAATCTGACTTGATTTAACCTCCGAAACTCTAGGGAAATATATATTGTGAACATTTTGAACATTATGATGCGATATTAGTTTAAACATTTCACTCTGTTTTCCATGCAGTCAGAGCAGAAAACTTCAAATCTCAATATCATTCAGCTCGCCGTCATGAGATAAATGACTCCTTGATTCGTTTGCTCTGTTGTTTGATTCCTTACCTTTCCTCTGTTTTTCAGACTTTAACATCCATCGCCAAACTCATGAAAGAGTGCTGGTACCAGAACCCCTCGGCAAGGCTCACGGCTTTGCGCATCAAAAAGACTCTGACAAAAATCGATAATTCTTTGGACAAAATTAAAGTGGACATTTGAACTCTTTTCGTATGGAAGATCCTCAAAGGCCTTTATAATGTCCAGTGGACGACTCGTTTGGAGATCCAGGAAAAACAAACAAACAAAAAAAAAAGGGACCGCATGGGCACAGTGCTCTCTTAGAGGCACAATGTATTTATTTTAAAACGTACAGTTGGGCACGTTTTGGCATCCAAAGATGGCACAGAGGGCATTTATAAAAGACTGCAGATATGTGAGCTAGCCTTCACAGAGACTGTTACTGTAGCGAGACCCGGAAAGGAGAAAGTCGCTTTAGAGCTCCAAGTTTACTTCTAATGCAGCTTTGATTTTTAGAACTGTCTGGAAACGACGTCTTTCATTTAGCAATATTGTCCGTGCTTCTTTTTTGATTAATTGCACTGGCAGTCGCTGGCATTCCTTACTTGCACTGTTACGGAAGAATTTGGAGGGTAAAAGATGACAATTTGCCAAAAAAGGCTGTATTTTATATTCCACTAGCATCGTATCCTTATCCATTATCAACCACAGAGATAACGCAAGCAACTTTTAGTTTTATGTTACAGTCTTTTTTCTGTTGTTTACTTGTGCACTGCCGTTTACAGTATAATGATAAAAAAGAGCATCTCTGCCTTCAGTCATGTCACTTGAGCTGTAATTTATTCAACTTTAAGTTTTTGAACCATACAATAGCCACTCTGTTACTGTTATGCCTGAGATGTTTAACGTGTCACTGATTTTTTATTTTTTATTTTGTATTATTGAGCATTTAGCTATTTCCCGTTTGTTTGTTTCATAAGCTTTATTGAATATAGATGCTAAAGTAAATAAAAAAAAAGATTCTTAACACAAAAACATTAGGCAATGCCTGTAAACTGTTTATAAATGAATATGTGCACTGGCCACATGACTTAAGTTTAAAAAAAAATGTTGGGTTATCTTATTTCCTATTTAAATGTCATTTTACTGTAGTAATTAAGACAGTATATATTTCACCCTAAACTTATCTTTTATGATGTAATAATTAGCAGATTTCATCATAATACAGATTATTTGACTGTTTTGGCCGTTTTGCCTAATTCTTTTAAAAGACACGGCGCTACAAATATCATAATCGGTATTAAATGCGTCATAGATAAGTGTTGTTTGGTCATAAAATATAACAACCAATCAGATTTCAATATGCAAATGTAATGTACACTAGGTTATGAGGGAGAGTGGAGGTTTGGAGGCTATTTCCACTTTCCACATTCATACAGTTTGGATTTCTTTAAGGTGAAAGTGCAGTGCGTCTGCAGCTTTCTGTTTTCTAATGACATTATTGTAGAATTGCCATTTTATGCAATTTAATTTTATTACACAATTGAATTTTAATTCAATTATTTATTGTAAAGAAAAAAAACACAACAATGAGGTCGTGTTGTTGTGACTCTTAAGAAGTACATCTCACATGGAGACTTTAAGCAACTTTTTCATGCCTTATGGACAAAAAACAGTTCTAATACACACTCCACATCCATGATGCAAACTTTTTGAGATGAAAAAAGCTGACACCAGACCCTTTCTCACTTTGTTTGACTTTAGAAATTATCTGTTTTTGGCAAAAGGAAGGTTTTCCATGTGGAAAAAAGAATACAGCCAGATATGCCAAGCATGGCATTCCTTTGCATTAATTTATCATCATAAAAATATGATTCTGTGAACTGAAAAAATCTGTTCTGAGAGAAAAAAAAAAAAAGAGGGAGAACAAGACACTGTTTTATTGGAATTCCATCTGTTACATGTGACTTATTGTTTTATGGGAACTGGTTAAAGCCATTTCATAGAGGATTAAGTTAATTTTAATATGTACAGGCATATTATTAAATATTAAAATCGATTAATCAAAATCCATAGTTCATTTTATTGTCCGGAGACAGATTTTAGCTTTGCAGCAAAACATGCAGCTCCTGTGACTGTTGTAAACCAATGTATCATTCTTTATTCACATTGAAAGTTTCTTTTTATTGTGTGAATAGATTTTTGTTACTGAGTAAATATCCCACCAATGTTTTGGATGTTTTTGGCAGCAGTTCATCAGCCTTTCTTTCCTCCTCGTTGGAGTTTTAACAGGTTTTTGGAAGCACTTTCATACAAGTATTTCAAGGTCTTTTGTAACTTCTGAGTAAATTTGTTCTTACTCAGATTGTGTGCGTTTGCTGAAAGTGTTGAAACAGCAGAACATGACCACGTGATTTTTGGTGAGCAAAAATATTGGAACAGATAGTCCTATTTAATTGTCATTATGCCATCAGGACCACCACACAAACTGCTGCTTTTTTTTTTCTTTCCCAGGCATGTACTGTAGCTTCTTTCGGGTCTTCTCTTCAGGAGGTGAAATGCTGCTCAGATGGGTTAAAGTCCGGTGACTGACTTGGCAAACTTTTTTCTGTTTGTTGTGTTGGCAGTGTGTTAGAATAGAATAGAATAGAACTTTGTCACTGTACAGCTGCACAATAAAATTAAGCCTCTCTCATTTAAAAGGTTCACATTCACACACACATAGTGTGAACAGATGATACGAAAAGTAAGCGTGAATAGATACAAACGGAGATGTAAACAGATACCGTGTAGATATAAACAGATTTGTAAACACAAATTTGTTTACACAATTGTAAACAGGTATACAATAGGAACTGTGTACAGAATGTGCAAAATAGGGCGAGTGCAAAGTGAGCAGATATGTACATTTTAAATATATTAGAATAAAGAATATACAACTATTGGCAAGATTTATTGCACGTCTAGTAGTTGTGAGTATAGTGATTATTGTCTCCATTAGCTGGAGATTAGTTCTAAATAATGGCACTTGGGTAGAAACTTTAGGAGTCTGGTGTTTTTTTTTGGCACCGACGGCGTCTTCCGGAGGGCAACAGAGTTGAAGAGGTGGATGCATGCATTATATTTCTGGCTCGTCGTACGCATCTGGTACTTTAGATCATTGTCCTGTATGATGAAGTTCCTTTCAATTAATTTGGATGCATTTCTCTGCATCTCTGTAGATTTCATCAGTAAAGATCTTCCAGAAGCAGCGATGCAAGCCCAAGCTATGATGCAACCTCCACTGTGACATGAATGATGAGCTTGTATGTTTTGGCTCATGAGAAGATCCTTTCTTTTTCCATGCTTTGACCTTTCCATCACTTTGTAAGAGGTTTATCTTGGTTTAAGAACGTTTGTGGCTCATCTCTGTATTTTTTGTGAATTCTAATCTGGCTTTTTGATTCTTAATGCCGATGAGTGGTTTTCATCTCATGGCATGGCCTCTATATCTCTGCTCTCAAAATCTTTGTGATCTCTTCACCCCTACCCTGTGAAGTTAGTTGGTGATGTCACTGAACGCTGTTTTGGGGTTGAGCTGCTCTGTTTTCCTTGGCTGACCTGTTTTGTGTCTGTTAGTGCACCAGTGTTTTCTTTCTTTTTCAGGACATTCCTAATTGTTTTATTGGCTATGCCAATGCTTGTGCAATGCCTTTGATTGATTTATCTTCCCCAAGTTGGTCTGCTACCAAAGCTGCCATGTTCTAAGATGTTTGTCAAATCTACATACAAATAACAATATAATATATATATATATATATATATATATATATATATATATATATATATATATATATATATATATATATATATATATATATATATATATATATATATATATATATATGATTATTATAATATATTGATTATCTCATATTTATCTTTTAATCTCAAACCAAAATGTGTACAGAAAGGAAAGCCTTGGTCTTGTGGCTCACATACTTTTGGAGGAGACTCTATATTTGGAAACTATGATCAACATCAATATGTGCCATCTTGAATGAACAGAAATGTTTTCCCTAATTGAAGGAATCCAGTAGAAGATCAGGAAATATTTGAGTTACCAGGCCTTATCCTTCTGATCCTCTGCAAATGCATTACAGAGTAATGAACTACAAATGTGCCACAATTGCCTGCAACTTTACCATAGAACCTTTTGGTTTGAACAGAAACTGAGCAGAGTGAAGCAGAGGATGGCAAATACACTTGTTTAAAGCAGAAGTGCTTTTAACATAGCTGCAAATGCACTGTGGATTTGCTTTAAGTGATTTTGGCGTAGGTCTTTTTCATTAGTCTGAGTTATTAAAAGAAATCGCTTTTTTCTTTTGTTTTGTTTTGTGCTGTTTTAGGATGGCATTTTATTTGGCTTTGTACTCAGAAAACATTAAATTGTGTACAATATACAAGCAGAAGTGGATGCAGTAAAGCCCTCTCCAGGAGTTGTTTGGCCGCTGGTCTTTGACACACTCGCTCTACCCTTGGCCTGATTCTCGCCCAAATACATGTCACACGCACTGTGCCAAAGTTGGAGCACTGTGCACTCCAGCTGACCAGTAAACCAGTAAGCAGTGCATTTTATCATTTCAGAATTATTTTCTATAGATAGATAGATATAAATACATAAAATATATTTCATTATTTAAGATTTATTTTTACAGTGCTTTCTACAATAGATTGTGTCACAAAGAAGCTTAAACTGAGGTGACATTAGGAAGAAACCTTAAGAAGCTCAAAAGGGAACTCCTCTTCATCTGAGTGACAGAATAGAGATCCATCCATTGTCTGTACCACTTACCTGATCTATCATCGGAGCCTGTGCCTATCTCAGGCATCAAGGCAGGATACACCCTGGACGGACTGCCAACCCATTGCAGGGCACACACACTCATTCACTCACGTAATCACACACTACGGGCAATTTAGAGACTCTAATCAGCCTAGCAGCATGTCTTTGGGCTGTGGGAGGAAACCAACCAAGCACGGGGAGAACATGCAAACTCCACACACACAGTGAACCCAGGACGCTGGAGGTGCACGGCGAACGTGCTAACCACTAAGCCACCGTGCTGCCGACAATATAGAGAGATTATGGTAAATCAGTAATCTTGTACACTCTGAAGTCAAACAGTACTAAGTGTCTTTACAGGATGTTCAGTATGAGCATTTCTGGATAGTTCTTGGAATTAGAACAGGAAATTGTTTATGATTACAGCATTAGACCTTAGGTTTATTTAACACCAAATGCTTTCATAAATCTTGCACCTAATCATTCTTATTTGACTCTGATGTTAAAATACAGTTTTTCTTATATGCACATGCATTTCATTTGGGGAAAATAATGGAAACAGAAAATTATAATAAATTTGAGAGCGTTTATGCAATCTCCAGTTGAAATGAAGGGGCCGTCAATTCCAACAAGGTTCACTTTTAACGTCTCTAATCATAAACAAACTACAATGTTGACACTCGTTCTGCACATGCTCAGTAGCATCCTCTGTTTACCTGCAGAAGAATGCTAACTAAATTGTAAATCTGTAGATTTTCTTTTAGTTAAAAATCAGATTATAAAGAAAGTATGAACAGGAGAACATACTGAAGTGTATGTTTTGTATGCAAATAGAAGCCTCTATCAACACACATTGATACTCGTTCAGTAAATCAAGGACTAAGAACACAACCAGTGTAAAAACTCTTGGGAGGTTAGTTTTGATCAGTAACATATCAGGTTTCAGAAGTTGACAGTGCTGGGGTCAGTTACCTATACAACAGATTTAACAGAGCAAAAGACATTCAGCTTAGTTGAACATGGATACCTTCGTGGGAACATTGTGGCACAGGAATAAATCTTGAAGCAATTGTGACTCAGTTTTAAACATTTATTCACCATTTTAGCAAAGAATTTGCTTTCTGTTTTGCAGACATTGTCTATACGTTTCTATTATAAGAAAATTCCTAATACCATCTAAGGGAGTTTTTCTTTGCCACAGTCACCTGAGTCACCTCAGGCTTGCTCACTAGGGAAAATTTTGTCTAAAATCTAGGACTATTTGTTTGTATGTTTATTGTTTCCTATGTTCTGTAAAGCTGCTTTGAGACAATGCTCTTTGTTAAAAGCGCTATAGAAATAAAATTGAATTGAATTGAAAATGCAGCGGTAACTCAGAACCCCTCCTTGGAATGTCTTGAACATTAAAACTCATGTAAACATTAGCGCTGTTCCTCCTTAAAATGTTGTCAGATCACAAATTCTTACCTTATATTAAAAGTATTTACAAATAGAGAAAACCCAGAAGATTTAAAGGGTACATGGGAGGTTTTTTTTAATGCAAACACTAACTGGAATAGGGGAAACCAGGTGGTGTTGGTACTCAGTAATAATCTAGAATATTACATGAAGTGTACACCGATCAGCCATAACTTTATGACCACCTGCCTAATATTGTTGGTCCCTCTTTTGCTGCCAAAACAGCCCTGACCTGTCAAGGCATAGACTCCACTAGATCCCTGAAGGTGTGCTGTGGTATCTGGCACCAAGATGTTAGCAACAGATCCTTTAAGTCCTGTAAGTTGTGAGGTGGGGCCTCCATGGATTTATTTGTCCAGCACATTGTCCCCACAGATGCTCGATTGGATTGAGATCTGCTGAATTAAGTCAACACTTCAAATTCGTTGTTGTGCTCGTCAAACCATTCCTGAACCATTTTTGCTTTGCACATTATCCTGCTGAAAGAGGCCACAGCCATCAGGGTATACTGTTTCCATGAAAGGGTGTACATGGTCTGCAACAATGCTCAGGTAGGTGGTATGTGTCATGTCCACATGAATGGCAGGACCCAAGGTTTTCCATGCCTTCTTCCCATAATGCATCCTGGTGCCATGTGTTCCCCAGGTAAGCGAAATAATATTCATCAGACCAGGCCACCTTCTTCCATTGCTCAGTGATCCTGTTCTGATGCTCACGTGCCCATTGTTGCCAATTTCAGCGGTGCACAGTGGTCAGCATGGGCACCCTGACTGGTCTGCAGATACACAGCCCTATACGTAACAAACTGCAATACACTGTGTATTCTGACACCTCTCTATCAGAACCAGCATTAACTTCTTCACCAATTTGAGCAACAGTAGCTCATCTTTTGGATCAGATCACACGGGCCAGTCTTCTCTCCTCACGTGCACCAATAAGCCTTGGCCACCCATGACCCTGTCGCCGGTTCACCACTGTTCCTTCCTTGGACCACTTTTGATAGATACTGACCACTGCAGACCGGGAACACCCCACAAGAGCTGCAGTTTTGGAGATGCTCTGATCCAGTGGTCTAGCCATCACAATTTGGCCCTTGTCAAACTCGCTGAAATCCTTACTCTTGCCCATTTTTCCTGCTTCTAACACATCAACTTTGAGGACAAAATGTTCACTTGCTGCCTAATGGTCATTTTGCATTATTTTAAAGCTGTATATTAATTATATCATAATTGTATAATAATAATATGTGTGTGTGTGTGTGTGTATATATATATATACATATATATCTCCTAGGAACATTTTTGGTTGTGACACCCACGTTTGTGTGTGTGTGTGTGTGTGTGTGTGCGTGTGCACGCATTTCTTTGTGATCTTAACTATATACAGCACTTTTTTTTATACTTGTTATAAGTAACTCCAGTCTCCCTAGGCTTTTTTTTTTTTTTAATTTGCACTAGCAGTAACTGCTTGTGTATAAATACAGTCAAGGTGCGAGTGTGTGTGCGAGTGCTGTCGGTAGGCTAGCGCTCTAATCGGTTTATATTCCGGTGTGGGCCGGAGGCGGGGCCGAGCGGATTACCCCTCCACCCCCACCCCCACCCCCAAGCCTCTTATTGCGCTTTTATCCGAGAGCTCCGTTTTCCTCACAGCGGCTGAGAGTGCAGTACTGCGAGCCGCGCCGTGGAAAAGTCACGAATGAGAAAAGTCGTGCGATGCGAGTGTTACCGGGGAAAGCAGCGGGGTTGCTAGCAGAAGAGGAAAGGCGGATGTAGCACATGGATTGTTTGGGTCTCAGGTGTGCGACGCTGCTGCTGGCGGTGACGCTCGCTCCGCTCGTCACAGGTAAGCAGAACCGCTCCGTTTATGAAATTCACGCACACTGCTGTCTAGGACTAACTTTATCGAGTTCTGTGGCTTCCTGTTTACTGCCTCAGTTGAACCGGTTGACCTCACATAAAACTTCATGGCGGTTTATTTATTTATTTATTTATTTTTTTATAATAGTTTAATTATAAGCTTTACAAGAGGACTCTGGACCTGTGCAGTTATAAACACACGCACTACAATGCAACGCAGCTGTGCGACAGAGACAAGGCGAAACACTGGACGCGATTTTCTCATTAAAGCAAGGAATAAAGTGCCCTGACTCTCCACTCATCACTCAGTAACACACTTCACGGGGTTAAAATGGTGTGTTAGAGCAGGTCAAACATTTAAACGTGTAGGTCTATGTGATGGAAACCTTGTAGCACTGCGCAATCACTTGTTTGTTCATTTGTACTCACAGTATTTGCTTTTGCAATACAAATATCACAATATTGTATTGTCACCTATTATGTCTGACCAATTCTGAAAGCACCAAACAATTGTTCAGTGAATGCACTGGTCATTTGTTACAAAAACAAACAAGGCTATGGAGATCCATACAAATGTGTGCACTGTAATTTAATCACTTTCCATTTATGAGCAAGCTGATTAGTTTGGAGTTCTGGGAAAAGAATAATACCCAACTGCCCTCATAGGAGGCTTTTATATGAGGATGAAGACACATAGTGGCTGGGGATGGATGGATGGATGGACGGATAGATAGAGATTTGCAAGTGTGTTGTAATAATTGCAGGATATTTTGCAGCTGCAGTGTAATACTAATAAGCTGTAAATACACACATGCTACTTTTTTTTTTTTTACCTTTGGATGTCACACTGACTTTACTCTCACCTGTCAGTGAGTTAAGTGTGTGTATCAAGGCTAAACATCACCTCCTGTCCTTTTACTAATCTGGCTTTTATGAGTTTCGTTATAAAGTTTATATTTGCATCATTCATTTTACTTTGGTAAAATGGTGGTGTTTTTTTTTTATTTTTTAGAGTTGCAGTGTTATTGAGTATTATTAGTGAGACTGTTTGTGCACTGAAATGATTTCTGATAAATTTTCTCTATTATTTCTTGTTCGTTTCCTTTATTTTTTTCATTTAGATTTTTTTTTTATTTTTTTTTTTTTAACCTTTTTTCCTAATGCCTTGTTTTTATGTTTCATGCATAACTGAATATTTATGTTTTTATGTTCTTGTATAACTGAATCTTCAGGAGATTTAGAAGATTTAGAGTTTGATTCTGCATATATCAAACTCAGTGGTTGATGTTTTGGAGAAAAATGCCTCCTTATGGTCAAACACTGTATTGTCTCTTCATTGTTAAGAAATCCCTCTGCTGATCTTTTGTTTACTGTTTTGTTTTGAATGACTTTCTCTTAATAATAATTTTCGGACAGAATCATGAGGTCTCCAATGACATGTCATGGTTTTTATAATCATCTGGTTGATACCCCATACCCCATGCTCCCCTTCCCAGACCTCTAGGGGTAAAAAAAAAAAAAAAAAAAGCTTCACTTCACAAAAGCCAGTTACAATGAAGCAGCACCATTAAAAACCCATTAGTCATTTCTAAATATAGATCACTCCAAATCTAGAGTCTATAACGCTTTGAACTTTAAAGCTATGGGTGATTTTTACAACATTTTCAGGTAAATTTCTGGTAAAACATCTGTTGTACTGCTTTCTGTATTTTACAACATTTAAATAATGTAAAAAAAATCATTTATGAAATTAATATCGTTCAATACTGACCCAATGTTTTTAAAATGAAGATTCATTTGATTTCTTTATCTTACTGAAGTCATTTAGAATGCCTTAATCTCAAGACGATGAGGTTGGAAATGAAAACAGAATAATATTTTTCAGAGTTAAAAGCAAAATGTTTTTGCGTTATGGTTTAATTTGCTGAATGAACATGTGCTCTTTTTGAAAATGCTTTTGTCAAGAATATTTGATCAAGCTTGAAGCTTTTGTTTCTCAAGCTGAACTCAAACCTACAAAGGGTTATTAAGTATTGCTGCAACCGGCAGTCCCGAAAATATTCCCAAGAGAATTTTATTACATGTTTGAATGGCCTTAAGTGGCTCTGATGTATTTTTACATGTACTGATGTACTGAAAGGGGGGCATGGTGGCTTGGTGGTTATCACGTTTGCCTCACACCTCCAGGGTTGGGGGTTCGATTCCCGCCTCTGCCATGTGTGTGTGGAGTTTGCATGTTCTCCCCGTGCCTCGGGGGTTTCCTCCGGGTACTCCGGTTTCCTCCCCTGGTCCAAAGACATGCATTGTAGGTAAATTGGCATCTCTAAATTGTCCGTAGTGTGTGATTGTGTGAATGAATGAGTGTGCGTGTGTGCCCTGCGATGGGTTGGCAGTCCGTCCAGGGTGTATCCTGCCTTGATGCCCAGTGACCCCTGAGATAGGCACAGGCTCCCCGTGACCCGAGTATAGATCGGATAAGCGGTAGACAATGAATGAATGAATGATGTACTGAAATATTACTTTTAAACTTATTTAATTTCCATAGTTACATTATAATTCCAAATTTCCACTTATTTCCATAGTTACGTTATAATTCTTTTTCACTGTATAGATAGGTTTATGTAACATGAGACAGAGTACAATCCAAGAATCTAGCTATTAAAGCAGCTGACAGTGATACAAGTTCTGAAAAACATTTCCATTAGCTGATCAGAACATCAAAACATGGTGACGCACTTGGACACGTTGCTGCCTCACAGCTCCTGGGTCCTCAGTTCGATCCTAAGCTTGGGTTACTGTCTATGTGAGGTTTCTATAACTTTTCTCTCTGTGTACTCTGGTTTCTTTCTGTCTCCCTTGGCTATGCTAAATTGCTGTAAGGCTTGAATGTGTGTGCACGATGCTCTGTGATGGATAGGCATCGCATTGGGTGTATTCCCATTTCATTCTCCAGATCCACTGCGACCCTGACCCCGAGTTATTGATGATGAATGAATAAATGAACAAAAACATTTTACTGAAACTTTTATCCAAAGCCAGTTAGAATGGATACAAGGTACATCTGACATGTTGAGGGGTTTAAAGCCTTGCTATAGGGTCCAGCAGTGGCATTGCTGGGATTTAACCCTTTTTACTAGTACATTGATGTTCCAGTCCACCAGCAGAATGGAAATGGAGTTATCAGACATATTTAATCGACATAAACAGAGATGTTTTCCCCTCTGTTGGGATAACCTTACACTGATTTTCAGTGGTTGAAGATTACACCTTTTAAATAAGGCTCTTAACCCTCAATTGCTCAGTTAAAATAAAGATAAAATCGCAAGTCACTCTGGATAAGTGTGTCTGCCAAATGCTAGAAATGTAAATGTACATGTAAAATTTTGATACTTATGAAAAAGAACTTGGGGCACCTCAGAGAGCAAAAATTGCTAAGCATTTTTAGAACTTTTCTTAAAAAAAAAAGAGAAAAATACTGCCCCTAGTAGGCTAAGTAAAAACAAAGCTCCTTATGAAAAATAAAAAATTCTTGAAGCCCTTTAATATGAGCTATTAAACACTGCTGTGGAGTGTAGCACATCACAGCTTCATAACAGGCACAACAACACAGACAGAAATTTCGTTTTTTAGCTTCTGGTAAAAAGATTTAAACTCATGACTTTCTGATCAGTAACCCAGTACCTTAACATTATATTATGAAGTAATACAGTATATCAACCTAGCTTATAAAGAAAATAGATTTCAGTGATCGTTCCTGTCTGCTTCTGAAACACTGTGCATGACACTGATGCTGAACAGTGAGTAACTGTTTAACTAGTGTGTGACCAATGTGATAAAAGTTTGTCTGAAAGAGCGTGTTGAAGTGAAAAGTGTAATAACATAATGTGTCTAAAAATCCACTGACTTGTTGCTTTATAAAATGTGTTTCTTCTTGTGAGGCAATTGGTTCTACTTCTCACCTCATTTTTCTCTTTGAGTGTGTCCAGAGGAGGACGTCAACATGGAGACCACAATGTTATTTATTTATTTTTTTTTTTTTTGCACATGCAACTGAAAAATGTTCTAAAAAAGCTTTCTTTTCCTGGAAAGAAATATACTGAATTTTAGTGTGTTTAAAACATAAGCTATTGGAAGGCAAGCGGCTTATGTGGGTATGAAGGGGAAAAAGGCCATTATAGTAAGGAAAGAAATTCATTTTGATGTGGATGGAAATGGTGTCAGGGTTGTCTTTAAATGAGGAAGCCCTGCTTTCTATAGTGTACGAGAGGAAATCAATACAGACATTAAAAAAAAAAAGTTGCAGAATTTAAAGGCCTGCTATAACGTGTATCTTGGGTGAATCTTTACGCTGCTGTTGCTTTATCAGCTTTTATTTTTATTTCATATTCCACAAAACACATTGTTTTCACAGTCTCTTCTTTCCCAGCAGGAACTAATTAATTTAAAGGTCAGATATGACAACTGCGCTGTAATATTTCTACACTAATATAGGAAAATTGACCTGGAAGGAATTGTTATAAATAAACATTTTATTTATTTCATTAGGATAGAAATGTTATATCACAGGATAAAAGTGATCATTAATCAGTCAGAAGAAATTTGTATTGATTTGCAGTGACTCTTACTTCTAATGGAACCAGTGGATCCAGTGGTTTATGAGAGTTTCCACTTTTTCTATATTTCCATCACAGCAGTGATGGTGGGCGGTGGTAGCTCAAGCTCAGTCCTGATCTGATTCACATTGTGATTCACATTCTGATTCTGATGTGCATTCTGATTCACGTTTTGATTTGGATTTGCGTTCTGATTCTTATTCTCATTCTGATTCATCCTGATTCTTATTCGCATTCTGATTCTTATTCTCATTCTGATTCATCCTGATTCTTGTTCACATTCTGATTCTAAAGATTGGTGTTCAGTTTGTTTACTCTGTGTATTTTTAATGAAACATATTTGGTATAACATGGTGTAACCTGTTGCACTGAAGAATTAACAAAGTTCTCAAAAAGCAGATCAAGTGATGGTGGGCAGTGGTAGCTCAAGTGGGTTGTTGATTGGAAAATTGGGGTTCAAGCCCCAGCACTGCCAACTGCCACTGTTGAGCCCATGAAACACATGAAAATTCACTTTGTGGTTAAGAAAAGTGTAATAGTTGAACAATGTCTCTTCTTTGGAAGCATACTTGAGAAAATGTAGATATTTTGTACAGCTTTGTCTCCTTTCTTGTGTTCTTGTGCCTTTACACTGTCAATATGAAATATTTAAATGCTGCATTCTAGCTAGGCTAGAGTTATTCATGTCAGTCATCCCCCATGGGCCATGAAGCATCTTTTATCTTTCTTATACTTTTCTGGCCACAGGGTTTACGATCTTGAAGGCTATAATCTCTCCAGACTTCCATGCAGCAGTTATCTGTATCAAAACACATTTGAATGCTGCGACACAGTGATTTGTTTCAAAGCAAGGTATAGTGACTGGGCTGAAAAATGTTCACAGACTCCCACTGTTAAATTTATCAGTGTTAGAAGGTATTTTGAGTAAACAAGATAAAGGTTTGTATTTGTTCAGCTGACATGTCAGCCATATTGCCTTTTTCTTCTGAAGTTCTTATGGGTAAAGCCTGTGGGTAAATGGTATCTATCTTCTTCTGTGGCAAAGAAGTTTTCCTGTTTTCTGGATTGTTCTTTGAAAGCAGTAGACCTGTTTTAGCAAGACAGGTGCAAGTGATTAGCACAGTGTTAGCCTAAGCAGCCTTACCCAGATTTACTTTCAGTCTGAAGTCCTGGATCCTGTTGCATAACATGAAAAAGCACAACTCCGTCACCTAGCCACAAGATGGCGAATAGCCATAGAACTTAAGCAGATTATACCCATTTTTTGTGTCTATATCTAGCTGTTAGTTGTGGGGCAACAAGAGAACAAACTGAAGGACTGCCAGGCGATCTATTTTCATGTCTTACTTGTGGGCTCTGATTTGATACTTAATACAATTTGTATTATTATTATGGACCTGCTTCATTTCTTAACTTGCACATCTCAGCATACCATCATCATTCTATAAATGGATATGTAGTTTTATGACTGGTGGAGGCAACAGTTAAGGCTGGGGTATCTCGCATCTTGAACCCTAAACGTTATGGGTGGTGCACCCGAAATACGGTGATATCTGTGGAGCCATTCCAGTTTCCAACAACTGTTATCTCTTGGGACATGAAGTAAGAAGCCAGAAGGAATTACTGTACTGCCAAGAAGGTCCAGCAGAGAACGTACTTCCTGTGATAGATGAAATACCACAGACAATGTTATATTAGTTCTATACATGCCACCATTGAGCCTGTTCTCATCACCTCAGTAACTGTCTGGTTTTTCATTACCACCAGTAATGAGTTGAGCAGACCGCAGACTGTTGTTGTTGGGATGGTTGAAAAGGTCATGGGAAGAAACCCACCTTCCCTTAAGTGCTTCTTTTCCTAAAAAATCCAGGACGCATGTGGAAGAAATCACTGTGCAGTCGTCACACTACGCATTTAATTTCTTTTTTTGGAATGTGTGGAAGACACTGGAATAGCTTACTTGCAATAAAATTACACTTATGAATGTAAATCTTTACAAACCTGATGACAGTCACTGTCAGCATTGCATTTTATGTTCCTCTACAGTATTTTCCTCTGTGAAATATACTTATATGTAATATACTACTGTGTAATATACTATTTCACAGCCATGATCCAAAATTTTGTGGAAAGTTTCCTTGGAGGAGTGGAGGTTATTATACAACAGTAAAAGGGACCAAATCTGGAAAAGAATGTTCAACAAGCACATCTGAGTGTGATTGCCATGTAGTGTTTATAGTATTTACTTTATATATATATATATATATATATATATATATATATATATATATATATATATATATATATATATATATATATATATATATATAAAAAAAAGCAAATGTGTGTTATATTGTCAAGCATTCTGATCTTTGTATTATTGTAATGTCTGTAAGGACAATTAGACCTCAACAACAAAGTCAAGTTAGAGTGCTTGACCTTTAAAGCATAATTCACATTCTGATTCTGAATCACATTGTGATTCACATTCACATTCTGATTCTAATTCACATTCGGATTCTGATTTGCATTCTGATTTGTATTCACACTCATTCTGATTTGCATTCTGATTCACATTCTGATTCTGCTTCACATTATAAATAATATAATGTTTGTAGTATTTACTTATATATAGCAAATGTGTGTTATATTGTCCTTATTGTTCTGATCTTTGTATTATTGTAATGCCTATAAGCACAATTAGAACACAACAACCAAGTAGGAGTACTTTGCCTTTAAAGCATAATTTGCATTCTGATTCTGATCCACATTGGGGTTTGCATTCTCATTTTGATTCACATTGTGATCCACATTCTGATTCTGATTTGCATTTTGATTCTCATTCACATTCTGATTCTGATTCTGATTTGTATCCTGATTCTTATTCATATTCTGCTTCTGATTTAGATTCTGATTCACATTCTGATTCTAAAGATTGGTGTTCTGTTTGTTTACTCTGCGTGTTTTGAATGAAACATATTTGGTATAACATGGTGTAACCCGTTGTACTGAAGAATTAAGGTTTCGAACAGCAGCGAAAGTTGTTTTAAGTGGCATTAAAAGTAAAACCCAAGCAACAAATGGTGTTTCCATATTTTGACTATGACAATAAAGAGCTCTCAAACATTTTTGGCTAGTTATCAAAAATGTCAAAAATGTTGGTCATCATATAAATAGCATGTTTGGTGCAGCACTATTGCCATGCGGTGTAAAATGGGCATAAATTAAAATGAGCTCGAAATTGAATGAAGCCTAATGATTTTTTAAAAATAATTATTAGATGGTTTTATTTGATTAAGTTTTGGTATAGTTGATAATAAGCCAATCACCACCATCTTAGCACACCCCATGTGGCATTAAAGGGTGATGTTTTTAATGATGTGGTATATTCAGAAAATCAAGCCAACTCTGTTCATTTGCATTAACATCTTACATGTTTCTGTAAATTTTTAACATCTTTAAAACTTGTTCAATAGAATGGCATGAGAAGTGGAAACATGGGCCTTCTGGCATTTTACAGGTTAATGCACACCACTGAGATGGTGGTTAATAAATACAGTTATACAATACAATAAATAAGTTTCTCATTAGACAGTGTTTTCGTGTTCAGGAATAGCTGTAACCACCAGTTCTCTTTCTCTCTGTTGTGTTTTCAGCACTTAAGTGTGTGTGTCAGCTGTGCGTGAATCACACCTGTGAGACGGAGGCTGAGGGTGCATGCTGGAACTCGGTGATGCTCATCAATGGGAAGGAGGAGGCCGTAAAGTCCTGCCTGTCCCCCAGTGAGCTGAAGGGACAGGTGTTCTGCTACAGCTCCAAAGATGTGTCAAAACGCAACTGCTGCTTCACTGATTTCTGCAACAACGAAACACTTCACTTACGCCCAGGTACCGTGCTCTCTTTTCTTCTGTTGTCTTTCTCAGCTGTCCCCTGAGAGATGATTTGGTTTAATATACTATAAGTGAAGAGGTATTGTTGTGTCTCTTAAGCTCTAGTCTCCCAGGAGGACGACAAATACTACAGCGCTAACTTTATATATATATATATATTTACCAGCATATCAGGAGTGTTTCAGGCACAGCAGCATTACATGAGAATTTAACAGAAAAACGGTCCCTCAAACAAAATATTCAGCCGAGAGCATTTCTGTGTGTGCGTGTGAAAATAAAAATAAACCATGTCTGATTCATCATAATGCTCAGTTATTTTATTGAGTGCTTCTGACTCAGTACATAATCTAACCTAGACTTGAACCTTAGAACTGCTGCTGTTTTCACAAAGACTGTGTTGTGCTTATCTCATATATTTTGCTCATACTTTTTACATATAAACATCCAACACACTTAGTATTTGTTTATAAGGCTTTATAATCACACATATTGGTATCTCAAAGAAAAAGATGAATTTTGAGTGTGGCGACTCTCAGGGTTTTTTATTCATGTCATCTCAGGGACATTTTATTAGCAACGGTTGCCACTTCTTGTGGCTTGTTTTTGTTCAAAGCAGTACAGTAATAAACTTGAACTAAACTGAACAACTCCGTAAATAAAACAGATAAAATGCACAGTCAGTGTAGTTGCTATACATGTGTACAGTCGGGTCCATAAGTATTTGTGAGTGACACATTTTTCATAATTTTGTCTCTGTACATCAACACAGTGGATGGATTTGAATGAAGCAATCAAGATGTGATTGAAGTGCAGACCTTCAGCTTTAATTCAAGTGACTTAACCTCCAGTCTTATCCACAAAGACCTGGTATTGGTGCAGGTTTTCATTCTAACCAAGCAGAAGCCACACCTGAATTTCCTGAAAGCTAAAAGTCAATTGAAAGTCAACTCGTTATACCGGTGGAATCAGGAGTGACTCCTGCTTGATTGGAAAGAAAACCTGCACTCATACTGGCCCTTTGCAGAATAGAATTCTAGCCATTTTTTACATAGTCCCTCCATTTCCACAGGCTCAGAAGTAGTTGGACAATTGACTGATGAGCAGTTTCATGGCCAATACTTGGCCTTTAAAGCATAATACTGATTTGTATTCTAATTTACATTCAGATTTTTGCATTATTATTTACATTCTAATTCTGAATTGCATTCTGATTCGCATTCTCAATAGTAATTGGACAATAGATTCATAAATAGTTTCATGGCCTTTACTTGGCCTTTAAAGCATAATTCTGATTCTGATTTTGTATCCCGATTTGCATTCTGATTTGCATTCTGATTTACATTCTTATTCTGATTTGCATTCTGATTGTTTTTTTTTTAAACGTAATTGGACAGTAGACTGTTAAGCTGTTTCATGGCCAGGTCTGGCCTGTTTCCTCATTATTTCATAACACATAATGGAGATGAAAGCATCTGAATTTGATGCAAAAGTCTCAGTCGGCAGGTGTGGACTTGCACTAGGCAAATGTAAGCAACCAATTTGGGGCCCTCAGGAGCCCAGGGCATCCTAGAAATACAATTTATTTATATTTATACTAAATAACATATGCTGAAAATGTTTATATTGATTATTAGGGCCCCATTCGTATATTTTGCCTTTTTCCTAACACTAAATCCGCCCCTGCCAATCAGAGTGGCTAGATCAACAATTTGGTACATTCTTTAAAAGAAGGAATGTGCTGTTGTTGTGTGTGTGTGTGTGTGTGTGTGTGTGTGTGTGTGTGTGTGTGTGTGTGTGTGTATCACGTCCCTGCCCAGGATAAAGTGGTTACTGAGCATGAATAAACCATGTTTGTGCTAATAGACTAAATCACTAAATCAATTCTTTCTGAATCATATGGATGAAACACGACTTCAAATACTGGGCAAGTCTTTTTGTGTGTGTGAGCATGTGTGAGCTCGAATTGTGACCCCTGGCAGACAAGAAAGACGTTGATCCTCTCATGCTGAGCTGTGATATAATATCCTAGCAGGGTTATCTCCCAGCTGAGAGTTATTAATACTTCACTATGGACTAATGGGAGGTGTGCAAACTCACATTGAGCACTGGCATTGCAGATACACTCTGCTGAGGATAATGCACTAGATCAGCTACTTCAAACTTCCGCTTATGCCAGTCTTTAATGACAGAGTGATTAGAGCTCATTGCTGTCTTTGTGTGTTTGTGTGTAATAAGGAAATCATTTTAACTATTTTAAACTCTCATTAACTATGCTATACTAAAACAGTCAGTAACTGAGACAGTGGAAGGCGCTATGCAGGCATTAGGTACCTCTGTGATCTTGTTTGTATGTGATTTGTGATCATAGTTATTATACTGTGACCAGTACAGAATATTAATGGTCATTATAATATACTACAATGCATTTTTACAGCCTGTTTTATTGTGTTTTCACTTTTAATGTTTGCATGCAAATAAATTTGCACTGCACATCACTACAGATGATCACTTTTATTTTTTACACTTTGGATTAGTGAGCTGCTAATCTTGGGACGTTGCCGTGCGCTTTCATTTCAGGATGAACTCTGATATTACACTACAGATGATGAGATCATGACATTGCACTCCTAGTGAACCTGTTTCATGTAGTGGCACATGGCTCTAAAAGAACACACATGCAGGATTTTGTAGGATTTTAAAAGCTTTTTTTTTTATTGATATCTACGTGTCAGTACTTTTTCATTTTAAATGAGGTAGTCTTGCTATGCGGTGTCCACAATTTCCAATGCGAGAAATGTAAGGGTTAGATGAGCCAGCCCACACTACAAGATTCAGAATGAAATTCAATTTATTCAATCTATGGTGAAAGGAAGAAGAGAGAACATTGATACCCATGGCAAATTAAATGAATGCAGGTGCATCAATATCTAGCAATAAAACGATTGTTGGACTCAAAGGCAGAAAGCGTGTGTGGATTGTTCTCTCTTCCAACGTCTTCAAGAGAGACAGCAGTTTTTATAAAAGCTAAATGGAAGGGGCAAGTATGTCAAGATGACATGATCCAAATCCAAGACTGGGACCTACTTTACATCAGAAGCATTAATAGTTTAGTGCATGTAGACACTGGAAGGTCAGAAGACCATCACTAACCAAATTAGATGGCAATAATGGATGTAGATTGTGTGGGATTATAAAAGACTTCACCATATCGTTAATTCTCTCCTGTTCTTTCTTATATATAGTTTTTTTTTTTTTTTTTTTTAAGCAAATGGCGTGTCCTTAATCTGCAGGCCATTCAAATGTTTAAAGGTTTTACAAACAACTCCATTTCAGTTTTTAGCTCTATTACTTTGACTTGTTCTTCTCTCCTCACATGACATTTTGCCATGTTAAAAGCCTAACTCTGTAACTAAAATTACTTTTAAATATCTCCATTAGAGTGTGTTTCGAGATAATTTGCTGTCTCCTCTGTTCAAATGAATGTTGACTTTATCTGAAACGTTCCCACTCCACTCTTACAGATCTTAATGAAAGCACCAGGATTCAACACTGTATGTCCTGAATGAATGTTAGATTATGTAGGTTGATTGGTTTTCAGGATCTCAATTTAGAAAATGCTTTCTGTTTGGTTTTAAGTTAAATTTAGATCATGAGAAAGTACATTTAAATGTACAGCATTTGGCAGATGCTCTTATGCTGAGTGTCTTACAGAAGTGTTTTGTAGTTTAGATCAAAAACATATCCAACTTCTTATGAGGATTCTTGCCATAACTACAGGGTCACAAATTCTACAGGCAACACTAACCAGGCAGTCGGAGTAACAGCAGTGCAGTGCAGTTGATCGTAAGGCAAGCTGGCGGACTCATACGCCATTCCCATAAAGACTGGTAAAAACTTGCTGCAACACCTGGTAATAGTAACTGGTCAGATTTTTGATGCACAGATCTGGAAGGACATTTTGAAGCAACTGTCTACCATTAAGTAACATTTAGTTGAAATCCTTGAGTCTTTTCTATGACTCTGGTTAATTGAGTTAAATGACTCATTTCCACTGTGATAATACTAGTACATAACCAATATGTTCAAAAGTATGTGGACCCCTGACCATCACAACCATGTGGTTGTTCCCCAAACATTTACGCCATTTTGCAGATGCCCAGGCAGAGGCAGAGGCCTATTTGGCAGATATCCAGAGTGACTTATATTTGATCTCAGTTTATACATCTGAGCAATTGAGGGTTAAGGTCCTTGCTCAGGGGTCCATCAGTGTAACTTAGTGGACCTGGGATTTGAGCTTGCAACCTTCCAATCAGTATCCCAACGACTTAATCACTAAGCTACCACATCCCCTGATTTTTATTTATTTTTTTGCTAACAAACTGTTACAACAAAGTTGGAGGCACTTATATTTATTTGTTGTCTTAAATAGAGGCCCAAACCTGTTTCAGCATGATAATTCCTCTGTTCATGACAACATGGCTTGTTAAGGTTGAAGTGGAAGTGTCCTGCACAGAGCCCTGACTCTAACTCCTCCCCACTGAACACCTTTAGGATAAACAGGAACACTGACTGTGCACCAGGCCTCCTCAACTGACAACAGTGCCTGACCTCACTAATGCTCTTATGGCTAAATAGGCAAATCCCTACAGCCATGCTCCAAAATGTAGTGTAAAGCCCTCCTAGAATAGTAGAGGTTATTATAACAGTGAAAGGCAGGACTAAATCTGGAGTCTGTTCACCAAGCACATGTGGGTGTGATGGTCAGTATCTGAACAACAAATTATTCTCAAAATGTGGGTTTCAGAAACTCAGTCTGACAACAATAGATCCATGGAGTTACACAGGATACATCACAGGCCATGATGGTGCCATACATGATTGTTTGGAAGTGCCAAAGTACTTTCCATCTTCACCACATTATTGTCCACCACCAAACACAGGGGTTTGCCTCCAAAAGCATCAAAGCCACGCCAACTAGCTACATTTACACCACACTAACACTATATGCAGTCCCCACTACAGAAGCAGGAAATAAAGGGTCAGAGTGCCTAGCCAGGTTCTCTTCAAATACACTTGTCAATCACACCTATTATTTGTCAGCACACGGTGTTCGGGTTGGTGACCAGGGCTCAAATATTTCATGCTGTGACCCTACCCAACATTCCTGACACAGATGTTGACACTATGTTATATATTAATAGACCTATGAACTTCTCGAATGTGATGTGGAAGTGCTCGCCAACTTGCGGATCACTGACCAGCTGTTTATGTGCCTCCAGAGTGCAGGACTGCCAGGCTGCCTCGATTATTAGGATGACAAGAATGGCCTGAAGATGAGTGTGATGTAGAGGAGCCTTAACCATGTAAAGTCATAGTCACAGTCATGAGGAGAGAACATTTGGTGACTAATATTGGTTCTCGTCAAGGAAATAAGCAATGGAAATGCGCTATTAGCTCCAAAGAAACTTTTTGTTTCGAGTTTGAGTTTTGAGTTTTCTGTGCTTGTTATCGTAGTTCCGTAGGCCAAAGTACTGCCATATAAAGAACTGACAGCTTTGGTGGATACAGTATTTTTATTCATTTATTTATTTATTTTTCTTATCATTTGTCCCGCGCAATGGCAAGGTCTGCTTCTTTTTAGCGAATCATTTCTGGTCCGCTCGATTTGGCACAGGTTTTACGCCAGATGCCCTTCCTGTCGCAACCCTCCCATTTTATCCGGGCTTGGGACCGGCTCTGAGAGTTAACTCTTCAGTGGCTGGGTGGGCACCCTGCCCGGGAATCGGACCCGGGCCGCGGCAATGAGAGCGTAGGGATCCTGCCGCTGGACCACCAGGAGGCCTAGGTGATGAATAAAACAGATTTAGTGTTTTTATACTTTGGTGTATACAGTATAAAAACACTAAATCTGGCTAATTATTTATCACCTAAGTGCCTACAGCTTCTTTTACCACTTTATTTAAAAAGGTGAAAAAAAATAATATACATTTAAAAGCCTGCTGGCTTAACAACTTGATCCTAATGCCGCTTTCTTAGATTTCTTAAAATGGCTTTTCTGTAAGTCCTTGAGTCACATTCTATTTTAATGAATATTTTTACATTCTGTCTACTTATGACCAGTGAGCATATAAAAGCCTTTTGCTTTTGCTATTTTAGACATAGCTGTACAATTTTTCAGGAACATTCTTTCTCTAATGAGCAGGCATCCTCGGGGTAGCTGTGGCTGAAAGTGTGAAATAAACCTGTTTGACCATCCGGTTCTGCTATAATAGATTTTAGTCCACGGGTGACCAGCAGGCGTGACTGAAAAGCTCGACTCTCTATTTGGCAGCCTGTCACTGCATCAGGACTGTACTGTCTGTTACCATGGTTATTGTTACCATGGATTGTGTACTGAACCATAAAGGGGCCCAAATGGCACTTTGGGAGGGAGGAAAAACATGTTATGCTAAAATATATAAATAAAAGTCTAAAAACTGGTCGTACAGGTTAAGAGAGAGTACTCGACTTTTCGCTCCTGGGGAATTTTTGAGTGGATGTCTGAAACAATTCGGTTTTGATACTTGTTCAGCTTTGCAGTTGGTTCGCCTACACAGTACAGAAAGAATGAGCTGCAGCCGGGCCATCCAGAAAAGAGAGATGGGCAATAGTGTGTTTTTACTTGACCTGTGCTTGCAGATCAATAAATTACACTGCCAGGCTAAAACTCTTGAGCAGACTAACAGAGGTTGATGTGTTTTTGTGGGGTTGTGGAAGCAATTAATTGAACTGCATCTGTAGCCTTGAAATAATGAATGCAAATAGTAGAAAAACATCCAAATTGCCCCCCCCCCAACTAAAGTGATTTAGTAGTGTAAGGTTGATTCATAGTTGTTAGAATTCTTTCTCTTTGTGAATATCCATGCTCCTTTCATTCCTAGTTCAGAGATATGTTTGATGATATAATGATATATGGTAACTACATATTTTCATGGAGATAAAATCTACTCTAACTACTCTGGCATCCACAACCATAACCAGCAATTAAAGCAGAGGAAATGATAGTCCACTATTATAAAAAGCTAATATATGTAATATTGATGTAACATGTTTTGCAAGGCTTTGAGATCACAGCTTTCTCTTTCTATAGTTTTAGTTTCTATAGCAATATATATATATATATATATATATATATATATATATATATATATATATATATATATATATATATATATATATATATATATATATATATATATATATATTACATACACACACACACACACACACACATGCATGCACACACATACATGGCTCTGTGTGCCTCTCTCTCTTTCTCTCTCTCTCTTTCTCCTTCTGTCTCTTCTGCCATGAAGGAGTCTTGTCAAGTAAAAGTGAGCTGCACCTAACTGATCAAGTAGTTTGTCAATGCAAGCATTGGATACACATACATTTTTGACAACACGTTGACTTTTCTAAAGTCCAAACCAAACTGAACCAACCCATATATCTTGGGCACTGAGACCTGAGCCCATTCACTGTGGGACTTCTTGATTACCCCCGTATCGAGCATAGCTGTAAGCTCTTCCCAATCACCTGTTTTTTGTGCTGGGGCAAACAATAAGGTTTACTATGTACCACCACCCCTGGGAACACCTCAGTGTGGTGTTCTATGACATTAGTGCGAATGTGTAGAGGCGAGAACACATTGGAAAATTCCTCCTGTAGCTTGGCAACCTCTGTGAGAAGGGAAAGTGAGAGGTGCTGAAGCCACATTTTTAGATGCACCCCTGTTCAAACCTCCTTCCTCTCTGGAATGACCATCTCCAATGGAGCCACTTCTCTCCACACTTTCAGGAGACACAAATTTGCAGTGACCCACTTCTATCTACCTGACCTCACAGTCCAAACATCTCTGACGACCTCATGGGGCCCTTGCCGTGATACAATACAATGTGATTTTGATTCGATTCACTATGGAACAAAACAATACTACTTTGATTCGCTAGGTACCATTTTGATGTTTGATGGTATCCCAGAATCTGATATGAGTTAATTTAGTAGCTTCCATTTAATGTTAACAACTTTGTTCACAGCCTGGAGTTGGTCTAAGACTGACAGAGAAGAACTTTTTTTAACATATCAGCATTATGGGCACATCATTTTGCTAGCCTTACATAACAGAATGAAAATTTTACACGAAAGACTGTATTTTTTCCAATAATAATAAAGTTATAATGAATAATTTTCAATGTGTAATTGTTGACTCATTTCATTTCAGTCATTGCCCTTTAAATCGATGCATCTAAAAAAACAAACAAACAAACAAAAAAAAAAAACTCAGTTTAGGCTAATGGTATCCCAAGTTTGTGTCCTATTGAACCAGTGTTAATGTATTCATTGACTGAGAACTAAAATACTTTTGTACGTCGCTCTGGATAAGAGCGTCTGCCAAATGCCAGAAATGTAAATGTAAATGTCTATCCAGTATTGTGTTGTTACATTTGCACCGGGGCAATGGTGGCTCAAGTGGTTAAGGCTCTGGGTTGTTGGTTGGAGGATCGGGGTTTGCACCCCAGGACTGCCAAGCTGCCACTATTGGGCCCTTGAGCAAGGCCCTTAACCCTTACTGGTATATGTGAAGAAGAAAAAATTTTTACTGTGCAGTAATGTGTATGTGACGAATAAAGGTTGTATTGGTATTGGTATTCTATACCATTCTATGGGGCATTGGTGGCTCAGTGGTAGGTTTCTCGCCTATCATGCGGAAGGCCCGGGTTCGATTCCCAGCCAATGTCTCAACCCCAGCCACTGGATGCAGTGCCGGTCCCAAGCCCGGAAAAGTAGGAGGGTTGCGTCAGGAAGGGCATCTGGCGTAAAACATTTGCCAAGTTGTTGTGCGGACCAGTTGGTCCGCTGTGGCGACCCCGAACAGGGAGCAGCCGAAAGCAACTTCATTCTATTCATTCTATTCTACCATTCTACCATTCTACCATTCTATCCCTAGTAAATGCTTGCACACTGTAACACTCCTAACATGTAATGATAAATTACTGTTACTTCTTAAAAATAATGCTTTTTACTCATTATTGAATCAGTAATGCAGATTAAAGGCTCATGATATATTTACTCATAATAAATAACAATTCATTCATTGTCTACCGCTTATCCGATCTATTCTCGGGTCACAGGGAGCCTTGGCCTGTCTCAGGCGTCATTGGGAATCAAGGCAGGATACACCCTGGATGGAGTGCCAACCCATCGCAGGGCACACACTCTCATACTACGGACAATTTAGAGATGCCAATCAACCTACAATGTATGTCTTTGGACTGGGGGAGGAAACCGGAGTACCCGGAGGAAACCCCCGAGGCACGGGGAGAACATGCAAACTCCACACACGGCAGAGGCAGGAATCGAACCCCCAACCCTGGAGGTGTGAGGCAAACATGCTAACCACCAAGCCACCGTACCCCCCGAAATAACAATCAATTAATTTAATTTAAAAGGGATGTAATAAGTATGTAGTTGACTCAGATATTGGTTCTAATGTTATACTCTATATTTGAACTTGAGTGAAAAAGTTTATTAACCTTTATGAAAAAGCCTCCAGGCATTTCATGTGTTAGTAATAACATCAAATCAGAATAACACTTAAAAAGTTTGCAGTTCCCTTTCTCAATGTGCTCACCCTTGTATATAACTGATCCAAACCCTTTAGTATTCTCAGAATCTTTAGCATCATCTCAGTTTATTGCCATCGCCCCTCTTCCTGACATTTCTGTTCTAACGTTGTCAGACTGTTTGCCCAGTCTTTGCCCTTTCTTCTTGACATATCTGGAAGATGTCAGATTTGGAGACTGGGAGTCACTGTGAAATTCTTTTGTCAATAAAATGTAAAATAGAGATACATTTTTCTTTTTCAATTCAATGACCAAAGGTTATGCAAACTTTTTCCCCCCCTAAACTGTATATGCTTTCAGCAGCTAATTGTTACTTAAAATATCTTCCTTTCAGTCCTTTCATGTTTCTTCTTCTTCTTCTTCAGTAATGATGTCTGCTTTCTTCTGAAGTGTTTTGTAGCGTCTTGTATTGCGTTGATGAACCTTGGGTTGCAGAATGCTTTCTGAGACAAAGGGGAGGGAAATGTGTGTTGAAACACCGGCCTCTGCGTTATGTCGTGACCCTGTACAGATGCAGCAAGACTGCGGCCCTCAGGGAGTGGAGACATACACCAAGAGCCAGTTTAGACCAGCGACTCTTACTCCTGACACACTGCAGTGCTGAAATACAGACTTGTTATTAAACTCTGTTACTTGTTCCACTCAGACTTGCTACATGTTCTGGCTCTTTGTAGTTTTGGTTAGGATTTTCCTAAATGTTTTATGGAAAGGGAACCCTTTTAGTGTCAAGATGCAACTTATTACTCTGTAATAAATACAGTGTGTAGCTTTATAATTCTGTAGTGGAACCATTAGAGCTTTTTTTTTAAAAATTATTTTTTTTAAAAAAAAAAAAGAAGAGATTTCTCATATGTTAGAATGCAAAGAGAGATTTGTGACATTTTTATCATTTACAGCATTCTCTCCAGATTAGTTACAGAGCTAATGATAAAAAAAATGCAGATTATTTCTTTTTTATTAGAAATGCAATTGAAAAAGTAGCAGCAGTAACAGTAGGGTCCGTGTACCTTTTGGCATTTGAAGTTTAGTTAAAGCAGTAGTTGTAGCAGCCGTAGTAGCTGTAGCAGTAATATTAGTAATAGTAGTGTCAGTATAAGCAGTGAGGCATTGGTGGCTCAGTGGTAGGTTACTCGCCTATCATGCGGAAGGCCCGGTTCGATTCCAGCCAATGCCTCAACCCCAGCCACTGGATGCAGTGCTGGTCCCAAGCCCGAAAAATGGGAGGGTTGCGTCAGGAAGGGCATCTGGCGTAAAACATTTGCCAAGTTGTTGTGCGGACTAGTTGGTCTGCTGTGGCGACCCGAACAGGAGCAGCCGAAAGCAACTTAGTGTCAGTAGAAGAAATAGCAGTAGTAGTAGTAGTAGTATTAATAATTATTATTATTATTATTATTATTATTATTATTATTATAGTAGTGGTAGTTCAAGAAGTAGCAGTAGCTGTAGCAGTAGTAAAAGTAATAGTAGTAGTAGCAGCAGTAGTAGTTGCAGTAGTCTTAGCAGTATCAGCAGTAAAAGAAATAGCAGTAGTAGTAATAGTAGTAGTTTAAGTGGTAGTAGTACAAGTAATAGTAGAAGTACTAATAGTTGCAGGAGTAGTAGTAGTTGCAGTTGTCTGAGTAGAAGTAGTTCATTAGTAGTTGCAGCAGCAGAAATATCTGTATTAGCAGTAGAAGAAATAGCAGTAGGTAGTTGTAGTTCAAGCTGTAGTAGTAGCTATGGCAGTAGTAGAAGTAATAGTAGAAGTATGAGTAGTTGCAGCAGCAGTAGTAGTAGTATTAGCAGTAGTAGTAATTCAAGCAGTAGTGGTAGCTGTAGCAATAGTAGAATTAATAGTAGTTGCAGAAGCAGCAGTAGCAGCAGTAATAGTAGTAGTAATTCAAGCAGTAGTAGTAGCTTTAACAGTAGTAGAAGTAATAGTAGTTGCAGCAGCAGTAGTAGTTGTAGCTGTATCAGCAGTAAAAGAAATAGCAGGCATAGTAGTAGTAGTAGTGGTTGTTCCACCACATTGTAAGTGGGGCGGTGGTGGCTCAAGTGGTTAAGGGTCTGGGTCATTGACCAGAAGATTGGGGTTCAAGCCCCAGCACTGTCAAGCTGCCACCATTAGGCCCTTGAGCATGGCCCCCAACCCACCCTGCTCCAGGGGTGCTGCATCATGGCTGACCCTGTGCTCTGACCCTAATCCCAAGGATGGTATATTTGAAGAAGGAATTTCACTGTGCAGTAATGTTTATGTGACAAATAAAGACAACTTAATCACCTCAATTCAAGCAGTGGTAGTTGTAGCAGTAGCAGTATCAGCAGTAGAAGAAGTAGCGCAAAGAGTTTCCTTTAGAGGCTGTTTTCTCTCAAGGGTTCAAGTTTTTCCCTTTCCATTGTTGCCTCTGGCTTGTTCATTAGGGATCTAAATATATATTCAGATTCCTGTAGAGCTTCTTTGTGACATTGTCTTTTGTTCAACTGAATTGAATTGATTTTTTGAATGATGATTTATAATACCGGACTGAAATACACCTCTTGTTCTCACAAAAAGGTGGATTCTTTTGAAATGACTTGGTTTGTACAAATGACACATTCAGCTAACACACTGCCATTTCCATCTCCTCAGAATACAGAGCACTTATTCCTGAAAATAAAATAACTCACTGTTGAATTTCATTTGATTCATTTGTTTTTAACTATTACAAAGATAGATTTCTGCGATTAAATCTAAAAGCTTTTGTTTGCAAAGCCATGCCAGACAGTCTATTTTAGACACATAAAAACGTCTGCAGGAATACTTAAAGAAGAAACGATCTGTTCGAGTGTGTAAAAGTGATTTCATCCAGGCATTTGTGTTCCTGTTGCCCGAGTCCATTTGGTTCTCTCATACAAGTTCAGCTTGTTGTTATGTTCTGATCTTCAATTATTGTTTTTTGATCAATGAAAAGTTTAAAGTTACACATTCATAGCTGATTAGCAATGTAATGAGATTCAGAGAGTCCCAGCTGGCTCTGAAGGACAGAATTACTCATTTGAAACTCTCTCTAAAAGCACAACAGGACCAGGTAATGTTCACAAGTGTGTTTATTGTCACAGCCATAAAAACAAGCTATAAAATCACGTCAGAAGACACTGTGTACTGCTACTCGTAACATTTTATGTTCTCGGGATTATGGAAGCATGATTACGTAAACAGGCACGGCAACGCTGCTGTGAAAGGAAGCACAACACGATCCTAAGTAAAAGATCACCAGAAGCTTCTCAGAAATGTTAAATACTCTAAAATGAGAAAATCTGGATAGGGAATCAGTAGGAGTGAGAAAAGTTTGTGATTTTGTTTTATTGGTAACAATTTACATCTAATTGCAGAAGGCTGTGATCTTGCTCATGCTCATTAGGCACTTTTAGAACATTAAATAAAGTCTTCCTGTTAGATATTAGCACTGTCTAATGCATTTTTTACAGACTTAAATGATTCACATGTCTTTAATAACACATTCGTTTTTCAGAGTTCTGTTTCTCTTAAATATGCATCATTTATATATTCTTCAGGTATTTATTTTAAAGCATGTTATTCTGTTAACTGCAAAGTCATTCATTGTCTACCGCTTATCCGATCTACTCTCGGGTCACGGGGAGCCTGTGCCTATCTCAGGCGTCAGTGGGCATCAAGGCAGGATACACCCTGAACGGAGTGCCAACCCATCGCAGGGCCCCACACACACACACACTCTCATGTAATCACACACTACGGACAATTTTAGAGATGCCAATCAACCTACAACACATGTCTTTGGATTGGGGGAGGAAACCGGAGTACACGGAGGAAACCCCCGAGGCACGGGGAGAACATGCAAACTCCACACACATGGCAGAGGCGGGAATCGAACCCCCAACCCTGTGAGGCAAACGTGCTAACCACTAAGCCACCGTGCCCTCCTTAACTGCAAAGTATCTTTTTTAATTAGAAAAGAATACTTTATTGTCGTTGTACAGCTGCACAACGAAATTAAGCCTCTCGTTTAAAAGGTGCACACATTCACACACACAGATAATGTGAACAGATGATACAAAAAAGTACGTGTGAATAGACACAAATGAAGATGTAAACAGATGATACAAAATGCAATTGTAAACAGATATTTAATGTTCTGTATTCTTCCGTATCCATCTATGGCTGTGGCATTAATACTGACTGAGCTGTAACTTATTGTAGTATACTGGCTTTATAGACAATATTTATACCGGCGTCAAACAGGAAGTCATGGACGAATGCTTAAGACTTCTTAAAGACTCATAATGACCTTGTAAATAAGATAAATCTAAGTATGTATAAGTTAGTATTTATAAGTAAGATAAAAACGTGTTGCATTTGATTCTGCTCCCATTCCAGATATACAACTAGTACAGATTATTTTCAACCAGTTTCAGTTTGTAATTATTATCAGTTGCCTGGTTTGAGCTGTTTCCAGTTCCTTGTTGATTCAGTACCTGATTTCTGCCTTACTGCATTGTTAATGTTATTACATAAATCTATTTATTAAAGACTAAGTGCTCGCACCTATGTTCACCTGCCTCCAGTGGCTGATATACAGTCTGATCCTAAAAGTTATTTTGGATAAGGTCTTTTTAGTATATTTTTTAAAAATTTTCCTTAAATTAATTTTATACAATTAAAGGTAACATTTCTCACATATTGTACTAAATAAGTCACAGTAATCATTGTTTTTACCTACAGTACAGTGCAAGGCATCAGAGTTTTGGTTTTTTTTTTCAGTCAAATTGTCCTTTCACTTTTTATTGTTCATTATTTGGTGGCATTATTTTCGGTCAAACAGCTGTGTTGTACTTTACTCTACTTTACTGTACATTATCAAGTTTAGTATTACAAATGTTTGTACTGTTTCATACTGTGTTTTGCCATTAAAGACAATAACACTAATAAACAATAATGATGAGAAAATCTTTACTGTTAAGAAAATCATGACTGGTAAATGGAATGAATGTATTGAACATTTTCCCATAAATATTGTTTGCTACCAAATCATTCATTCATTCATTCTCTACCGCTTATCCGATCTATTCTCGGGTCACGGGGAGCCTGTGCGTATCTCGGGCGTCATCGGGCGTCAAGGCAGGATACACCCTGGACGGAGTGCCAACCCATCACAGGGCTGCTACCAAATCATTGACTTAATTCTGTGTAGCCATTTGACTGAAAATGAAAGGATGATCTCTTACCTTTGAAAAGTACTGTGTCTTTACCAAGGGTGCTGATTCTGGACCTGACTATACTGTAGCATACGTTTATATTTCTGGGATTTGGCAGATGCTGTTATCCAGAGCAACTTACAATTGTTCTCATTTCATACAACTGAGCAATTGAGGGTTAAGGGCCTTGCTCAAGGGCTCAGCTGTGGCAGCTTGGTGGCCCTAGGATTCGAACTGACAGCCTTCCAATCAGTGTTTTCACACAAAGCCACCACAGCCTCATATAAATGTTCTCATCGTGAAGTGAATTTAGGTAAAAACGTACACAATCCCAATGTCTAAGTCAAACATTGCCTTAACAGGGTTTCCAAAAAGTCAGGAACACATGGTAGTTAAACTACATATACCCTAGCATGGATGAGAGGGTAGAGCTTATTGTTAAACAGGTAATTACATTCCCTGTTGTTGTGATATGAGCTATAACACGGGTTCCCAACCCTGGTCCTGGAGAACTCCTTGTCTTACACATTTTCTTGGTCTAATACAATTACTCAGCTAACTCATAGCCCTTCTTCAGAGGTATTTCAGGACCAGGCTTGGGATTTTGTGCCCTACAGTAGTCATGTGCTGAAGAGAGCAATCAGTAACTCAGTCCACTGTGAGTTTTGCACTTTAGCCTTAGTTGTAGAGCACAGATCTTTGTTTCAAGGCTGTTTTCACATACAAAAGCTATTTCACAGTTGGCTCTGATTCTCTCTGACTACAGCTGTACCAAGGAGCTCTTGCACTGCCTGGGCAAAATGAGATCATTTGTGGCTCTGTGTTCACAGTCCTGCCACTACCAGACTAATTATCACAACCCCCTGGCAGCCAATCTGATGCTTAGAAGAAGCCAACACTAGAGGGTGCAATGCCCCTGATGGATGTTTTATTATCTGTTCTCTCTCAGCGGGTTCTGATATATATAAAGTCTACTTATCTACTTATAAATATAGATAAATTCACATTCACATCACCAACCATACAGTTTAGTGTGTTAAACCTGCCTCTGACAGTTGCACTTAATTGCTGCTGTGTGTGTGTGTTTTTATAGAAACATCCTCTGAGGACTCTGACTGGGGACGCCTCGAGTTGTCGGCTGTGATTCTGGTGCCGTCCTGCCTGCTGTGCGTCTGTGTGTTTCTGGGTGTGTGTGCTGTCCGGAACCAGCGGTGCCTGCACATTAAGAGCCGAAACCAGGATCCAGAGGAGCCTCTGGATGACCAGAGTCTCGTGCCATCAGAGAAATGCCTGAAGGAACTGATTTATGACATGAGCACATCAGGCTCAGGATCAGGTGAGCAGAGGCCAGAGAGAGAGAGAGAGACACAGAGAGAGAGAGAGAGAGAAAGATATTGTACCATGAAAATAACAGCTTTAAGAAAAAGTAGGATTCCATAAAGCTTTCAACTTAGAGCATAATAAAATTCTAGATGATATTTTACCATAAGGTCCACAGATAATTAGTATATCAATAAATGGCAAAATAATATATTCATTTTTAACATCTTTTATCAATAGCCATTAATAACCATTAATAGCCATTAATAATGGCCACAATAATGGTATGAACATCTTGTTAACTTTTTTTTTTACATTATTTACCATCTGGGGGCACGGTGGCTTGGTGGTTAGCACGTTTGCCTCACACCGCCAGGGTCCAAAGACATGGTTGATTGGCATCTCTAAATTGTCCGTAGTGTGTGATTGCGTGAGTGAATATGAGTGTGTGTGTGTGTGTGTGTGTGTGTGTGTGTGTGTGGGGCACCCTGCGATGGGTTAGAACTCTGTCCAGGGTGTATCAATGACGCCTGAGAGGCACAGGCTCCCCGTGACCTGATGATAGATTGGATAAGCAGTAGACAATGAATGAATGAATTTACCATCTTTTTTGCATACAGTGTAGATTAATTTTATGCCAGTTTGGACAATTCATATTTTGAAACAAATACCACTAGCAGATTGCTTGGATCCAACATGATCATGATTATTAGTGTGTGATGAAACTGGGTGCAGTGAATCTCTCAGGAAACTGAGCCACTCAAACACATGGTAAAGACTGTGGCATTTGATAAGAGTAATTTTGTATTGCGGTGCTGCGGATTGGGAGAAAATTGACATTTACCTTATATTTGGCATACACCGTATCCAGAGTGACTTACATTTTATCTTATTTATACAACTGAGCAGTTAAGGGTTAAGGGCTTTGCTCTGTTAACAGTATATGCTTATGCTTTTTATCACAGGTGATAATGTTATCAATATATTTTATTTGTACTTCTATCATAAAATCTAGTGAATTATCCTAATCAATTCAGTCATGATATTAATGAACAGAATAAGTTAACCTGTTAACGTATACATTTCATTAAGCACCTCCTGATGTCTTAACGATTTTTTCATTATGAAAGCATTAGTTAAGTATTAATATATGCTGATTTGTGGACTTTATACTAAAGTCTTACCCAATTAGAGCATTGTTGCATAAGAACTAAACTATGGGTTTATGATTAAATCTTTTAGGAGGCTGCTATTAGGCAGTTATTTCCCTCAACAGCTATAATTATGCTGATGCTGAGGTTACATTCCTGGCTCTGACCCCAAAATTACATTTATAAACAAAATGCACTTTAAAAATACACCGGATGGTTGAAGGTTTGTGGACACTTAACTATCACACCTATATGTGGTTTTGGTGAATGTCCCATTCCAGATTTAGTCTCGTGTGCTGTTATAATAACTGTTTATACTAGATTTTGGGGCATGGCTGTGGGGATTTGTGTTTATTCGACTCCAGGAGCATTAATGAGGTCAGGTACTGATGGGAGACCTAGTGTGCAGCTGGTGTTTCAGTTCATCCCAGAGGTGCTCAGTGGAGTTGAGTCAGAGTCAGGGCTTTATGCAGGACACTCAAGTTCTATCACTCTAAACTTGTCAAGCCATGTCTTCATGGAGGTGGGTTTGTGCATGGGGCATTGTCATGTTGGAACAGGTTTGGGCCTCATTTCTAGTAAAGAGAAGTGGTGGCTCATTGGTTAAGGTGTTGCACCACTGATTGGTTGTGAGTTTAAGTCCCAGGACCACCAAGTTACCTCTGCTGGGCCTTTGAGCAAGGCCCTTAACCCTCAATTGCTCAGATGTATAAATGAGATCAAATGTAAGTCGCTCTGGATAAGGCCAAATGCTGTTAATGTTAATCTGTAATGCTACAGCATGCAAAGACTTTCTATACATTTGTATACTTCCAACTTTTGGGGAAGGACCATATACGGCTGTGAAGATCTGATGTCTGCATACTTTTGTCTTTTAATCTTGCGTGAAAAAATCATTTCCAATATTTATGATGGATTTTCCTTAAGTGTTAAATGTTGATGTTACACCAGTCCTGCTAAATGTTCAGGATCCTATAACTAGATTTTGTACTAGTTCACAAAAACATAATAGACACTGTTTTGGCTTCTCCTGTTCAGTTAGCTGGTTCTGTAATCCTGATGTTCTGTGCTGTATATAAGCAGGATATGAATTTGGACTGAAAAAGAGTCTGTATGTGGGTCTCAGGGCTGCCACTGCTGGTACAGAGGACAATAGCAAGAACCATAGTGCTACAAGAGAGCATCGGTAAGGGTCGCTTCGGAGAGGTGTGGAGAGGGAAGTGGAGAGGAGAAGACGTTGCCGTGAAGATCTTCTCTTCCCGAGACGAACGCTCATGGTTCCGCGAGGCCGAGATCTACCAGACCATCATGCTGCGGCATGAGAACATCCTGGGCTTCATCGCAGCTGATAACAAAGGTAGTTACATGCACACACACACACACACACACACACACACACACACACACACACACACACACACACACACACACACACATACACACACTGCTGTAGATGTGTGTAGAATATCGTTTCTGGATACTTTTATTTAAGGGGGATTTAAGATTTAAGGATTTAAGATAAGAAAGATAAGTAAGACATGACCTGAAATTGCTTATTCTCAAATAACAATACACTCCTTAGTTTTTTATTCCTTGTATACCAAAAACAATCATTTTTATTTATTAATGAACATCTAATTTTTATTAGATTGCAGTTACATTTAATGTTGTGGAATGTCCACAAAACCAGTTCCTGTTATCACTTACAGACTAAAGTCCTCTCACAGGAAGCATCATCATGTTAATATTTACACTTTTTTTATGTTGAGCGTCTGCCATACGAGTCAATGTGTGAGACCTTACTAAAGAAGTGATGAGATGCAAGATTAGATAGTGACGATCTCTTTTAGAGACTTAATGAGATATATAGGGGAATTAAAAATATCCAATGTACTTGACATCTGACTCACTTCCCTTTAAATAGCCATGTGTTTTCCTGTATCTCAGTGTATTTCACGCAGCCCAACTTGTGTTTTCTTCATACCACATGGTGACACTGATGGGCCTGTTAGTCAGCATGTTATCCACTTATTTCACTCATTTGCTGTAGAACAGCTCTTAATTTAAAATAAATGAGATCATCTGATGCACAGCTGCAGCAGGTCTTCAGGACATTCAGAGTGAAAATAGAGCGTAGGCTGTTAATATTAATACCTATCCTCATGGACAGGGTCAAAAATCAAAATGCTGCTCATATCTGTGTGCTCTTCCCCAAACTTTTTCCATTCACTACAAGGTCAGTGCCAAAGGTTCCTATAACAATATATACAGTCTTGGATAGAAAGGTAATTTTTAGCAATTGGGTATGATTTAAGGTTTTCCATGTAGAATCAAGCAAAAAAAATGTTTTTCATTTTAGAAAAGGTTTAATGTAGGAAGCTGGAACCTTTGCTTATCCAAAACACACACACACACACACACACACACACACACACACACACACACACACCACACACACACTCTCTCTCTCTCTCTCTCTCTCTCTCTCTCTCTCTCTCTCTCTCTCTCTCTCTCTCTCTCTCTCTCTCTCTCTCTCTCTCTCTCTCTCTCTCTCTCTCTCTCTCTCATTCACACCTAGGGGCAGTTTAGAGTTTCTAGTTTACTTATCAACATATTTCTGGGAAGTTGAAGCCCATGGGGAGAAAATACAAAGTGCGAAGGATCAAAAAAGCAGACCCTGGACCTGTGTGGGGGCAACAACATGCTTTTTTTTTTTTAAATATTTAGTTCTGCTTAAAATAATAAGGGCTCCTGAAAGATTTTTTGGATAGTTAAAGTTTCTTCACTTCTAAAATAGCATTTAATTTGACCACTATTTTATTGTTCATATTGTACACATGATTCACCCAGTTTCTAGATTTTTCAAGATGCTCAAATGGACTTGCTAAAGTTATATTAAAAAAAGCAAAAAAAACCAAAACTGTAGATTAAGATAATCTGTGTGTCTGTTTCTTCCCGTGTAGATAACGGTTCATGGACTCAGCTGTGGCTGGTGTCGGAGTATCATGAACACGGCTCACTGTTTGATTACCTAAACAGATACACGGTGTCCGTGGACGGCATGATCGTCCTCGCACTGTCCATCGCCAGCGGCCTGGCTCACCTTCACATGGAGATCATCGGCACTCAGGGTGAGCCAACACTCGATGCGCCTTCTAACTTTCACCCATTTCTGCTAAATCATGAGAATCTCCCGTCTCTTTTCCTCTGAGAAAAACGCACCTTTTTACAAGAAAGTGACTTACACAAGGATGCACTTATTCTAAAATCCCAGGAATTGTTCTGGTTAAAAAAGATAATAGAGAAGAAAAGCCTAAGGTGTCTTGTTCATGTTAATGATGCTAGAATGCTTAAATTGTGATTTCAGGAGTCCAGAATAATAAACTGACTGAATGTGAAACTGTTCTTCCTTGGACAGCATCCATTTTTAGCACTGTGTGCTGTCTATGTTACTGCTAAGTACCTTTGAAAGAGCTTACGATGACATGTTATGTTTGCTGCTCAGTGTGGAGGATTACATTCTAGACATTTTGCTAGTCGTAATTGTTTTAACATTTCGCCAGTGTGATTTATTGGTGGTGACAAAAGAAGATTTACAGCCTGTTCTGTCCTCATGGTTCAAATTCAGCCTGGTCCCACTCTCAGCTTAGCGGGTGATCAGTTCTGATTAATCCGCTTGCTCTTCTAGGAAATAGCAACCGTCTTAGATTAGACCACTGTGCTTGATTACCAAATCCATTCTCTGGGTCAAAGTGACAAATTTACTTAATTTGTTTAATATTATCATTTCTGTCACAGCTCTTTCTCAGAAGCTGATCTTCTTGGAACTGAAAAAAAAACCAGTCAAGTATAAATATATGTATATTTATAAAGCTGCTTTGTGATGTCCATTGTTAATCGATCTTGTATATATATGCCACGTACTGTATTTAGGTGTAAATTTATAGACGGAAGAGGCGGAATTAATGTTGTTGTCTAGAAGCTGTGACAGCTTTGACGTTTTTCTGTAGACATGCTGTAACCGTTTATTCTTTTTTTCTGTTCATGAATTAAAGTGATGTGAAACACGCAGAGACTGAGTGCAAGCTCTGCCGGGAGACGACAGCAATGATTTAGAAATGAACAAGAAACCATTAGGAGTCTGGTCTGAGAGCAAAGAAGTGATGTAATTATAAAGACATGGCACACAGTACAGTACAATTAGAGTAGCTGCCAGTCTGGAGTCATCTACAGGGTTTGGTGTCATTGTGACATTTGATTTTGTTAGCTAGTTGTTAAGTTTTCTGCAGTAGACAGATAGAACATGGTACTAAAATGACAGACTGAAGTGTTCACTGTAGGTCTTCAGACAGGTTTGTTTTTGCTTAAATACAGCTACGAGGTACAAGCAGATGCTCAGGAGTCCAGAGGCATCTGAAAGCCTCATAAGAACTCGTAAGGATTTTTGCAAATTTTGGCAGTATATAGAACAACGTCAATTACCACTCCCGAAGTTTACACAGCTGGTTCAGGCTGTTGCAGAACAAGGTGTTAATTAAAACACAAGCGCATTAATTCAGAAAATGGAGTTTGCTCCGGTTTTGTTTACATTTACGGCATTCTGCAGACTCTTATCCAGAGCGACTTATGTTTTACCTCATTTTTCACATAACTAAGCAATTGAGGGTTAAGGGGCCTCGCTTAGGGGCCAAGCAGTGGTGGACCTCAGATTTTAACTCACCCAGCAGTTCCACAGACTCCACAGTGGTGATTAGTGTCTCATATGAAAGTAGGCACTCAGAGATTTAGGATTTTGTAGTTTTTCATAAGTATTTGATACTTTTTTATATATATATATTTTATATATATATATATATATATATATATATATATATATATATGTTCCAAAAAATATTATTTTTATTTTTCTCACACAAATGTTTCTGTCTTCAAAGAAAATGGTGATATCACACCCATTTCTGCTCTCTGAGATGCAGTGAAAATTGTAGGTGTCTATCTCCAATCTCCAGCAGAGAGAAACAAAAACACGTCTCACACTGAAAGCCAACAGAGATCTGACTCATTTTATATCAGACTCACAGCCAGAAAATCATTCATTTGTTTATATTGATTGAAAATCTCCTATAAATTAATTGATGTAGCTACATATCTAAATCATCACATACTTCACTTATAAAAACATTGTTTGGCTCAGTAACACTAGTAGTAAGCAGACCAGACAAAGCATTAGTTCATTTCCTCATTTGGTTGAGCTTTTATCTTTTTATACAGGATACAAGTGAGAAGTTGGGAGTCTTGCTCAAGAATCCAACCATGACCATGTGCAGGGATTTGAACTTATAATCAGTAGCACATGTTTTCAAACACTGAAGCTGTCTAACAGCAGTAGCTTATCATCCAATGAGCATAAAGCAGATCATCATTTATTAGTTGAGTTGGACTTTTGTACTTCATGTCCAAGTGGAACACAACAATGACATACTCCAGGATGATAACTGTAGGGTTCACTAGGCCGTATATGTGTGTGTGTGTGTGTGTGAGACCTGTTTGACAAACATGATGGAACTGCTGTGACTGACCTGAAAATCCACCAGCATTCAATTCAGCACTCAATAAAACTTGTGGTATTATTTGAAACAGCAAGTGAAACACTGGGAAATGTGTCTAGTGTTGTGAAAAGTAGGCTAAGAAAATCTCTGTGCCTGTGGAGTCCCTACCTGACAGGAGAGGCCAGGCAAGTGAAAGTGTAAGCAAGTATTAAAACAGTTGAATACATTATGAATATGAATATGAATATTTCTGTTTTTCCCTAGCCTACTAGGGGCAATATATTCCAAGAAAGTTTGAAAAAGACACAAACGTCACACAAATGTTTATATCTTCAGTGTAAATGGTGATATCAAACTCATTTATGTTCTTTAAGATGCCCCAAGTGCTTGTACATAAGCATCTAAAATTGTCTTCAACCTTTGTGTAAGAGGTTATCCAACAGCGGGAAGAACAAACATCTCACACTGAAAGCCAACAGAGACCGACTCATTTTATATCAAACTTGCGGCCAGAAAGTAATTCATTTGTTTATTCATTCATTCATTGTCTACCGCTTATCCGATCTATTCTCGGGTCACGGGGAGCCTGTGCCTATCTCAGGCGTCATAGGGCATCAAGGCAGGATACACCCTGGACGGAGTGCCAACCCATCGCAGGGCACACACCACACTCTCATTCACTCACGCAATCACACAGTACGGACAATTTAGAGATGCCAATCAACCTACAATGCATGTCTTTGGACTGGGGGGAAGAAACCGGAGTACCCGGAGGAAACCCTTGAGGCACGGGGAGAACATGAAAACTCCACACACACATGGTGGAGGCGGGAATCGAACGTGCTAACCAACTTCTTAAAGAAAACTTCAATATGTTTTTCTTTGTTAAATAACAAAACTATTAGATTATCTGGAGCACACACCATACTAATGGTTCCCATAGCAACAGTAATATACAGTATATGATCTAGTGTTTCAATATAAAACTGTCACAAATAACATTGCTATTTTTTTAAGTGCTTAGAATACATTAATAATTTAGAGTACTGCATGTGCAATAGCTCCCACTTTGTCACTTTTTATGTCTGCATACATTGTTTACTTTTGTTTGCTTATCAGAGAACATTTATAATCTTGCACAGTCTTTTGCAGTATAGGAATTTCATCGTAATTTCACTTATTAATCCAAATCATGTTTTAATTTTACAGGGAAATTACAATGAATTTCCTGTGCTGCAAAAGTAAACATTTAACGGACTGTGCAAGATTATAAATGTTCTCTGTACAAGTAAAAATAATTGCAAACAGTAGGGAACAATGTATGCAGAGGAAAATGTGGCATAGTGGGAGCTATTGCACATGCACGTATTCTATTATTTGTTTTAACCTCATTAGCTGTATAGCTATAGTAAAAGAACTAAAGAAGCAGCTACTGGACACCAAACATGCCTAAGAAGATCAAGAAAACTGTGAATCTTTTTTCATCTATAAAGCTGAAAAGAATGTGTTATTTGGTCGTGTGTGTGTGTGTGTGTGTGTGTGTGTGTGTGTGTGTGTGTGTGTGTGTGTTTTAGGAAAACCAGCCATTGCACACAGAGATATGAAATCTAAGAATATCTTGGTGAAAAAGAACAGCACTGCGGTTATCGCTGACCTGGGACTGGCTGTTAAACATGACTCCACCACCAACACTGTGGACATCCCGGCCAACCACAGAGTGGGCACCAGGAGGTCCGTGTCTCCCTCCACAGTCAATATGCTTAAGATCACACTGCGGCAAAACACTTAGAAACCCTCTCTTCTCTTCTCTTCTCTTCCCATTTTTTTGTTGGAATCTGGTATCTGATAGTGATACTGGGTATCGGATTGAATTGAAATCTATAAAATGAACATATGCATACAACATATTATACATATGTGAGGAATAAAACAACTCTTATAGGAAAATAATCAATGATATGACTAAAGTTGATTAATGCCACAGCAATTTTCCAATGTGAACAATTTCCGTCATATTTTATGAATTTAATCTGAAGCTATATTTAATATTTAATGTATACTGTTTCCTAAGATTTCATTATTAAATCTGAAGTGATGCGAAAATATGTTGCATTATTAAATTTAATTTAATTTAATTTAATTTAATTTAATTTAATTTAATTTAATTTAATTTAATTTAATTTAATTTAATTTTTTTTTTTTCAAACATACATCTTTAATGTGCATGTGTATGTAGCCTGCTTCTCTGTAAGAGTGCGCTTGATTAAATTGAATTTGTCCAGTTTCATGTTTGTCGTAACATTGGGGTTAAGTATGTGTTTGTGCCTGTGTGTAACACGTGTCCTTAGACGTGTTTCTGTATGTTTCTAAAGCACAGATGTTAGTGTTTATCTTCTAGCTGAGAAGCCTTTCTGACACAGAACTTAATTTACATGATGCTGATTTTTGTGTGTGTGTGTGTGTGTGTGTGTTTGCAGGTACATGGCCCCTGAGATTCTGGATGACACCATTAACATGAGCAGCTTCGAGTCGTTCAAGCGTGCTGATATCTATTCTCTGGGTCTGGTGTTCTGGGAACTGGCCAGGCGGTGTTCAGTCAGAGGTGTGTGCTAACCTCAAAAGTCACACAATGCTGTCTCATTTCTCGCTTGTAGAAGACAAGGGATATAGTAGCTCAGTGGTTAAGGTGCTTGAATATTGAGTGGAAAGGGATCCTAGGTCCATCAAGCTGCCATTGCAAGGCCCTTAACCCTTAGTTATATGAAACAATTTGATAAAAATGTGAGTTGCTTTGGATAAAGGCATCTGCATGATGCTGTTAATGTAATGTTGTCAAAAGAACCTGAGTAAAAATTCTTAACTCCATCTTATTCGATCCCAGTTTTGTGGAAATGTTATTTTATTACAATTTAATTGATTCAAATCTAAATATCATAAAATGTTATCACTTTTATAATCATTTTATTCACAGCCCAAGAAAACAAGCAGAACGTTTCTGAAAAATGTGTAGATTGCAAGCTTTCAGCTTATATTTCAGCCCATTTTGTTCTGATTAAAATGTAATGAAAATATGTTGTTGTGTTTACAGAGTTGCTCTGACAGTTTATTTGCCTGGCTTTTCCATTTTTTACACTGAAATGCCATAACTCAGACGTCTGATATTATAATGTCAAAGACTTCATGCTGTATCCCAAATCAATTATGCACTAATACTAGATACAACGTGTTCCTTTCTATTTTGACATACTGTTTGTTACAGTTGTAGGTGATTTGTGACAGAACCAAGAAAAAATGTAAAATCTGCTAGGAATAATTTAGGCAGAGAATGAGGATGAGAGAAGTATGTATGTTGGTATTTTCGTCATCTCATAGCTTCAGGGTTTCTGGAGTGATCCTAAGCTCAGGTTTACTGTCTAAAGTGGTGTTTCTGCTCATGTTCTCACTCTGCCCTCGGGGGTTCCTCAGGGGTTTCTCAAGGGTTGTTTTTCTGCTACCTCTTGAAAACATGCCAGTATGTGGATTGTCCCAGGTGATGAATTGCCCCAGGTGAGTGTGTGTGTGTGTGTGTATGGTGTCATCCAGCCTCATGCCCAGTGTTCCTGGGATCGTCCCCGTATCCACCGACAAATGGATTTAACATAGAGACGCTTTTTATGTTTCAGCCACCTAACGAAGAGTTGTCCATTCATCCGTCCATCCGTGAATCCATCTAAGATTGTCATTAACACAATATCTCAAGAACATGAGGTTTGTGCTTGCAGGATTTTTGTGAAATCATTGAGTTAGGATTAGCAACTGATGAACTGATTCGATTTTGGAACTGAGCCAAACATCCTAAAGCGAAAGCACTGCAAATGTCTGAAATTTTTCTGAACGTTTTTCAATAACTTTTTCAATTCCATTGTGTTTGAAATAGATGTTACAGGTATTTATGTCATACAAATTAGTTAGAAGAAAGTCTAGACATGTGGGTGTTGAGACATCCCTGTTGATTCTGTTGACCTCGAGTTCTACTTGTTTCCCTTCAGTAATTTCTGATAGCATCTACACAGTTTTTATTGCCAAAATGTCATTCAGAGCTGAGATCCTCCTGCATACCATGCATTCAATGTATTATACCAATGAAATACCTAAGTTTTTAAAATGCTCTTTTTTGGGTTGTTCCCAAAAATATTGCTTCTGTTGACAGGAGAATATATCTTTGTCAATTTGTTAGCTGTATTGCTATAAACTGAAGTGGTATATTGTGAACCACTAAGCAAAACTCTAACTGAATTTCAAATTTCTATGTGTGTTATATTTCTCTCTTGTAAACTGCCTAAAACTGTAAACTTCAGCCCAGTGGTCTTCAAGTACCTTATATATACATATATATATATATATATATATATATATATATATATATATATATATATATATATATATATATATATATATATATATATATAATTCAAGTCATTTTCTTTGGAAAAAACAAGAAACACAAATATATATATATATATATATATATAAATATATATAATATATATATATATATATATATATATATATTATATATATATATATATATATATATATATTTGTGTTTCTTGTTTTTTCCAAAGAAAATGACTTGAATTGGTGAAATTTCCAGCATGGGGCTCTTCTTTTCTACTCCTATCAGTAAAGACACATATGAAATTACTCCCTATGATAGCTATTTGATGCACGTGAATGGAAGAGGGCTTTGGCTGAATGAGTGTTGTGATGACATTACATGATGCCCAAATCTGCTGTGGTTTTCAAAAAAAAAAAAAATCGCAAGCTCCTCCATGTTGTGCAGAGATTTCGCTTCAGTTTCTGCAAAATTGCAAACTCCTGGAGTGACTGATTATAAAGACACAGTGTAATAGGTGCAAAGAGCATCCTAGAGGTTCTCAGGTTTTTTGCTCAATTAAAAATGTTTCATATGAGATATTTGAAGCCTGCTTTTAAATATTTACTGTTTCAGAAAACTTCGTATGTGTATAATGAGAGTGTCCTGGCTCTAAGTATTTGTCTAGAAGTTGCTTTCGGCTGCTCCCTGTTCGGGGTCGCCACAGCGGACCAGTTGGTCCGCACAACAACTTGGCAAATGTTTTACGCCAGATGCCCTTCCTGACACAACCCTCCCATTTTTCCGGGCTTGGGACCGGCACTGCATCCAGTGGCTAGGGTTGAGGCATTGGCTGGGAATTGAACCCGGGCCTTCCGCATGATAGGCGAGAAACCTACCACTGAGCCACCAATGCCGGCTCTAGGTGTTTGTCTAATTAGTGCAAATGTTTGAATTGTAGATTTAAGGCGGTGATGGCTCAAGGAACGGTAGTAGCTTAAGGGGTGGTACTAGCTCAATAAGCGGTGGTAGCTCAAGTGGTTAAGGGTTAAGGCTCTGGGGTGTTGATCAAAAGATTTGGGTTCAAGCCCCAGCACCACCAAGCTGGCATCAATGGGCCCTTGGCCATACCCTTTCCCCACACCTCCACTCCAGGGGTGCTGCATCACAGCTGACCCTGTGTTCTGATCCCAACCCTTCAAGGATGGGACATGTGAAGAAAGAATTTCACTCTGCAGTAATGTATATGTGACAAATAAAGGCTACTTACCTTAACTCAAAGTTATGTCAGTAGATCAGACTGATCCAAGTCAGTGTTAATAAAGTTCAACTGCAAATTTCAATTCTAACTGCATGTTTTTGTGTAGAGTGTGTATCGACTTCACATACCTGCAGTTTGTGGTTGCAAACACATTTCAGGAGCCTGTTCTTATCGGTTCATACTAGTTTCTTCCCTTTTAAGAACATCCAATAAGTAAAATGTAGTAAGAAACCGTTATACACAGTAAGAGCACCCTCTTGTGGAGATTCCTTCAGTCTGATAAATGAGGACCTGATGCATACTAAAATTGATAACACTTTTCTAAACAGTATAAGATTTTATACACATTGGTGGTTTTTGCCTTCCTCAGGGATACATGAGGATTACCAGCTGCCTTATTATGACCTGGTGCCTTCAGATCCATCGGTGGAGGACATGAGGAGGGTCGTATGCGAGCAGAAACTTCGGCCCAACATCCCAAACCAGTGGCAGAGCTGTGAGGTAGGTTGGAAAGCGGCTGTTCAGAGAGCGATTTTAAACGTATTCTGTTGTTCACTCACATTACAATTATTCCAGTATGTTTGGTGTTTTTATTGTTCAAACTTAAAAAAAAAAAAAGTCCTTCAGGAATAAGTTTGCTTTTAAGTACACTTTGGTGGCTGTTAGGTCAAGTGTGTGTGTGTGTCTGTACTCAGGCCCTGAGAGTGATGGGTAAGATCATGAGAGAGTGCTGGTACACCAACTCAGCTGCACGCCTCACTGCTCTACGTGTGAAGAAAACCATCTCTCAGGTGACGGTGCTCAAGGATGTTAAAGAGTAGCACACACTACCCACTCAAAGGTGCTGACGAGCTTTGAGTGACCCCCTCCATCACTAATCAAGGGACCACATTTCAAAACTGTGTTTCGTGATGCCAAACACTCCAGAGTGTAGCAGCGGAGCCTTTCCTCTGCCGAGTGGCTGAGAGTTAGAAGGATGCGAATCTGCTCAAATGATTCTTGCTCATCGTGAACCTGGTTTCATTTAGAGAATGCAGAAGGTTCAGGGAGTTTGCAGAGAAACTGTGAATGTGTGTATGAGCAAGAATTTAGTCACTATCTGATTGACTGAACACTGCCTATTTTCTCACATCTTTCCTTCTCATAGTTTTTTCTTTGTCTCTCTGTTTTTTACAGCCTCTTATCTCATTTTGTCTCTACTTTGGTGGCTTTTGGTGTTTTTCTATCTGCTGCAAGGTTGATCAAAAAAAACAAAACAACCCCAAACAAAAAGCACACGTACCCAGTCACCAGTTTTTCAGTAGCTTAAGAGTTAATATGTGTTAACAGTCTACACTTTATTAAGTTGCCAGATCATTTTATCAGGTTAAACTATAATATAGATCACGTTTGTTGGTCTGAAAGGACTCAGTGTAGCTCATGTGCTGGTCTGCTGAATTTCCCCTCCGTCAGTGAAAGGGACCACCAAAAGACTAAGATGCTTTGTACAGATGTTATTTGAGTGTTGAAGCATTTTCAGGAGAGCTGAGTCAGTGATGTGGTAGCATGTGCTTTCCTGGTATGACTGTGTCATGTGACGCAGTGTTACTGGGGTTTTTATTCTTCTCAATGTCACTGCTGGAGGTCCACCAACCAAAAATATCAACAGGCGTGCTGCCGTCAGAACCTGACACTCCTGATAAGCCCCGGACAATTGACACAAAACGTTGCAGGTGTACAAAGCTGTTTTTACAGATTTCTTTGTTTCGTTACTGTTCCCATGGCAACAAGGACCATGTGCTCATGTTTGAAATGATTTTTTGTGGTCTTGTATCCACTTTTTGAACCCGTGTTTTTTTTGTTCCTTGTTTGTTGTGTGCACCTGTTCCTGATTTAGCACATTATTAGTTTGTCTATAAATCCCCTGTTGAGTCACTGTCATGTTGTGAAGTCTTGCCATGCATTAAGTCTAAACTGGATAGGGAAGTGCTAGCTCAGTGGTTAAGATGTTGGCTCACTGGTTGCACAGGTTGTGAGTTCAAATCTTGCCACTGTTGGGCCCTTGAGAAAGGCCTTTAACCCTTACTTGTATAAATGTGATTAATTTGCTTTGGATAAGAGCATCTACCAAATGCTGTAACTGTATCTTCAGAGGCATGTTTCACATTTCCTGGTTTTTAACTGTTGCTTTTTCTTCAGATTATGATTACGGACTATAACAGATTATTGCCACCTCCATGTGATTTGATGCACGCTGTGATTTTCTCTTAATCAAACCCTCACTAAAAAACAAAGTAATGTGTGTGTCCTGCATGATGAGCCAGTTTATAGTCGTGGCTCATAGTGCTAAAACTCCCCCAAGTCACACTTTTTACAGGACCACACACACATCAGTGGTGGACACTTGGTGATCTCTTTCCGTTGACGGACAGATTAAAGGGTGCTGATAGATTGTACATAACAACAGATGAGCTACTGTCTGGAACTTTCATCTGTATAATGGGTGAGACTATAATAATGTAATAAAATAGTCAATTTATGTAGCTACAAGGAGCGTTCACCTAAAGTGGTAACCTGATGTACGCTCACCTTCCACTTTATTAGGAACATGTGTTCACCTGCCAATTTTTTTAAAACTTAAATTTAACTTGAAACAGTTATCTAATCAGCCAATCATTGTGCAGCAGCGTAGAGCTTAAACTTTGCATAAACCGCTGATCTCCTGGGATTTTGACAGACAATAGATCTCTAGATTTTAAACAGAAATATGAGGAAAAACAACAACAACAAAACATCCAGGGAGCAACAGTTTAGCACAGTGAGTGGAAACTGCTTGTAGATGAGAGAGAAGTACGGCTAAACTGGGTCGAGCTTGCAGGAAGGCTATGTCAAGGCTAAGCCAAATAATAATTCTTTACATCAGTGGTGAGCAGAAAAGTATCTCAAAATGCACAACACATTAGGTTCCTCACCCATCAGCCCAGAACAGGAATCTGAGGCTACAGTAAGCACAGGTTCGTCCAAACTGGGCAGATTAAAAAAAAGACCAGGCATTGTGCAGATGTTCCTATTAAAGTGAATGTATATTAAATGCTGTTAAATCAGCTTGCTACATGTGTTAAGTGGAAGCACGGACATTGACGTTCAGGGGTTAAACTCGTGTCTTAGCTCATACCATTGGCTGTAGCATTATAACCAATCTTCATGGAGTGTCTTTAGGAACAAAAGCAGCATGAACTGCAGCTGAAGCTTTACCTTTCTGCCCTTATTGCTTTCATTCAACTTTGCCATACAAGCTGCACTCCCTGTACCATTCAGAACACAAAGATGACTGCTACCTCATATGCTTTCTCTAATGTGCCAAATGTTTCAAGTCTCACATCTTAAGTTGTGCCATAACTGCTTCGGTTGATGTTATACGTATATATTGTATTCTTTATGTATATATGGATTGTTATTGTTATTGAGCAAAACATTTATGACTATAAACTTTAAAAAAAAAAAAGCTTTATTTTCTTTAAGAAATATCATACGAAAACAAAATTTAATTTTGAAACGTTTCAGTTTTCAGATTTTTCCATATGAGCACTATCACTTTCAGTTACACTGCACAAACCTTTCCATGTGTGACTTCCTGTAAAACGATGGTATTTTTCAACATGAAGAAAACAAAACACTAACACTTCTGCAGAGAGTGAGAATTCAGATGCATTTAATAGTGCTTACAGTAATATTTCTGATTGCTGAATTTGTCTAGGACCATTGCAGTTCTCCTTGTAGTCCATGCATAACTGTTTTATACACACACCTCTGCCATATGTTCATTCATATGAAGTGCAATATCATGTGTAGTTTCCTAAAAATACATTCAAAATATGATTATTTGTAGCCTTTTAACGACGTTTCCATCTTTCCACGTTTAATGTGGATAAGAGGCTAATCACACAGATGTGTAATAATGCTGTATAACATGAGCACTCCTATTCCTGCTTCCCCGAATTGCACTACAGAGCAGCAGCAAGTTACTTAAGTTGTTTATATCTCAACAAAATAGTGAAAATGGAAGCGTGTATGCAAAACACAATGCATTTCTAGCTAGGTTCCTGAATATAGACTGCACTGTTATCCTGAATTCTGTGCAGAAAGTCTGCTTATCCAGAGTGACGTCTGATATTTAGGTTGATTTGAGATATTTTGTAGCACCCATCATCTTCAAGCTAGTCAGAATCCCAAATGTTTTCCTACTAACTATATACATTCACTACATAGCATACAACACGAGTGTAAATCATATAATGAATCATTACATGCTAGAGAAAAGCTGCGAATTCAAGATATATATCAGATTTATGGAAAATAAAGATGCTCTTGATTTTTCATGCAGGATGTGGTTTAGCATTTAAACAGACAGTAAACTTTTCAAAGAAACAATGAGTATCCAGCAGACAGTTTTCGTAAAAGTAATAGGTCGCTTTTCAACAGCCAGTTGCACTAATTGAATTTAAGATTGATCGTAGCCTTGTGCAAGTTTCAACTTAACAGGAAAATAAACAGTTTCAATTCTACAATTTGCAACACAGAGTTCATCTTGTTCAGATCCATAGCTCACTAGGTTGTGAATGAGTATATCATGCATAGGCACTGCTAAGGACCCTTTGGCTCAGTACACATTAGTACACTCTGTTAACATGACTACCCAGAAAACCCAAAATATTAAAGTCGTATATGTTTATTTTGCCTACATCCTACTAGTTTTTGATTAGGCACCTTGAAGTGCCTATGGTGCCGACATTGTTCTACACAGCGTCCATTTTGAACTCAAAGCATATGGTTTAGGACAGACTTTACAGCCTGATTTTGCAATCTAACTTAAAGTCCTACTGGGAAGTTTGTATTTATGAGTCGGAAAGTCGTAAATTGCGATGTCGGGTGCATTTAAGTCACTTTAGTCGGAGCAGCATGGAGGTGTACGTTCTCTTAACAACAACAAAATCTCTACTTCTAGAAAACAAAGAACAAAGAATGTGCATCAGGTGTGTTTTTTTATGTTTTTAATCAATTTATGAAGCCACTGTAAGCTTTGTTACATATCATAACTCTACATTGCTAACATGTATTGTTTAGGCAGTTAGCTTGTTTTATTATAAATAAAAAAGTGTAACAAAGACATATCACTGCTAAATGCCCAGAAGTAGCATGGTGTCTATTTTACTTTCAGTATTATCTCTCTTTCTCTCTCCATCTTTCTCTGTCATGTTCCTCAGATATGCAGTTTGCTATGATTACTTACTGAAACACCCCCAACTTGAAACCTCTGAGCTTAAAGAAAATCCAGACTCGTAATGTGTGTTCAGCTCGTAAACACAATCTTTTCCATCGTGACTTGAACGCGCACCATAAGTTCAACTAGTGCAACAGGCTACTGGACCATCCTTAGATATATATATCCTTAGAGGTTATGAGATTTTGGGGATAGTTTTAACATTCTGCAGGAGTGTATATATGTGTATATATGTTCATATGATCTAGTATTCAGGCCCGGATCAGTGATGTGGCACTACAGGACCTGGACTTAAGTCTAATTTTTTTTTTTTTTTTTTTTTACAGTCATTTCATGTGTTTTGACTTAGACTCTTTATGAGTTTTGAATCAGCTTGGACTTTGATCTTTATTCAAATTGAAATATCCCATGCTTTGGTGTGTATAATGGTTGCATAGTGACGTTAATTATTTTCAGCATTAAATGTTATTACTCATATGCTCCTGCTGTGAGTCATTAATGGAGAGTTAAACATGTATATTTAATTATCGACCGAATCCTGTTTAAGACTTGACTTGCACTCGATTTAATTTAATTAGTATATTTACCATCTGTTTGATGGTCGTGGAAAACCAGTCAGATGTTATGTGATTGCTGAATTCTGGCAAATTGACAGAACACTGCTTACCTTTAATTCTGGCACCTCAATAGTATGTGTTGTATGTGCTGTAATGAAAAGGACATAAACCTAAACGATTCATTTTGTAGTCAGATACCTGCTGTGAAAATGTCCATACTTCTTCTGCACTATAGTCAGAATGAAAGCTTTAAATATAATTTCCTCAGTTTCATCTAAAACATATGGCTTGTGGTTGCGATGTGCAAGAGTCTGTAGTTTTCAGATCTCTATATCATTCAAAATGTCAACTGTTGAGTTTTCACAAGCCCTCACATGTCGGTAGGATTCACTGAAAGAAGTAGCAGTAAGCAGAATTTATGATTTAGCTTGCTTAGCTTAAACTGTATGCATGGTTAATGGAGCACAGGCAGCATCCTGACTAGCTGTCTGACATTAGCATACAGTAACCCATTTTTAGCCTGTTTTTTTTTTCTGTCTCTTATAAACAATTCCAGAAATGGTTAAGCTTTGTAGATGTTTCAGAACCTGGACACCATTATGTCTTAATTATTTTCTGTCCCAGGACAACTCAGCATATCTGTATATCTGTGAAGCTGCTTGAGAATTGATAATCCTTCATTTGTTGCTGTTTTGCTTTTCTAAAATTGTCACTTGTCCCAAAGAAGCCCTGGTGCCGTTGACCGACGACGTACAGGGATTTATGAGTGTAAAGTGTGTGTGGCAGTTTTGGTTCCTCTTTGAGACCATGCTGATCTTGCTTTGTTAAGAGGAGTTTGAAATCTCATACTTGTTTTTCCATTTCGACTCCTAGACTATGATTATCACATAGTATTCTATTGTACTGTGTCTACAAGGCTATTTATTGTATTCATCTGTAAACTGTGAGACAATAAAGTATTTTTCTTTATAAACTTGCTTTGGAGTTATTTTCTTTTTCCTGTTCTCTAAAACTGATTTCCAGACACTGAATAAACGAAGTCAGCGAAGATAAGACTACTTATCTCTGCAAAAACTCTGGAGTGACCTAACATGACCTAACAGTTTGTTACCTCTTTAAACATCTCAGCGATGAGTCAAACCTAGAGTACTGACTGCAAACGAACTGCAGTTTCAGGGGCTGTGACCATTAGAAATCGAGTCTCTTTCAGTGAGTCAGATCTGTACTAGTGTGCGTGCTTGTGTGTATTTGAGTATGTGTGTGTGTGCATGTTTTTTGTTCCTGTGGCCTTGTTTGCTGAGTGTTGATTTGGAAAAGACGTTAAGCAATTCGACCACCAGCTTTTTCAGAACGGTATTTCCCTGAATCAAAGAGATTGCAAAGAAGTTATCAATGGCAACAAATGCATAAACAGCGAATAACTGATTTCAAAATGACTCTTCTACCTGTGCAGGGATACTGCTTCATTCATCTTAGCACATGGAAAGAAGAAATTGGTTTTAACAGAGGTTAGTGTGAGCCTTCTTGATTCACTGCGGTGCAGAGAACTGTGGGTTTAGTCTGATTGACGATTACTGGAACTTTCTCATGTTCAGTAGAACGCATATGCAAAGACCCAATTCAAACCAATTCATGTGAAAATAAATTGAAAAATATTTGCATGGCAGCTTTAAAAAGTCTTCACAAAGCAGCTTCATAGAAATCTGGATATAGATTTAGTTCACTTAAAAAGCAAGCTAGAGCAGATAGAGGCAAGAAAAAACTCTTCCTAAGACATGAAGAAAAAACCTGAAGAGGAACCAGACTCAAAAGGGAACCAGTTCACACCCAATGGTGAATTATAAATAAATAATTATAAATAATTCCTCTTCTACAACTGTATACTATTAAGCCAAACTCTACCGAATGTGTTCACTATGAACAGGCAGTGTTCACTATGGCATGGTTTTCTATAGCATCTCAACTCCAGGTGAGTTGATTCACTCAAGCTTGAGTATATCCATGTTGGACCATCTAAAGCATCAGAACATGAGTCACAAGTACAGAAGTTTTAAACAGACAGAAGTTTCAGGATATTTTTGTCTGCTCAAGTAGGTGAGAGGCATTAAATCAGATTATTATGCATGCTCTTATACTTTGATATTCATTCGTGTGGGTTTCACACAGCACACAATAATCATCTGCTACAGCAAGACAGACTTTGTTTAAGCCACCGTGATACTTATGAACTAGTACATGCCTTTTACAAGGGTGAGTCAAAGGAAAAGAAAAAACATTTGCTTTAATGAAAATAAGAGAAGCAGTAGGTCACCTTTGAAGGTACATAAGGAAAAAGACACTACTGATCTATTGTTTTCAATAGATTATTGTTTTTTTGATTCTATTGTTTTCGCCATTTCTACTACTTCTACCTTTATTTGTGACACCAATTTACACAAACTAAACTAAACTAAAAAAAGGTTTTCCCTTGAGCCTTATAAAGACTATACAGTGGGGCAAAAAAGTATTTAGTCAGCCACCAATTGTGCAAGTTCTCCCACTTAAAAAGATGAGAGAGGCCTGTAATTTTCATCATAGGTACACTTCAACTATGAGAGACAGAATGAGAAAAAAAAATCCAGAAAATCACATTGTCTGATTTTTAAAGAATTTATTTGCAGGTTATGGTGGAAAATAAGTATTTGGTCAATAACAAAAGTTCATCTCAATACTTTGTTATATACCCTTTGTTGGCAATGACAGAGGTCAAACGTTTTCTGTAAGTCACCACAAGGTTTTTACACACTGTTGCTGGTAGTTTGGCCCGTTCCTCCATGCAGATCTCCTCTAGAGCAGTGATGTTTTGGGGCTGTCGCTGGGCAACACGGATTTTCAACTCCCTCCAAAGATTTCTATGGGGTTGAGATCTGGAGACTGGCTAGGCCACTCCAGGACCTTGAAATGCTTCTTACGAAGCCACTCCTTCGTTGCCCGAGCGGTGTGTTTGGGATCATTGTCATGCTGAAAGACCCAGCCATGTTTCATCTTCAATGCCCTTGCTGATGGAAGGAGGTTTTTACTCAAAATCTCACGATACATGGCCCCATTCATTCTTTCCTTTACACGGATCAGTCGTCCTGGTCCCTTTGCAGAAAAACAGCCCCAAAGCATGATGTTTCCACCCCCATGCTTCACAGTAGGTACGGTGTTCTTTGGATGCAACTCAGCATTCTTTCTCCTCCAAACACGACAAGTTGAGTTTTTACCAAAAAGTTCTATTTTGGTTTCATCTGACCATATGACATTCTCCCAATCCTCTTCTGGATCATCCAAATGCTCTCTAGCAAACTTCAGACGGGCCCGGACATGTACTGGCTTAAGCAGGGGGACACGTCTGGCACTGCAGGATTTGAGTCCCTGGCGGCGTAGTGTGTTACTGATGGTAGCTTTTGTTACTTTGGTCCCAGCTCTCTGCAGGTCATTCACTAGGTTCCCCCGTGTGGTTCTTGGATTTTTGCTCACCGTTCTTGTGATCATTTTGACCCCACGGGGTGAGATCTTGCATGGAGCCCCAGATGGAGGGAGATTATCAGTGGTCTTGTATGTCTTCCATTTTCTAATAATTGCTCCCACAGTTGATTTCTTCACACCAAGCTGCTTACCTATTGCAGATTCAGTCTTCCCAGCCTGGCGCAGGTCTACAATTTTGTTTCTGGTGTCCTTTCACAGCTCTTTGGTCTTGGCCATAGTGGAGTTTGGAGTCTGACTGTTTGAGGTTGTGGACAGGTGTCTTTTATACTGATAACGAGTTCAAACAGGTGCCATTTAATACAGGTAACGAGTGGAGGACAGAGGAGCCTCTTAAAGAAGAAGTTACAGGTCTGTGAGAGCCAGAAATCTTGCTTTTTTGTAGGTGACCAAATACTTATTTTCCACCAAAATTTGCAAATAAATTCTTTAAAAATCAGACAATGTGATTTTCTGGATTTTTTTTTCTCATTCTGTCTCTCATAGTTGAAGTGTACCTATGATGAAAATTACAGGCCTCTCTCATCTTTTTAAGTGGGAGAACTTGCACAATTGGTGGCTGACTAAATACTTTTTTGCCCCACTGTAGATTGTTTTATTGCAGCATGTTGTTGCTGAATTTCTGCTATGCTGCCTATTTAAACAAACTTCAGATACACCCTATATCTAAAAGTATCTGGACCACTGACCGTACATTTATGCAACTGAGCAGTTGAGGGTTAAGGGCCTTGCTTAAGGGCCCAGCAATGGCAACTTGGTGGACCTGGGACTTCTTCCAAGCAGTAAGATTGTGACTGCTTTAACCACCACTTCCATCCATCCATCACACCCATATGTTAGCTTTCCTCAAGCTGTTGTTCTTATTTTGCAGCAATATGCTTACAAAGAATTATAGTGTTTATTTCTATTTATCAGTGAATTGTATATTACAGGATTTGGTACAATTTGTTCAAAAACACACTAAAGCACAAACACACAATGTACATTAAACATATTTAAGGTACACAATAATAGTTAATGTGGGGGGCACGGTGGCTTGGTGGCTAGCACATTTGCCTCACACCTCCAGGATTGGGGATTTGATTCTCGCCTCCGCCATGTGTATGTGGAGTTCTCCCCGTGCCTCGGGGGTTTCCTCCGGGTACTCTGGTTTCCTCCCTCGGTCCAAAGACATGCATGGTAGGTTGATTGGAGTCTCTAAATTGTCCATAGTGTGTGATTGCGTGAGTGAATGAGAGTGTGTGTGTGCCCTGCGATGGGTTGGCACTCCGTCCAGGGTGTATCCTGCCTTGACGCCCAATGACGCCTGAGATAGGTACAGGCTCCCCGTGACCCGAGAATAGATCAGATACAGAAAATGGAAAAAAATAGTAATTAATAGTGTAGTATAAATAGTAATGAGTATATATATAATGAGTACCACCCTAATGACACAAGTATATTTTAGTGGCTTTTTATTTATTTATTTTTACAAGAACTATACTAATAATATTTCTAATAGCAGACTTAATGTATAATCAGATAACACTAGCCTTTTCTTTCTAGGTATGCATCATATATATTTTTGTTTAAATATCTTTAAATGATTCACTTAAAGATCCATTCATGAGAGTACCAGTTGTCCAAATCAAACAAAGCAAATCCCCTTAGCATGACACCAAAATAACCCACATATCCTCCTTGCTCTCATTTATAGCTCATGAAGCCCACACTTTATGACCTGTTGCATAAACTGTAATTTCTAAATCCTGAATCTTTAAAAGTACATTGGGAAATTCACTTGGACGTTCTCCAGCTCCTCTTTAGCCCACAAACTTTGTAACCCAGACAGTTATGGTGTGTGTGTATGTGTGTGTGTGTATATGTATGTGTACAGAGGATAACTAAGTTCACAGAGGCAGAGGTGGGACTGGGGCAATAAGCATAAATATGTCCTTGGCTCTGAAACAAGAACTCAGTATCTGACTTCTATCATTAATGATTTTTAAGTTTTTTTATTAGAGAAGGTAAAGTAACCGGTTGAAATTCAGCTGGTAGAAATGTTCTGAATGTAAAAACAGGATATACCACAACCATTATTCACAAGAAAACTGAATGATTGAAGAGTTCTCTAGAAACTCTTGTACAATACGCATTGCATGTTGGATGTTAAAGCCTGGTATTGGCTAATCATGTCCATTTCTATACCATCTTGAGGTGTTGAAATTCAGATGACTCTTTGGAGCCTTTGGAAGTCCACCTTCTTGCTTTTTTTTGCCACATAGCCATTCATGACCAGGAGTCTAAGAGAGTGTAATTGTTGCTGTCTGGGTGAAAAGGGAGGCCTTCATGTCTTTCCCAGTCATTGGTGTTTTATTAGGTCATGTATAGTCTCTTAAACTAGACCTTAATTTGCTCGTCTGGTATTTTCTGTCAACGTAGATGCCCGAAAACCAACTACTTCGACAAAATGTGACAATTTGACCGCAGAACTTGTTGCCGCACACACAGGACTTCTCATTTACTCACCACTAAGTGCATCTCATGAATCTCTCTAATAATTCTTTCAGTCCTGTTGAGTACATCCCATGACACAATTTTACGTTTATGAATAATTGTAGATAGAACTCTCCTCAAAGATAGCTCTCTGCTGCATGTGTGGCAGTTTTTAAAAAAAGATTCAGTGGCTTTACAAGAACTAGGAGAAGCCTGTGCTAGGGTGTTTTAACACTTGCCATTTTTTCCCCACAATGGCTTCTTCAGCTTATACATACATTAACGATATGAACCATATTGGTGGATCTTGTTGCTGAGCAAATATTAAAGAGACTTAGAGCATACACCAATATTTCAGTGTAACTAAGATAACACTTTGGCTATTTTTGGAACATTTACTGTAACACGATGTGGCATCACACCATAACTGTCAAACAAGCAGCAAACAACCCCGCCCTTCGGACTTAAGCCATCTTCACTTTATTGTTATTACTATTGGTATTAATAAATCTAAAGTGTATATTAAATCCGAACTGGATATTATAGTTAGCTAATATCAGCTAGATAAGAGAATGGTTATCGTTATTGTTATAGTATGTGTTATAGTATTTTTTTTTAATTAACACAAATCTGAGCAAAAGCCTTTTCTATAAAACAAACAAACAAACAAATAATTAATTAAATAAAAGAAAGCCAAATGAGGATTGCTGGGTCATGCATCAACAACAAAATCACCATCATCAACAATAACACCAACATTTTTTTAAATTCATTTTTAGCGCTTTTCATTATAGCGTTTTTAACAATGGACATTGTCTGAAGCAGCTTTACAAAAGTATAGAAATATAGAAAAAATGATCAGTACATCAGTACAAAGTAACGATATGATAATGAAGTTCAAGGGGGGCTTAGTGGCTAGCACGTTTGCCTCACACCTCCAGGGTTGGGGGTTCGATTCCCGCCTCTGCTGTGTGTGTGGAGTTTGCATGTTCTCCCTGTGCCTCGGGGGTTTCCTCCGGGTACTCCTGTTTCCTCCCCCGGTCCAAAGACATGCATGGTAGGTTGATTGGCATCTCTAAATTGTCCTGTGTGTGTGTGTGTGTGTGTGTGTGTGTGTGTGTGTGTGCTGCGATGGGTTGGCACTCCGTCCAGGGTGTATCCTGCCTTGATGCCCAATGACGCCTGAGATAGGCACAGGCTCCCCGTGACCCGAGAATAGATCGGATAAGCGGCAGACAATGAATGAATGAATGATAAAGTTTAAAGTTAGGGTACTATTTATCCCCAAAAATGTATCCCTAATGAGAAGTCTGAAACGATGGTGGCAAGAAAAAACTCCCTGAGATGATATGAGGAAAGAAACCTTGAGAGGAACCAGGCTCAGAAGGGAACCTCATCCTTATTTAGGTGACACTGAACAGTAAATAATGTAAATGTTGATAATGTCCTTTCTACAACAGCAGCCACAATCTCTTGAGGAACTATTAGGTCAGTGTAGTTTCTGAGTAGTACTAAATCCATCCTATCATTGTGATATCATGATATGGAATCATATGAAGCCATGTGGAGTCAAGTGAATAGAATTAGCCTCTCTGGGAGGGATGACATACTCTTTCTCCCTGTCGATCACAGATCACAGCAGCACTAGCTAGTTATGGGCTTCTGTGAGTTTGTGTATGTGGAAGAGAGCAGACAGTGCTTTTTCCTCTGTGGGTATTACACTGCTCAGTGATGCAGCATGAGGAACAATTTCAGTTGAAAGGTTGCTGAAAAGATACGTTTGGCTGGTTTCATATGTCTTGGAGGATGCATGTTTTAGCCTCCCCAGAGAGCTGGCTGGTGGCTGGGAAGTGGGTGGTGTGCAAATTGAGAATACAAATGAGGAAAGAAAATCGTACGTCAAAGCACCCTTAATTTTGGACTAACTAGGGCGGTTATTTGCTCACAAAAATGGAGAACTAAATTTGCATTGCTTAATTTTGGAGAAAATAAAAAGTTGAAATTGAATATGAGTGAGTTCCCACAGTCTCTCTGAAGCCCGCATCTGTCAGTGACAGAGCAGAAGTGGTCTTTGAACCACATCTCAGAATCTCAGAAGTGAAAGAATGCATGGAGTCGAGAGGAAACAGGTGAAAGCGCTAAGGACCCCTGTGCTTTTCAGCTGAGAAAGAGAGAAAGAGAGAAACAGACACAGACAGACATGGTTCACTTCATAACAGATGCAACAGAAAAGATTAAAGGAAGAGAAAAGGAACTGCAAAAGTCTGAGAGGAAAATGCACACACACGCTCACACGTACACAGGTCCCCAGCGGTCACATGACTCATATATCCGCTTTAGACACATTCTTACTCAGCCGGCTGCTGTCATGCTGCTGGGATTTGGCAGCAGCTATGAGTGAAGGCAGTGTGAGCACAGGACCATGATGTCTAACATGAACCGTAAGACCATCCTGCAGCAGCAGAAGAGCCTGGACACTGGCTTAGCAGAAAATACCTCTAAGAAGGGTTCGCGTTGGAGACGGGGATCTTTTAGTAAACAGACTAAAAACAGAGAGTACACTGCAGGATCGCTGACACGGGGACGAGAGCAGGTGTGTTGCAGAAGTTGTTATGTTCGATATATGTGCATCATGTAGAAAAATACTGGTAAAAAGTGCAAAAGTGCATAGATTGGATGGATATGTTTTTTTTTTTTTTTGCATTTCATCGACATGTTAACTAATAAATACTAACATTATGAATATTATTTAGATTAATATTATTTATTATTTATTTATTATTTATTAGTATTTATTTATAATGTAGGGATGTACATGTATGCATTTATTATTATTATTATTATTGTTATTATTATTATTATTATTATTATTATTATTAATGCATTGCTGATATTAATTATTTTAACTAAGAAATTAAGGTTAATTTAATGGTAATTAAAAGAAATAAAAGATATATATTTTACACTGTTTAACATTATGGCATAACATTTATTAAAAATTATTCTACAGTATATGTACATATTAAGCATTTCTATGCGTAAATATTAAAAAAACCTTTCTCTCTCTCTTTTTCTTTAAAAGTTAACTACTGCAGGAAATATTTTTTATATTGATGTTTTAATAATGAGTAATAATTTAATTTATGCCGCTGTTCTGTTTTCTATGATTTTCATACTTAATCATGTTGAATAGTGAATAAGTGCTCAATACAAAGTTTTTTATATTATTTTAATATTATTTTCAGGTGAGCCGGTCAAATTCCAGCTCTCTGGTAGACTATACAGATCCTCAGAGGTATCTACACAGATCTTAGTACTTATACTCCAAATTTATGAATCAGAAGAACATGCTTTAACCGTTAACCTTCATGATGACCCCTGTGGTAACCAAAAACTGACCACTTATATCTGTTTTTCAGAACGACGGTTGTATTGGAAAAACAAGACAATGAAGCATTCGGATTTGAAGTTCAGGTACGCTCACTTCCTCATTTCAGTTTCAGCCAAGAACTATGGTGGGTTATGGTTTCAGTAGAGCTTTTCATCCTGTTTTTGAGTGAGGTGGAAGTGTGTATATGTTGATATTGATCAGTGCACAGAAACACACTCACTTGAATTACCACATGATATGCAAATCAACAGTTCATGATCCATCCCATAATATATTTTAGTCTTAGATTATTAGGATTATTTAGGTTTCTTTTCTTCCACATTGCAGACTTATGGGATTCAGCTGAATAACAGCAACGAGTTGGAGATGTGTACGTTTGTCTGCAGCGTGCAGGAGGGTAGTTCTGCAGAAACAGCGGGCCTGACCGCTGGTGAGACACACACCCACCCCACCCACGCACACACACACACACACACACACACACAGATGCACACTACACACACATACACACTCATTCACCCCCCCACAGACACACACACACACACACAATTGCACACTACACACACACACATGCACACTATACACACACACTACACACACACACACACACTACACACATGCAAACACATGCAACACCACAGACACACACAGACTGAGAACTGCACCTACTTCCTTTCCATTGCTTACCACATGACCACACCTACCTGACCTGACCCCTTCAGCGCTGCACTTTTACACGGGCCCCATGTGTACTGCGCCCACCTCAGCTAATTTTGACACCTCCGCTTACACCACTCGCTGTATCTTTTTCCGATGACTGACATTATCAGTGTAAACCTGGCCAGAATTAACTTGGGTTAACCTTCAACTCTCAGAGCACATTAGCAACTCTACATACCATTTTAATAGACGTAAAACACCAGCCTACTTTAAGTACTGTAAGATGAATATCTTAATAATCTGGGACGATGTACTTTGATCTTTTTGTTTGTTTTACACTGACACGTTTAAGCACTGTCAACTAGGTCAACTGATACATCCTTCTTACCGAATCTTGCTCTCGTTCTCTGTCTCTGCTCGTATCCCTCTAATAGGTGATATAATATTGACGGTAAATGGTGTCATCATCAAAGGATTCGCCCATCACAAGATCATTGAACTGATCCGGGAGTCTGTCAACATGCTAAAGTGAGTTTAATGGAAAATATGAATAATAGCACATCAGAAAAAATCTGACTTGTACAGTAGTAGTTTATTGAAGAAGTAGCATTTTGGATTTTTGTAATCCTTCCTGTCTAGTCTTTTTTTTTTTTTTTTTTTTTTTTTTTTTTGTCTGTGACCCCTAACTTATACAGCTGTGGTCTGTTTGTGTGCGTGCGTGCGTGTGTGTGTGTGTGTGTGTGTGTGTCTAGGATGGAGACAGTCAATGGCAGTGTGGTCAAAAGAATCGAACTAGAGAAAAAGATGCGGCAGCTCAAGGTATGACTGTGTGACTGTGTTAGGAAATATTATTTTTTATTATTATTCAGATTATAAGTTTTCTACTACAAATAATCTGGAAAATACAAAATTCCACTAACTAGCAAGCTTTTAAACATCTTTATGCAGACCGAATTTTTATAGCCTACATGGATTTTCCAGGAAGATTATAAAGTATGGGTAAAAATGATAATGTAAAGTGTTATGGGGAAATATATTTCTAGCTTCTAATCGTTTCAGGTAACATGGTATCAAGATATGTTAAGTTACTGTATACAATAATAATACAATAATATATATATATATTCCATTGTCTGTACTGCTTATCTGATCTAGTGGTTAGCACGTTCACCTCACACCTCCAGCGTCCTGGGTTCCAGTCTCACTCCCGCTCACTGTGTGTGTGTGGAATTTGCATGTTCTCCCTGTGCTTGATGGGTTTCCTCCGTGTGCTCCGGTTTCCTCCCACAGTCCAAAGACATGCTTCTAGGCTGATTGGAGTCTCTAAATTTCCCGTAGTGTGTGATTACGTGAGTGAATGAGTGTGTGCGTGTGTGCCCTGTGATGAGTTGGCACTCGGTCCAGGGTGTATCCTGCCTTGACGCCCAATGACGCCTGAGATAGGCGCAGGCTATATATATACACGTATATATCCTGTACATATATATACATATATATATATATATATATATATATATATATACATACACAAATCACAATTCTTCACTAAATTCTTGCTGATGTACGACTAATCACATTTCCCCAGAATGTTACATATATACATGCATCTACATGTGTGGTTTTTTTTCTCTCGTTCACAGCAAAAACTGCATGAGAAATGGCTGGAGCTGCAGGCACTCACCCTACAGGAAAAGCGTCTTACTCGAGGTGAGAAAAAAAGCCAGCTGAAAAACCACATACACGCACACACACATCCTCTACCTCATCTAAAACTGCTGTCATTCAGTTAATGCGATGCAATGCTCCCCCCGAAGCTGTCGTGTGAATAAAGTGAAATGATAAATTCTTCTGGGGAAGTTCCAGCTAGTAGAAAACAAGCGTTTGTTGATTAAAAGTTCAGGCTAGGGTGCTGAACTGACTTCCTGTGATAGAGTCTCACAAATGAAAAAGACACAGCTTTCTTTTTCGCTATCTGTTAGATCAGATGAAAAAACCTTGACTGATGGCCAGCAAACCCATCAGCATTTCTAATCAGAGCACCACAATGCTGATGCTGCTTCCTGCCCAAAACCAAATTCATTCAGTTCATGGAATCACTGATAATGAATTAAAATCTGTTTCAGGGAAAAATTCTGTTAAACCACAGAAATGCATATTGTATATAGAAAAACAGTACACTTACTTCCTGTATTGTGCGGGACCTAATATGACATGAACCTTTAGACTGTATTTGGCACTTTCCACAAATATCCTGTTGATGTAGGGATTTTTGAGATATACACAGTTTCTGAAAAATCAGGAACCGATGTTGAATATGTCAGTATCTGAATGTGTGGAGCAAAATCTGTAAAAACACAGCAGCTGAGAAAGTGTGTAAAGTCTAAGGGTGTGTGTCTAAAATACACACACTTTTGCTTTCATTGACTCCTGATTTGAGGGGCAGTATCTTGCACCTCTGCAGTTTTGGGTTCGAATCTCTGTGTGTGAAGTTTTCATATTCTCCCTGTGCTTTGAAGGTTTCCTCTGGCTACTCCGCTTTCCTCCCCCTGTCCAGAGATATGTATTGTAGGCTGATTGGCATCTCTTAATGTAACCCACCTTGTGTCCTGAGTCCCCTAGGATAGACTCCAGGCTCCTTGTGACCCTGTGTAGGAAAAATGTGCAGAATGGATGGATTGATGGATTATTTCTGATATTCCAGAACCCTTGTATTTGACTATAAACCTTCACAGTGTCCGTTGCATCGTTTTCAGTAGAGATGAGTTTCTGTCTGGTTTCTCACTTATGTGTTTGTTTTTTAACCTCAAGAGGGAAAAGAGGTAGGTGAGGGCATGAATATTTGTAGCTGCTTTAACGTAAGTGATAACAGGAACCAACTTGTTTTGCAAATGTTCTGTAAACTTGAAACTGATAGTAGGATATTAAACTGATAAGGAAGTAAGATATTTTATTCTTTAATAAATAAACATATATACTTATTGGTGAACTGTGGAATAAAACACACTGCGGTGGTAGGAAATACATGTATAGATGAAAGAGAATGAAGTAGACTAGTGCAAGGATAGATAGCATAAGATAGCATGATTGAGTAATAATATAGTGATAAAAATAAGATATAAATGAATATAATGAGATATAAATTTAAATTTTTGAAGATGTGACATGCGAAGCACATAATCCAAACATAATGTTTTAAATAAGCTACTATTATTTTCATCTGAGAAATCAAGCCAGTCACACCAATTCTCTTTTTGTTATGTTTCAGTTTTGACCTCAGTAGAATATATTGTTTGTATTGTATTGTATTGTATTGTATTGCAGTGCACGCTGGGCGAAGTTTAGTTTGTTTTTTTATGTCCTCTGTCCTCACTACATTTGCTGTAACCTTTAAGCTCAGCCATTTCCCAGCAATTATGTCAGATAAAACTGATAAAAAACTAGGGCGGCACCCCCATCCGGCTCGAAGTGTGAGAGCTGTGCTCACTTCTTGTTCTTCAAAAAAAAAAAAAGCCAAAAACAACTGACTGACTGAATGACTGACTGAATGACTAAATGACTGACTGACTGACTGACTGAATGACTGACTGACTGACTGACTGACTGACTAAATGACTGACTGACTGAATGACTAAATGACTGACTGACTGACTGAATGACTGACTGACTGACTGACTGAATGACTGAGTGGCTTCCCTAAAACTCTGCCTCTTTATTTCTGCCATCAGCACTTTGTTCCCACAGTGCTCTGAAGTACACTGGCAATGCAGTTTTAAATGAGCTAAATTAGTCATTTCCTCTTCTGTGAATGTTTATTGTAGCATAGAAAAGGAAATAAAAACATTTCCAGTAATAATCTTTTAGCCAAGAATCTTAATCACATATATTGATATAGTATTACGTAAGATATTCTGTAGCACAATATCTATCTATCTATCTATCTATCTATCTATCTATCTATCTATCTATCTATCTATCTATCTATCTATCTATCTATCTATCTATCTATCTATCTATCTCTCAGCCTATCTATCTATCTATCTATCTATCTATCTATCTATCTATCTATCTATCTATCTATCTATCTATCTATCTATCTATCTATCTATCTCTCCATCTATCTGCTGTTGTTTAAAATTATTCCTTTTCAGATGAGTCACTAATGATTCTTTCTCTCTGCAGGGAATTTGAACATCAGCTCTCAGCATCCATCCATGGACTCTCTCATGTCTCTGTCACCTACTAGTCGGTCTGAACTTCGTTTTTCCAGTGACAGCAGCTGGCCAAGCATGTTGACAGACGAGGTCAGCGAGGATGTGTTCGAAGACTTCAGCCCGAGCAGCCCTCACAAACCAAACTGCGACGTTTTCAGCGCTATGTTCCAGCCAGAGGGGGCGCCACCGAGGCCGGGTCTGTGCCGAACCCGCAGCATCAGCAGCGGCAGCAGTAGCAACAGCTGCCAGTCACCCACGTGGGATAACGGCCGAGTGTCCTCGTCCTACTCCAGCTCAGTGTTCGCCACGCTGCCTCGCCGAGGAAGGAAAGGCAGCATGAGAAAAAACCTGCTGAAGTTGTTACCCGGACTGAACTATTCTCTGGAAGAAGAGGAAACCACCTGAGACAGACTGCTGGCATGAAGCCCCCCCCCCAAAAAAAGGGGGAATTCCTTATGATGAATGTACTGTAGGCATCTAAGGTGTAACAATGTGAAAAGTGGACTTCTGATGATTGTAAGACTTTTCATGAATTGTCCAGCTGATACTGACTTGTCTGAAAATGCCATTTTCACATCAAAGACAGGAAGCCGTCTATAGCGTGAGCATGTGTGTCTTTGCACACTACCTGAGCCAGAAGGTTTATGCATTTCATACTCAACATAAACAGTTTGATGTGGTCTGTGACAGAAAAGAAGTCTTAGCAAGGAAAAAAAAAAAAAGAAAAGCTGTTTGGTAGTGCCATTTAAGATGCAGGAGAGAGGTCTGTGGCACAGCAGCGAATACAAATCAATCCATCCTTCATGCAGTGTTTCAGTCTCACTCATAACGGATTAAAAGTGATGTAGGTGTTGATTCAGTTTCTACAACAGCAGCTCTGAAACAATTCTGCTGCGAGAGATAATATAAAAATCTAAACAGCAATCATAACCTAAGAGTAATAATAAAGGAAAATATGTGCTCGATTATAAATTGCTAGAGGAGACTTATTTAATTTGCATGCAGTGTCAGTCAGCAAGTTTTCCTGCAAATCTAAAGAGGAAAGTCTTCAGGATGTTTGGTTTTGGTCTTATTAACTTCAAGAGAAAGATGAAGGTCAGGCTGGAGATGGGAATAACTGCATCACACCATGCTGGCTTTGATTATTTTCCCACAAATGCACACCTTGTTGTGTTTTATTCCTGTAAAAGAGTAATCAAAACAAATAAGAACAAGAAGATCTAATTCTTTTTCGGATGCATCAGATATCGAATCAGTGACCTGTCTCGGATTTACACTCTTGTATAGATTGTAAGTGTGAAAATGGTGTTTTATTTTCCTTTTTTAAAAAAAAAAAAAAAAAAAAAAAAATTAACTTTCAGCATTTATTTAATATTTTGTTTCTAAAGTATACACCCAGTGTTACTTATGGACAAGACTGTGCAGCATTCTGGAACATGTAGCATTTCAGAAGTGACATTCTAGAACCCACGATCTAGAACCGAGCCCCTTGATGGCTTGGGTCATTATAGGACAAGCCACACGTTAGCATTATACACACACACACACACACACACACACACCCCTGCACGCAGACACACCCGCATGTGCACGAGAAAGTAGCACAGAGTGCAGAGTAATGTTTAAATCAAAATACAACATTAAAAACCTGATTGTTGTTGTTGTTGTTGTTGTTGTCTTTTGTATGTTTGTAGGATGCAGCATGTACACTGCTTTACAATGCAAGTTTTTCATTCTTCTATTTTTCCTCCAAAACCTGCATTAAAGCACTATACAGGAACGAACAGGAGAAAGTGTGAGAATGAGACGAGTGTGATCATGCAGTTTAATTTTATTCGACCTACATGTGTGTAGCAATAAATAAAACAAAGCGACTGTAAACAATAAAGATGTCTTTTTTTGTTTGCTTTTAATCTTTAATACTACAGTAAAGCAAAGCAGAGTTTTTAAAATGTGGAAATAATCATAGTGTGCTGCACAGAGATAGTGTGAGGGCTATGTGAGTTTAACACCACAACCCATAACCACAGATATATCTGAAAAATGTTCAAAACAGGATGTGGCTCTGAGAAAGGTGTTACCCTACCGACTATTTTATCCTGCAGGTGACGTTCGACAGGTTCACTCACTTTTCATCCAAGCTTCCACAACGGTGCCAATATGCAAAAATATCTAAAAACTAAATGTTTAGAAGAGAAAGGCACTCGAAAATAATATCTAAAACAAAACACATGCTGTTTAGCTGCTGCTCCTGATTGGTGATGATGTAAAGCAATACTCATTACTCATCCACATACACAGCACTGTTCAAAAGTCTCAGACGCACTGTGTGCACTTTAGATTCTGCCCATGTTATCCTCACTGCACTACAGTGAGTGCCGAAAATGACAGAAATATCAGATTCTTAAACTTTAACATTATTATTTGATTTTGATTTTTAATGTAATGTTTCTATTGAGGAAAAATGTAGTTGTGTGGGATTTATCCTGTAGATACAAACCTACTGCAGGAGTAGATCAGGAAGCCGAGACAGTTTATGTAAATAATTCATGCAGATTGAACCACAAACGCGAATAATGATTTTACTTAGATCCTTCTTAATCATTAATCTCTTTACAGAATTTTATTACAGCAGTTCTATGTTTCTGAAAGGATCTTACTTAGAATTTCTTTATATACAGTATAACATTAATTTAAATACATTCATTAATAAATAGAAATGCCTAAGCAATAGTAAACACTAGATGGCAGCGAGACATGCAACTTGAGACTTTAGTCGCATTTAAGCAATAATCAGTGTGCAAAAACACAGCCAGATCTATCGGCTAGATTTGCACAAGTTAATTTTAATAAATCAACGTTTATTATTTTTTAAAAAAACCAGCAGAAATCACACAGGGACTGACGTTTCATACACTGCAATGATACGATTCTAATGGTTTTTCTTCTGATTTTAAGATTATTGAATCTTAAAGAATCAATACATTCTTTATATAATAAGATCAGTAAGATGAAAGCATACACAACTTGATACATGTATACTTTTAGGTAAGATTTAGGTGTAAGTCATGTGATTTGGTGCACATTTTCTTGTAAAAGTCAAAATTTTAATAAAACCGGATGCAAAATCAAGAGAGCTTCTCAACCCACCTTTCCCCACAGTGAGCTGTCCCAGACCTGTCATCAAATACACCGAAGTGTTCTTCTTCCCCCACACCCACGCACAGTCATACACACTCATACACACACATACACACACATGCACACTCACACACAGCAGCAGCAGCACGGTCGTTGTGGCTTGCTCTGCAGCTCCTGTATGAGCAACCACACAGAGAAGAGAAGAGCTACAATCGTGCAAAGAGTACTAGAGCATTAGAGAAAGGACTGTCTCTCAGACAACACATATTACCCTCCACAGGTAATAAAAGCCACAGAGCTGTAATATGTCACTGTCTTTAACCATGAGGTTGTCTGACAGTCCATCAGCAGTTTCAGTTTGTTGATGTGTATGTTAGATGGTGAACAGATTTATCTGAGCCTGACAGAGTGGCTCTAAAGTCCCAAAGGAAGGGCTTTGAATTTTAGGCTGTAGTAACAATTTAATTCAATTCAATTTATTTATATAGTGCTTTTAACAATGGACATTGTCTCAAAGAAGCTTTACAGAAGTATTGAAACATGAAAAAAATTATAAAGTTTAAAGTTATTATTTTATCTCTAACAGCAGCTAATGTGAGTGCAAATATACTTCCAGTGTATCTCTCTCTCTCTCTCTCTCTCACACACACACACATATGCACACACACTAAAGAGTCATAACATGAAAGCTACAGACAGGAGATGTGAATAACATTGATTATCTTGTTAGAATGGCAATTGGTATGGTATATTAAGCAGCAGGTGATGTGTTAAAAGCAGGAAAAATGGGCAAGCATAAGAATCCAAGCCACTTTACTCAGGATTTCACTCCTGAAAATTAGTTTGAAGAGTAACAAACAAGAGTTGACTTGGCCTCCAAATTCCCCAGCATCTATAGGTTGTGCTGAACAAACAAGTCCGATCCATGGAGGCTCCACCTCACGACTTACAAAACTTAAAGAATCTGATGCTAATGTCTTCTTGTCAGATTCCACAGCACACCTTCAGAGGTCTCATTGAGTCCATGCCTTGATGGATCAACAATACTAAACAACACTCGAGTGGAAAAAGCTTCAGGGTTGTTTCGAAGACCATAAACATCCCTGTCAGTGCAGGTGGAAAGTTCGTGGAACCACAACCAAGTTACAGGACAGGTTTCTCATGCACGATTTCACAGCATGCTCTCAGAGTATTGAAGGAGGGTGAGAGAAAAGCCAGCAGTCACATAAAAAAAAGGGTTGCAGTATGACCTGAAAGCAGCAGGAATAACATATCATCTCCTCACATGACAGATATGTGCATATATCTGTCACAACATACCAAACTATTTCATGCTTCAGATGCTGAAAGAAATAGGATTTAAAGATTTAAAGACTAAAAAGCTCATCTTCCTCAGAGTTCTAATAATACCAACGAAATTGTGCCACATCCAATAAAATAAATGCTCTCATTTATTTTTTTAACATTTTAAATATACATAGATTTTTTTTTTAAACCAAAATATAAAATGCTGCAAAAAATATTTAATAAAGTTTTCTTTCTTTCTTTTTATTTATTTATTTTTTTTTTTTTTTACAGTTTCTTATCTTGTTACATTTTTTAACAAAGGCACATGATTATCTTCTAAAAGAATTTTAGTAAATGTGTAGCACTGGCTTGAGGTCTATTGGAGTAAATTGCCATTCCTTAGGGCCTGAAAAAAAATGTCTAATTAAATTGCAAGTGGTATAAAATACAATAAAATGTTGACTATTTTTTTTTTTACCATTTCCCATGGATCAATCCTATAATTCTAGCTTTGATAACATAATGAAAGCTTTGAGTGGCAGAGATCTGTCATGCCAGGCAACATCACATGCATGTGCAACAGTGTTTGAAGTGGGCTAGTGGAACATGTGTGTGTTTCGCTCTCTTGATGCAGATGCTACCAGCCACAAAATCAAAGACTATAAATACACCTGTTCCTGGAAGGCCCCAGAATTTGTTAGAAAACATACCTAGACAAACAGTATTATGAAGATTAAGAATTTATCATCCAGAATAAATAATCTGGGATAAACATATGGAAAAATGTCAATTATAGTTTGTTTCTAAAAAAAATCGTAAACTTTAAATATCATATCGAGGATCAAATCCAGGATTAAAAATGAAATGAATATGGCACCACCATCTACCAAAATTCAGGTACATTCATCATCTTCCACAACTCAGTGATTAAGTAAGGACTGGAATAATCAGAGAAACACCCAAGAGGCCAAAGGTAAATGCTAATATAATGCTACCACCACCATGTTTCGCTGTGAACTGGTCATCTAAAGGTGATGATTGGAAACAAGATGCACAAATATATCAGGCATAACATTATGAGCACTGAGAGGTGAAGTGAATAACACTTATGATCTCCTCATCATGGCACCTGTTAGTGGGTGGGATATATTAGGCAGCAAGTGAACATTTTGTCCTCAAAGTTGATGTGTTAGAGTTAGTGTTAGATTTGAGCGAGTTTGACAAGGACCAAATTGTGATGGCTAGACGACCGGATCAGAGCATCTCCAAAACTGCAGCTCTTGTGGGGTGTTCCCGGTCTGCAGTGGTCAGTATCTATCAAAAGTAGTCCAAGGAAGGAACAGCGGTGAACTAGCGACAGGGTCATGGGTGGCCAAGGCTCATTGATGCACATGGGGAGTGAAGGATGGTCCGTGTGGTCCGATCCAACAGACGAGCTACTGTTGCTCAAATTGCTGAAGAAGTTAATGCTGGTTCTGATAGAAAGGTGTCAGAATACACAGTGCATCACAGTTTGTTGTGTATGGGGCCGCATAACTGCAGACCAGTCAGGGTGCCCCATGCTGGCCACTGTGCACCGCTGAAAATGCCAACAATGAGTACATGAGCATCAGAACTGGACCATGGAGCAATGGAAAAAGGTGAATCATTATATATATAGCCTGTGTCTAATTTATAATTACACAAAGTTGGTGGCTAATATCACCAAGAGGGTTACAGCCAATTCAGGCCCAAATCCTCCATGACTGAGAATGTTAATCAGGCCTTAAAATACCTCGAGCAGGATTAAAAACACAAGGACAAACGGTTTGTTTGTAATGGAACAGCAGACAAAAGGCCATTCATTTGGGTCAGTACAAATCCCCTGTTCTCCAGTGGTTTGAGAAATACATCGCACATGAGTACAAAAGCCCTGCCTGCCACAGACTGGTCATGAGAGTGCAAGTGTGGAGGATGGAAGTGTGACAGAGGGACATGATGGACAGCATTTTGACTCAACTTCAGATTTGTTAAGTTTTGCTAACAAAAAAGGGCAAATAAAAACAAAACGTAGGTCTGAAATGGCAGATATTGCAAGTGTGCATGAGAATCAGAGCAACACTGCTCCAGACCAAGACGTCTGTGGACATAAGGAGGACACTGCAAGTCAGCCGGCTCTGGTTATAACCGAAGAAGATGATTCAGTATTTTACAGCAAAGAAGAGGAAATTCCGCAGCAAATCCTTGATTCCATTTGGGCTCCACATTCAGGAGAACCAATTTGGCCGGAAAAACTTAATTCTGCTCCTCAGGTTCACAATTCAGGAGCTCAGGCTTCATGTCACGGTATTGGGCTAATGGAAACAAGCACCGAGCTTGACAATGGTGCCATGCTGAAAGAAATGGAAAGCAAAATGGAAAACAAAGTGAATAATGCATCATCTACAGACACTGATGTGCATGGCGAGACAGCAGATAACAGCAGGATAATACACCCTGAAGAGCTTTCGGTGCCTCCAGTGGTACCTCTCAGAGGGTCTACTCCAGCTGGAGCTGCACAGATGAAGGAAAGAGGTAGGAAATAGATATAATTGTCCATAAATAGTAATACATTAGATATAGTTGTCCATAAATAGTAATACACAATGTGGGCATTTGCAATATGGATAGTTTTACAGAAGGCTGTATTAGCAAATGAAGCCAATTACTAATCACAAAACTCCCTAAACAAATAAAGCCAATTACTAATCACAAGACTCCTTGAGTCAGCATGAGGGAAAAAACTTGAGATGTAAATAAAAATAGAAAATTCTTCTCCAGTGACACCAGATCGTGTGATATACATCATTAGTCATTACATTTACAGAGTATGTTGATAAAAAGTATGAGTATGTCGATTGAGAATGATGATATTGTGAAGAAGATTCCTGGGATCATCATGAGTCAGTCTCGATGATCACAGAAACAGTTTCAAGATGCTGATATCTACAGCATCCAGATGAGTTAATCCCTGAACTTTAAAATGTTTTCTGAAGCGCTGGTCCTCCTCACCAAACTCACAACTGATCAACTTCCGAGCTGATGACTCAAAATGACAAACAGCTCCTTTAAATTCTAAAGCTTTAATCTGTCTGATTTTTCTAGCCGACTCATACACAGACGAGAGCAGCGACTTTTTGCCTGAGGAGTCCAGAGAGACAGGACTACCAGAAGAAAGCGGTGTGAGTCTGGAGGACTTGGAGCAGGAACACGGGCTAGACATGATGTATGATTCCGACAACAAGCCGTTTAATCACCTGGCGCATACAAAGTATGGAACAGTGTCATACCGGAGAATTCGGAGAGGCCAGACGAGGAAGAGGATTGAGATGTTCGAGTCTATGATGCAGCTGTGAAAACCTTGACCATAACTAACACACACACACCCACCCACACACATCAACAACATATTGTATATGATAACGCAAGACTTTTGGGTGCTTTCAGACAAATGCTACATTACAAGTCATTTAGCATAGATACACACTGGGCTTCTGAGCTGAAACATGTGAGAAAATAACATTCTTAGGTAATTAAACACTCCAGTGCTTGGTAACTAAAGAGGATGAAAGCATAATCCTACTGGGAAAAAAAATCCCCATTACTGGAATTTGGCTCATGGTATTAATGCAGCGTGCAATAAATCCAAGCTCTAATGCAAGAGGTCAACTTCATGTCTAAAAGGACACTGCACATTCCTAAACTCATGGTTACACACTATATACACTGGGCAAATATAGATATATACTTTGTCACATTATAATATCATATAAAATGTAACAGAATACAGTGTGAAGATTTTTATTTGGTGCTGTAGTTATTCTCTTTGGAAATAAAACACTGGCTATGTGGTAAAGTGCAGATCATTAGCTTTAATTCATACATCAATAATCTATGATCACATTTAAATTTAATGTCTTGTTTTGTTATCCTGACACACACACGGCGGAGGAATCGAACCCCCAACCCTGGAGGTGTGAGGCAAACGTGCGAACCACCACCAAGTTGTCAAGTACAAAATTTCTAAGCTCTAGTTACACATAATCTCTAGTTGTCAGGAGCAAAATTATAAAATATTACACTCCAAGAAGCAGGGAAACCTTTGAGCCTGCGATTGTTCTGAGATTATTCAGATTTGCACTTGAAACTGGTGTTAAATTGGTCAAGTCAAGTCAAGTCAAGAAGATAAGGAGCTTTTATTGTCACTTCAACAGTACATATCTGACGAAGTACACAGTGAAATGAAATCAATGTTTCTCTAGGACCATGGTGCTACATAAAAACAACATAAAGCTAAACATAAGGACTAAAAATGTAAGTTGTCCTAGCCACATAAAGTGCATAGTGTGCAACCCAGTGCAAAGAGGACAGGACAGCGCAGACAGACAATACAATAAGTTACAGAACAGATAAATAAAATAGCGCTGACCAGTGTTTCCTGACCAGCATTTCCATACAGGAGCACTCATCTATTGTAGGACAGAAGCACTGTTATATTATAAATATATTAGAAAATGCTTTAACAATGAAGTGATGTGGTGTAGTGCAATCTGACACAAAGCACAATTACTGTTGACCTGGAAGTTGATTATTCTTCTATAACAGCATGGTTTATTCCCTTTATTAGAGGAAGAGAGAGAGAGATTTTATCTATTTTCATTAGATTTGTATTTCTGGGTTGTACAGTAAGAAGGTACTTTCCTGAATTTCATAGAAAAGATTAAGTGTTTCCTGTTAAGAGTTACTAAAACCACATGATCTCTCCTGAGGAAGCATTTTTTGTAGTATTCAAACTGTGTAACATAACTTATGAAAGAATACAGAATGGTATAGTAATAGTATAGTAAATACATGCTTTGTACCATACTACTACTACTACTACTACCACTACTACCTATAATAATACAGTTGCATTGTACTTACATGCTTGTGGTAATAAACAGGATTCATTCATCCTTTTTAGCTGCTTTATCCTGGTCAGGGTCATGGTACATGTCAAGCCAATACTGGTAACACTGGGTGCAAAGGGGGAAAAATATTCATTGAGGCATCAATCCATAGCAAGATGACAAGAAAGAAATGGGATAAGGGAAGGAATAAATAAGGGAAGGTGTGAGATGTGTAAGGTGAGAGAAGAGAAGATGAAAACTTACCAGGGAGTCTGCCAAAAGAGCTACAACAACATTAATGGAGCTGGAAGAAGGTCTAGGAAGTACTTCTCACTTGCTGCTACATGTGACAATAATCTCATGTTATTTTCCATCTGAGCTATGGGTAGGTTGGCCAGATGGAAGCTTGTTCTATTCACATCTCACAGCCCACATTAATCACTCATACGCATACCATGTGGCCAAATGTATTACAGTCAGATGAGAGTAATTCTAGAAGATATGTTTGGTACAGTAACAAGACAGTGTATCACCCACACACCATCACGCCCATGGTGAAACATGGTGCTGGTAGCATGCTATGGAGCTTCTTCTCTTCAGCTGGGACTAGAGGCTATAGTTCCTCCAAATACCAATGCATTTCAGAAAAAGGCCTCTGTTAGACAGCTGAAGATGAAGTAAAAAAAAAAAAAAGTCACTTTCCAGCATGATAATGACCCAAAGCACCAATCCAAATCAACAAAGGAATGGCATGAGAAGAAGTTGATCAGTGGTTTGGAATGAAGCCCAGATCTAAATCCTATTGAAATCCTATGGAATGACACGAAGAGGCCTGCACACTGAAGATCCCCTTTCAGTTAGACAGAAAAAATAAAATAAAAACCAACCAAATCATGGTATGCCAGGTTGGTAGACTTTTACAAAAAAAGCCTGAGTGCTGTAATTCAAGCAAAAGCTGCTTCCCTAAAACATTACATTTCTATTTGTTTTTCACTTGAATTTCTTGGTTGCTATATCACATGAAATATGGAAAAAGGTCTGAAATGATTTATCATTTCTTACACAACAAAAAACTCTAAACTTTTTATATCCACTGTAGATAATCTACAGACTGCTGCCTTAACTCTCGTTATATCACAATTTCATCTCCAGCCCATGTTGACTCTCTTGATACAGTTTATATGTTGTTGGAAGACAAGGCAGGCTGTTGACAGTCAGTGATAAGGACATTGCATGTGTCTCTTTATCCAACGAAGAGTTCATTATGAATGGTTGATCTGCTCACAGTATTAAGCATTTATAACAGTATATTGTATTGTATAAAATATCTTAACTCACTATAACAGTTGAACAGGTAAATGTTGAAAGTGTAATATCTAAAGTCCTTTTGTTAATCATATAAACACTGCAACCTGATAAAGAGTGGAGTAAGTTTTTAATAAAGTCAGTTTCATTTGTTCTTAACATCCAGATTCCCCAGCAAAAAAATAAAATAAAAAATGTTGAGCAGAAAAAAAACAAAAAACAAACATTCTTTAGAAACGTTGTAAACAGCGCCCTCTAGTGTCATTAGAAAATGTGTACAGCAAAACACACTGCTTATTGCTCATGTGAAATCTGCCTATATTTAATGGCTGTAAACAATAGATTTATTATTAACGTACCACCATCAACTGGTATATAACCTAAGTACACTGCATGTGTATTCTTATTAAACCAGGCACTTCTAATGCTTGTGCTTGTTTCAACCAAGCAGAAAAAAGAAGTTTAAAATGGTCCCTAAAAAACATGATCAAGTGATGTAGCTGCTCTTAAAATGATCCAGGACCAAAACAAACAAATAAAAAACTGCACCAACCCTTTAAACAGTCTTTTTAACCCATTTACACAAAGTCTCTGCATGCATCTGTTTATACTTCACAATGTAACAACGTCTTCATCCTGACAAAGTGAGATGAAAAATCTGTAGCGTGTCTCCGTGGCTCATTGTGCATAGTAGTGAGTGAAATGCCATTGCTGATAGGAGCTGGATGCGTCACATGCCTTTAGGAAGATAGTGTCTCCTTTAGATCCTGCTTCCAGACACAAACGCTGATGATGTGCCTCAGCGATCAGATGCTCTGCCTAACACACACACACACACACACCATGATTTAGAGACACTCTGAAAACTCAAAAATAGAATGAAAACTAGTAAATTTCACAAGAGTATAAGTTGCTTTCAATCTCTAAATTGTCTGTAGTGTGTGATTGCGTGAGTGAATGAGTGTGTGTGTGTGTGCCCTGTGATGGGTTGGCACTCCGTCCAGGGTGTATCCTGCCTTGATGCCCAATGACGCCTGAGATAGGCACAGGCTCCTCGTGACCCGAGAATAGATTGGATAAGCGGTAGAAAATGAATGAATGAATGAATGAATAAGTTGCTTTCCCTGTTCGGGGTCGCCACAACTTGACACAGGTTTTACGCCGGATGCCCTTCCTGATGCAACCCTCCCATTTTTCCGGGCTTGGGACCGGCACTGCATCCAGTGGCTGGGGTTTGGGCATTGGCTGGGAATTGAACAAGGGGCTTTCGCATGGTCGGCGAGAAACTTACCACTGAGCCACCAATGCCCAAATTTCACAAGAATATAATTACTAATAAAAACAGATTAATTAGTATGACAAATTATTCAGTGTTAAAAGAATATCATGCAATCACACCCATTTTTAGTCCAGATTTATTCCTGCATTACTGTTATAACAAGCTCCACTCTTCTGGGAAGGCTTTCCATTAGATGCTGGAGTGTGACTGTGTGGTTTTGTGTTCATTCAGCTACAAGTGGATTAATGAGATCAGGCCCCGATGTCAGGTGAGGAGATCTGGGGTCCAGTCAGCAGTCCAGTTCATCCTAAAGGTGTTCCGTGGGGTTGAGGTCAGGGCTCTGTGTAGGACACTCGAGTTCTTGCACTCCAACTTTCACAAAGCATGTCTGGATGGAGCTCACCTTGTGCACATGAGCAATGTCATGCTGAAACAGGTTTGGTCTCCTTAGTTCCAGTGAAGGTTAATTTGTTATGCTACAGTATACAAAGACATTCTAGATAATTGTGCGCTTCTAGCTTGTTTGGGGAAGAACCACACATGGGTGTGATGATCAGGTGTTCACAAACCGTTGGCCATATTCGATATTTTATAAACATACAAAGCAATTTGTATTAGACTGTATTATCTAATTGTTGTTGTTTTTTCAGCTGCTCCCTGGTTGGGGTCGCCACAGCGGATAGTTTGGTCTGCAATGTTTTGATTTGGCTCAGGATTTACACCAGATACCCTACCTGACGCAACCATCCCATTTAATTTAGGCTTATGACCGGCACTGAGAGTTAACCTTTCAGTGGCTGGGTTAGCGCACTGCCTGGGAATGAGCGAACTCGGGCCACGGCAATGAGAGCACAGGATCCTGCCACTGGACCACCAGGAGGCTGTATACTGTGTTTCCTAGTTAATCGACAGAATAAATAATAATATACCAAACATGTAATTGCTTAATTTATGGCACTTCTATTGCTCACAAAAAAGGTGTCTGAACCCATATTTTTGTTGATCTTATCAGCTTTGTTGATCTTGGCTATTCAGCACTCATATGTTTACAGTCAGTAAACATATGTTACAACGATAGGTGATAAGTATCTAGTTTTTCCAGCAATGACATACCAGAAATTTATTGGATTTGTGCAGCCAGCGGAGGTGTGCCTTAGAGTTGTCACATGGTTCCAAAGCCACGCCTCTTCCTGTCACGTTTGGAGAAACGCAAGTATTGTTCTGGCGGAGTGTTCTCACCCAGCTGTAGCCGAAATGCTGGCTCTGAAAGATGAGGGACGAGGACAACGGTTAGTGTCTTACAATATTGTCCTACATGCTGGAAATTGGGTCTAGTAGAACTTTTTGTGGAACATCATCCATTTTAAGAAATGTCCCAATACGCTTCAATACGTTCGTGTTAGTGATTTAACACTGTGAAATGTTTGTTAGCAGAAAGAGGTCTAATATAACTTGGCTAAGATGCCTGTAGATTGTTAGTTACTAAAATGTCTGCAATTGAAGATCAGACTTCAGTTCTGTGTGTTTATCGATTGACTCCTTTGTAATGACTCTTGTTTTCTCTCAATATTAACAACTAGTCTGTTACAGAGCTTTTCCATGGTAACAAATCAGATACCTGCCATGTTTTTTTAAAATTTGCATTTCTCCTACAGAAAAAAAAGCAACTGTACTAACATCTATCCACATATTAATTATAAATATAAAACACAAATATCACAACATAATGTAATATAACTGTTACCTGTTTGCTAAGATTACACATCGCAAAAGATAAAAAGCCATTTTCTTGCACCAGACATTTCCTATTGCCAACATTAAAAACCTAAAAGAAAAACAAAGAATAAAACAGAGTTAAATGTGCACCGTAAAGCTACATGTGAGAGAGACAGAGACACAGAGAGAGACACAGAGAGAGAGAGAGAGAGAGAGAGAGACACAGAGAGAGAGAGAGAGAGACACACACAGAGAGAGAGAGAGAGAGAGAGAGAGAGAGAGAGAGAGAGAGAGAGAGAGAGAGAGAGAGAGAGAGAGGAGAGAGAGAGAGAGAGAGAGAGAGAGACACGGGCTGCACTGTGATTTTAAAACAATGTGATTTTGTTGCTTTGGACCTGACCTCTAAAACAAAGGCTTCAGTCACAACACGAGGAGACTGGAAGACCTGCAGTGACAGAGTGCCCTTGTCTATGCTTAACAATAGCTATGTCATCTGACTGACAAAAACAAAACCTAATTAGCATGTGGAAGATTTTACAGAGGATTGCTCAGCATTTTCAGGAATAACCAACAATAAAAAACCTGTGCACTAGAATTGACTAAATATGACAAAAATATCACATCTCAATATTTGCTATGGTATTTTCTATAATACTTCTATTATACAAAATATTTGCTAAGAAATTATAGTATACAAAACAACTATAATATACATATACATACACACACATATACATATATATATATATATATATATATATATATATATATATATATATATATATATATATATATATAAAATATACACACACACACACAGTGGGGCAAAAAAGTATTTAGTCAGCCACCAATTTTTCAAGTTCTCCCACTTAAAAAGATGAGAGAGGCCTGTAATTTTCATCATAGGTACACTTCAACTATGAGAGACAGAATGAGAGAGAAAAAATCCAGAAAATCACATTGTCTGATTTTTAAAGAATTTATTTGTAAGTTATGGTGGAAAATAAGTATTTGGTCAATAACAAAAGTTCATCTCAATACTTTGTTATATATCCTTTGTTGGCAATGACAGAGGTCAAACGTTTTCTGTAAGTCGCCACAAGGTTTTTACACACTGTTGCTGGTAGTTTGGCCCATTCCTCCATGCAGATCTCCTCTAGAGCAGTGATGTTTTGGGGCTGTCGCTGGGCAACACGGATTTTCAACTCCCTCCAAAGTTTTTCTATGGGGTTGAGATCTGGAGACTGGCTAGGTCACTCCAGGACCTTGAAATGATTCTTACGAAGCCACTCCTTTGTTGCCCGGGCGGTGTGTTTGGGATCATTGTCATGCTGAAAGACCCAGCCACGTTTCATCTTCAATGCCCTTGTTGATGGAAGGAGGTTTTTACTCAAAATCTCACGATACATGGCCTCATTCATTCTTTCCTTTACACGGATCAGTCGTCCTGGTCCCTTTGCAGAAAAACAGCCCCAAAGCATGATGTTTCCACCCCCATGCTTCACAGTAGGTATGGTGTTCTTTGGATGCAACTCAGCATTCTTTCTCCTCCAAACACGACAAGTTGAGTTTTTACCAAAAAGTTCTATTTTGGTTTCATCTGACCATATGACATTCTCCCAATCCTCTTCTGGATCATCCAAATGCTCTCTAGCAAACTTCAGATGGGCCCGGACATGTACTGGCTTAAGCAGGGGGACACGTCTGGCACTGCAGGATTTGAGTCCCTGGCGGCGTAGTGTGTTACTGATGGTAGCCTTTGTTACTTTGGTCCCAGCTCTCTGCAGGTCATTCACTAGGTCCCCCCGTGTGGTTCTGGGATTTTTGATCACCGTTCTTGTGATCATTTTGACCCCACGGGGTGAGATCTTGCGTGGAGCCCCAGATCGAGGGAGATTATCAGTGGTCTTGTATGTCTTCCATTTTCTAATAATTGCTCCCACAGTTGATTTCTTCACACCAAGCTGCTTACCTATTGCAGATTCAGTCTTCCCAGCCTGGTGCAGGTCTACAATTTTGTTTCTGGTGTCCTTTGACAGCTCTTTGGTCTTGGCCATAGTGGAGTTTGGAGTCTGACTGTTTGAGGTTGTGGACAGGTGTCTTTTATACTGATAACGAGTTCAAACAGGTGCCATTTAATACAGGTAACGAGTGGAGGACAGAGGAGCCTCTTAAAGAAGAAGTTACAGGTCTGTGAGAGCCAGAAATCTTGCTTTTTTGTAGGTGACCAAATACTTATTTTCCACCATAATTTGCAAATAAATTCTTTAAAAATCAGACAATGTGATTTTCTGGATTTTTTTTTCTCATTCTGTCTCTCATAGTTGAAGTGTACCTATGATGAAAATTACAGGCCTCTCTCATCTTTTTAAGTGGGAGAACTTGCACAATTGGTAGCTGACTAAATACTTTTTTGCCCCACTGTATATATATATATATATATATATATATATATATATATATATATATATATATATATATATATATATATAATAATACACATATGTGTATTATTTATTATTAATATATATATAATATATAATTATAATAATATAATATATTATTATATATATTATATTATTTATTCACTTATATATGTTCTATATATATCACCTACATAATAATTTATAAATTATAAATATACAATAAAATAAAATAAAAATATGACAGAAAATTGGTAACATAAAAAAAATACTCAAAAAATAAATAATGAAATACATCTGAATGAAACAAAATTAATTTTCAATTTTAAATTAGCTGTTTTTTAAAACAATGTAAGAAGTAGTTCTCAGTATTTCCGAAATGTTTATCAATTTATTATATTAAATTATAATATATAAAAAATCCTTTTTTTCACCTACAAAATCTTAAAAGGGACAAAATGAAATTAACTTTAATTGTTTGTACATTATTCAGACTTTCCTATCATTCCTGTGTTTAGTGCTAAAATATAGTATATATCTCCCCCGTGACAATACTGTACTTACGAGGCCTTCAGCTTTGAGAAGAGGAGCCTCCAGCTCAGGGTAGATGTTCTCCAAATACCACTTAAAGCTCTTGCACTGGAGCTTCTTACGCAGCTGGATCTGTGCTGTGAGGTTCCCTATGTCTATAAAATTTGTATTCAGCAGGTTAAGATAGCCGTGGCCATAGAAAATCTCTTTATACTCGTCCAGCCAGACCTCAGCCACGCGAGCCAGGTTTCTCTCCACCGTTTTCTGACGATCCTTGGGGAACTTGTAGGGATTCTCACCACGGAAAATATGACCCACACGGGAGCATGGGATGATCTCAATCTCACCACCACACATCCAGATCTGAAGAGAAGAAATCAGTGATGGCCGGTGGTTTGGTTGAATAAAGCAATATATAAATCAGGACATTAGTCATTATTTTGAGTAATGTTCTACATCAATGTATGCTTTGAAAGTGAAGGAATATCTGCCTTTAATTATTAGCCCTGGATCTATGATCATTTGCTAAACTTTTATGTTTATTCATGTACTCAACTTTACATTCTTTACGACATATTTATGTATTATTCAATTCAATTCGATTTTTTTTGTGCTCTTTTAACAAAGGACATTGTCACAAAGCAGCTTTCTAAAAATATATAAGTTCTCTGCTCTATACATACAGTCTGAGCTGGTGAAGACATTCTGAAGGTGAAAAACCTGATCTCCAAGCACACAAAAACAGTGAGAATCTGATGAGAGAATCTTAGGACAGCAATCTGAAAAACTATGCTTATTTAGAAAAAAACATTACACTTCAGATGCTTTCTGCATTTATATAGTTACCTGTTATATAGTTATCATTTTTATAGTTATTTATATAGTTGTCATTTTACCAAGAAACCACATAGCCAAACCCCATCTGTCCTTTCCCATGCTGGAAAACCTAAAGGAATAGCTTTATCTCAGCTCCGACTGGGACAAAGAGCTGACAATGAAGACTTGCTAATTAAAGGTCTCCTTAGAGAAAACCTCACCACGTCAACAATGACATGTTGTTCTTCTCTATTTATGTGAAGAGTCTGTCGTACAAGTCTCCGTTTAAGTTACTATATAATCAATAACATATTAGAACCAGGGCAGTGATGTAAACTCGATTGACCTTGTAACTGGCACCGCGATCAGATCTGCTGTAATGGGAAGTTAACACCTAGTGACTAAACAGCTTCCTTGATTCAACAGCTCTGTGTAATGAATATAACACAACAGAGCAAGCTGTTATAGGAAAATTTCCTAGGTAAACAGTTAAATAAACATCATCATAACGATTACAGGTTGTTAAATAAAAATATAATAAATTTGTAATCTGTTTATTATATCCACTGTACAAGTCCCTGAACAAACAAGTTCCTGTTGTTACTATAGAAACAATAATTCAATTCAATTCAATTTATTTGTATAGCGCTTTTAACAATGGACATTGTCTCAAAGTAGCTTTACAGAAGTATAGAAACGTACAATAAAAATGCTAAAGATTAAAGTTAAGTTACTATTTATCCCTAACATTAAATCCCTAATGAGCAAGCCCATCCCTATTTGGCTGACACTGGACAGTAAATAATGTAAATGCTGATAATGTCCTTTCTACAACAGTTTATAGTCATGAGGAATTGTGCATCCAAGAGCTCCTGAGGAACCAATAACGTGTTTTAAAACACAAATTAAAGCACATTAGGAGGAGGAGCAGTGCCTTTACTTATTAGATACATGTTAAGCACAGAGATTTTTTTTGCATATCCCAGCTTGTAAGGAGGCTCTGGACAGATCCGCTTCAGATCAGTGAAGATGATGTGCGTCAGATCTTCCTGAAGCAGAAGAGAAGAAAAGCACCAAGCCCAGATGGTGTCACACCAGCCTGTCTGAAAACCTGTGCTGACCAGTTCAATAGATCTTCAATAGATCACTGGAGCTGTGTGAAGTCCCTTCCTGCTTCAAACGTTCCATCATCCCTGTCCCAAAGAAACCCAAGATAACAGGACTTAATGACTACAGACCTGTTGCTTTAACATCTGTGGTCATGAAGTTGTTTGAAAGACTGGTGTTGACTTATCTGAAGAACATCACTGGACCCTTATTGGACCCCCTGCAGTTTGCTTACCGAGCAAATAGGTCTGTGGATGATGCAGTCAACATGGGACTGCACTTCATCCTACAGCATCTGGATAAAATCAGGGACTTATGTGAGGCTCCTGGACTTCAGTTCAGCCTTCAACACCATCATCCCAACACTCCTCTGGACCAAACTAACCCAGCTCTCTGTTCCTAGCTCTATCGGTCAGTGGATCACCAGCTTTCTGACTGATAGGCAACAGCTAGTGAAACTGGGGAATTTCATGTCAAACAGCCGCACCACCAGCACTGGCGCCCCCCAGGGTTGTGTCCTCTCCCCACTGCTCTTCTCCCTTTACACCAATGACTGCACCTCTACTGATCCATCTGTCAGGCTCCTGAAGTTTGCGGACGACACTACAGTCATCGGCCTCATCCAGGACGGTGATGAGTCTGCTTACAGACAAGAGGTTGAGCAGCTGGCTGCCTGGTGTAGTCTTAACAATCTGGAGCTCAACACGCTCAAAACAGTGGAGATGATAGTGGACTTCAGGAGGAACACCCCTGCACTCCCCTCACTCACCATCATGAACAGCACTGTAACAACAGTGGAGTCATTCAGGTTCCTAGGCACCAACATCTCTCAGGACCTGAAGTGGGACACTCACATAGACTCCATTGTCAAAAAGTCCCAACAAAGATTGTACTTCCTTCGGCAGCTGAGGAAGTTCAACCTGCCACAGGAGCTGCTAACACAGTTCTACTCAGCCGTCATAGAGTCTGTTCTGTGCACTTCTATAACTGTCTGGTTTGGCTCAGATACAAAATCAGATATCAGAAGACTACAGAGAACGGTTCGGACTGCTGAAAGGATTATTGGTGCTCCTCTTCCCACCCTTCAAGAACTGTATACATCCAGAGTGAGGAAAAGGGCTCAGAAAATCACTCTGGACCCCTCACATCCAAGCCATTTCCTTTTTGAACTTTTGCCATCTGGCCGGTGCTACAGAGCAGCAACTACCAGGACAGCCAGGCACAAGAACAGTTTCTTCCCCCAAGCAATCTACCTTATGAGCAGTTAAATGTTCCCCTCATTGTGCAATAAAAATATGTGCAATAACCTCATATTTATTTGTTACCACCCCCACATCCCATCATCTCATCTTATTCTGTTCTATTCTATACATACAATTTATTTTATTTTTCTATTTAAATATGTGTATTTTTATTTCTCATCCTATTTTTATTTTCTGTGTATTGTTGTTGTTGTCTATGTGTACTGGAGCTTATGACACTAAAACAAATTCCTTGCATGTGCAAACATACTTGGCAATAAAGTTCTTTATGATTCTGATTAACTTAAACTTTACCTTAAAAGAGATCTCCATATTCTCCCCTCCCCACACATCCAGGCCTGGATCATACGTTCCCAGTTCATAAAAATACTTCCGATCTATGGAGAACAAGCCTCCGGCCATCACTGGACATCTAAAAAAATATAATGTGTCAGAAAATCTATAATATGTTTATGTTAGATGCCATCAAACTAATCAGTCAGGCTTGTTGGCATCTGGGTGAAAAAAGCTGCTAATGAATTAATTGTATTAGTTGATCCAAAGAAATTCTTCTTCAATAATGAGTCTGAAATATAATAAATATTACCTGATGGGATCTGAGACTTTGATGTTGTTTTTCCTGATGAAATCGTTTGAAAGTGTGCTCCAACCAAACACTAAAGGCCATTTGAAGATGCCCTTTTGGAAATTGTCCACCATGACATAACTGTAAACACAAGCAGTGCACAAAATGTTGAGTCGAAACTTTCAACATACAGTAAATCTTCAGGTAGAGTTCTGTTATTTGTTTCCATGGGTTCAAAAAGCTTCACCGATTCTACTTATTTCTCATTTTTACCTCTCTTGTCCAACCATCTTGACCGAAGCTCAAAGGGATCAGTGGATTTATGAATGCTGAAGGCTGAGCTTTTAAGCTTGCATGCAGCTGAAATTTAAATTTTATTATCCTATGTTAGCCTCAAGTGTGCTCGACTTTCTCCAGGTTGGGCAAAGCTGAGAAAAGCTGTTCTGTGTGTTCATACGTCACACACTGGATCATACTGGAGTTTTGAATCTGCCAATCCGTGCAAGAAAACTGAACTCCACTATTAAATATACAGAGGCGATCTGAGGCAGATCTGTTGGTGGTGTAAGAACAGATGAGGGCAAATGACCAGCCAGAGAGGAGTGACGATTACCGCACCGTCTGAATGTGGCTAATGCAGGAGTGAAAACTGACTATTTAATCACTTTCTAATAATCATTTTCAGCAAAATTATTCTGTACTCTTAGATTTGAGACTTTGATGTAGTCTTTTTTTCTGGTAAAAGTTTTCTCTTTCAGTTAAGTGTATACATGGATAGATTTGAATGAATTCAAAACATTGTTGTGTACTTTGACAAAAAGCGAGGGTGCCTTATGTTAAAAATTTAACTAGAGCACTGTGCAAGTGTTGGATGCGGAGAAGAGACTTCTGGGGCATGGGCAGCTGATATCAGAGACGTATGTCAGTCATTTTAAGGTCATATATCGATTGGCTCATCCTTTAACTCTATATTATCCAAGAAGATGACTCTTTTAAGTGAATGTTTTGATAATAACTCAAAACAGAATACCTGAATGTGGTAAAATGAACAGAACTCTATGAACAATGTGTAAAAAGTTGGCAGGTCTGAAGCCGTTAAGATTACACTGAATTCTATCTTTCTACCTACCAGACTGATCCTTCATGTAGCAGTACTTTAGATTTATTAGCAGTAAAATATTTGCTGTCTGCTATAGTGATTACTTCATTAACTCAATACTTCATTAATTCAATAACATGTTTACAAGCCTAAATATTATAACGTATCACCAGTGGTATGTGGTTTACACAGAAAACTACTACTTCATTTTAAAAATCCTGAATAAAGTGCATATCAGAGTGATCAAAGAAAACATTAAGTACATCCAGCTCCAAGACTGCAACATGGTTAGACAGAGGCACCGTCATACAGATAAATGTAGTACAACCTACAGAAATTTAGTTGGATCAGGCATAACATTATGACCACCTGCCTAATATTGTGTCAGTCCCCCTTTTGCTGCCAAAACAACCCTGACCTGTCATACACTGTGTATTCTGACACCTTTCTCTCAGAACCAGCATTAACTTCTTCAGCAATTTGAGCAACAGTAGCTCGTCTTTTGGATCGGATCACACGGGCCAGCCTTCGCTCCCCATGTGCATCAATGAGCCTTGGCCGCCCATGACCCTGTCGCCGGTTCACCACTGTTCCTTCCTTGGACCACTTTTGATAGATACTGACCACTGCAGACCGGGAACACCCCACAAGAGCTCCAGTTTTGGAGATGCTCTGATCCAGTGGTCTAAGCCATCACAATTTGGCCCTTGTCAAACTCGCTCAAATCCTTACTCTTGCCCACTTTTTCCTGCTTCTAACACATCAACTTTGAGGACAAAATGTTCACTTGCTGCCTAATATATCCCACCCACTAACAGGTGCCATGATGAGGAGATCATCAGTGTTACTCACTTCACCTCTCAGTGTTCATAATGTTATGTCTGATCGGTGTACTTCATGAACACGCACTGGCCCTGTCTGACTTGTATACCTTTAGACTGAAAGAGCTGTGTACTTCCCTTAAGAAATAAATTGTTACCTTATGTCCTTGTCATTGATGACCTCGATAACAGGACAGACGACTTTCCTGCGGTCTAGATACACTCTGTCCAGCAGCGGCTCCAACCAGCCCACGTTACACTCGACATGAGAGTCCAGGAACGTCAAGACATCGCCTGAGGAAGAAAGACAGCAACACATCATACATTTTGATAACGTTTTAATCTTGAAAAAATGACATTATGCAAGGGACACTTAATAGATAAATCAATGCTTTGGTGCTAAGCAATGCATCTGTGGATGTGTGAGGGAAAGGAATGGTGTGTTTTTGTAAATAGTGTTTGTGTGCCATATAATTTTGATGGTGTTTTGCTAATAAAGTGTCAGTGAGGAGATTTTTAGATTTAAAATTATTTCATGAAATTAAATTCAGTTTAATTGAATTAATTTATTTCATGGGGGGAAAAAACAGGGAAAATTATGCAACTGGTAGAATAATAGTTTTTCTTTTTTAGTCAGTAAGCAACAGAGAAGTTATAAAAGCACTGAAACATAATGGATTATAATATATAAAATATTATAATCAAAATATTATAATCATATTGCTAATTCCTTGTGTATGGTTTTCACCAGTAAAACATACGCACACATACACACACAAGTTTTACTAATACATGCTTTACAACAATGCTTATGTGTATTGTTATGCAGATTCATTTTCTTGCATGTGTGTGTTTACCCTTTGCCTCAGCAGCCCCAGCCAGCCTCGCCCTGATCAGCCCGTGCCTCTCTTTGAGGCGGATGATCCGCACTTTGGGGAACTGAGACATGTAGGCATCCAACTTGTCCTTCAGATAGTCTACAACACAAAGAGACAGAAAATTACTACATAATGGTTCTCCAGGGTCCCTGATTTGGTCCAGAGCTCGGATTAATGTCTGTGTTGGGTTTTTATGTGCTCTGCCTGTATCTGTGTGGGTTACCTCTGGTTTCCTCCCAAAAACATGGCATTAGATACACTGACTACTCTAAACTGCCCATAGATGTGAATGACTGTGTGTGAATGGTGCCTTGTGATGGAATAGCATCCCATCCAGAGTGTATTTCTGCCTTCCTGGGGATTGGCTCTGAATCCACTGCAACACTGACCAGGATAAAGGGGTTCACTCAAGATGAATAAACCATAGTTTGAATCCTAATCATAGTTTGTATGAGTCACATGGGCTTTAAGTCATTATAATTAATAAAAAGGTCCCAGGCAGTTATTTGAAAGAGCAAAAGTTGGTTGAATAGAATAGAAAGCCTTTACTGTCAATGTATAACTTTGCATACATCAACATTTGTTGGCGTCAAGCAGTTGAAAAGGTAGGAAATAGCTATAATAGGTATAACATCGTAAAACCTAATTTTTATATCATTAGATAAAAAAAATCGGTGCTGATTGGGCATGTGTTTGCTTTTAGGGCTTGATGTGTTTATTTTGTGATGTAGCAATACTCACCAGATGTCCAGTACTAACTCTCATTTCCAGCAAGTTGATCATTTGCACTTTTATTTTTTTGAAGAACCGGATAAAACTGCTGCAGACTACTTAATTTAATTCCGCCAAAAGAATTTCAGTCTTCAATACTTTATCAAACTAATAATGTCTAGTGTATTCTAGGTGTGGTTTTAATAACACTTACAAAACAAATTAAAAGTTTTTGTAGAAGCACAAAGGAAAATTCACATCACCCACCCACACACACACACACACACACACACCCTAGCTTTTCCCTTCAACATACCTTTCGTACTGCAGTCATCCACCAGTAGAATCTCTTTGAGCAGGTGAGGTGGAGATCTGTTCAGCACGCTGTGGACGGAGCGCAGCAGAGTGGACCATACCTCGTCCACAAAGCAGAAGATCACACTCGTCGTAGGAAGGTTATCGTGAACAAGCTTTTGGGAACATCTAAACCAGGATAAGGATGCCGTTAAGTAAAAATAAAAAATATATATATGGCAGCATATGTTGTTAACAAATTATTATGAAGAACAATAAAAAACATGGACACATCTATTCAAATCTTTATAGAACAATAATCAAGACAAATATCACCATGATAAAATGCATAGTGGAATAGTATACTGTCTTCTTCTTCTTTTGGCTTTTCCCTTCAGGGGTCGCCACAGCGAATCATCTCTCTCCACCTATCCCTATCTTCTGCATCCTCAACACTTGCACCCACTAGCTTCATATCCTCATTAATTCCATCCATATACCTCCTCTTTGGCCTTCCTCTTTGCCTCCTGCCTGGCAGCCCCATGTCCAACATTCTCCTACCAATATACTCACTCTCGCTCCTCTGAACATGTCCAAACCATCTTAATCTGGCCTCCCTAACTTTGTCCTCCAAACGTCCAACATGAGCTGTCCCTCTGATGTACTCGTTCCTAATCCTGTCCAATCTTGTCACTCCCAAAGAGAACCTCAACATCTTCAGCTCTGCTACCTCTAGCTCTGACTCCTGTCTCTTCCTCAGTGACACTGTCTCTAAACCATACAGCATGGCCGGTCTCACCACTGTCCTGTACACCTTCCCCTTGATTCTCGCTGATATTTTCCTATCACACAGAACTCCCGACACCTTTCTCCACCCATTCCAACCTGCCTGCACTCGCTTCTTCACCTCTTTCCCACACTCTCCATTACTCTGGACTGTTGACCCCCAAGTACTTAAACTCCTGTATCTTCTTCACCTCTTCACCCTGTAATCTTAAGTGGAATAATATACCGTAATCATTTATAATCCATCTATCCAGCGTCTCTCAGTAGAGGATGAGTTTTTTTCTTCTAACACGGTCTCTCTTACGTCATGCGAGGGAGTTTCTCCTCGTCACTGTCACCTCTGGCTTGTCACAATTCTGTAAAGCTGCTTCTTGACAATGTCTATTGTTAAAAACCCTATGCAAATACACTCAAATTGAAACGTTAACAAAAAGAAGAGATATTGTCTTGGTTGCACATTAAGTAATCATACTCAAGAAGCCCTGACCACTACATGAATAAATACAAATAAATTTATAGAAAATAAAAAAAATCTACTCACCCTGGAGGTCGTGTGTCTGGAATGGCCCTGTCCACAGGAATCTGCTCGCTGAGGAACACGTTGAAATAGCCCTCACTCCATCTGCGCATGCTCTCTTCCTCATCATCCGGAGGCACAAGTGCCGCCCAGCCGAACTGCCCCAACGCGCGGGCATCCCTTGGTTTAAGGGTCACATCCAGGGCCATGACCTTATGGAGCCCACCTTGCTTCCTCACACCTGTAGAGTTCAGAAGCGCTCCAGTTTGGATTTTTGAGGCATTCAGAGGGGACTGTGCTAGTTTTGCTGTGACTTGCACTACGGCTTTAACAGGCAGCGAGACAGTCTTGTTATCTTTTACAGCTGATTTCCTCTTATCAACCTTCTGGATGGAGTGTTCCTGTTTTGGAGATTGTGTTGGGGGAATGTTGTTTGATGCATCTGGTTTGACCTTTTTCACTGTGCTGTTGGATTTGTTAGACAAAACAACATCCTGGGGTATTTTAAAGTCCTGTAGTGGTATTTTTGGTGGTATTTGGTGGTCTTTGGTGGCGTTTGATTGCAGTTTTAGGCTGTTTCCTTCCTGGCCAGCAAATGGCGCCTTGGTTTTTCTCAGTACTTCTTTCTTCACGTTTGCCCCAACACCTGGAGCAATTTTGTAGCTTGGAGCGTTCAGCATTTCCAAAATGCCTTTTTGTTCCAATGATTTTGTATCCACAAGCACTTTTGAGTCATTTCCAGCCACTGCTTTGGGTAAAGTTACAGATAAAATGTTACCACTCGACTTCTGTGCTACTTTATCTTCGCCTTTAATCCTGTCAGGCTTTTTTCGCCTGTAAACCTCAACAACTCGTCTGCTGAACATTTCTGAACGTTGAGAAGTCTCCACATGTAGATTCACCAGGTGGACAGGGTAATTCCTCACGTTTGTTGGAACTGCGTTTAGTCTTTTAGCCAGCTCCCTGTCTTTTAGGACAAGCTCTTTCATGAGCTGTCCATTCACGTCTGCAATGGACAGCCTGAGAGCTGCCATGTCAAACAGTAGCCAAAGTACTGAGGCAACGAACACAAAGGCGAGGAACCTTCCGCTTCCTCTTAAATACTTACTGACCTTCATTTGGAGATGTGTTTCTAAAATCTATTCAAACGTGCAGAAAACTAAACCGAGTAAGGAACTTTCACCAGAATGGAGCCATGACTGCGTGGCAGCATCTCCCCCCCGTCCTCTTCCGGATGCTTCCTAGAAGTCCCATTTTGTCCACATTAAGTCCAAAAAGAAACAAAAACATCACATGTACGCATGAAAACAACTTGCATGACACGTACGCTGTCCCACGTCAGCCAGGTAACTGTACTAGGCGCAACAGACCGCGACGTCTCCCGGTTGCCAGATTGCAATATGTAATGCATTCACAAAACACCATTTTTAACTGATTATACCACTATTCGAAATATCCTAACTTACTGTGACATCAAGGGACAATAAACAAATACATACAAAATATAAAATAAATATTAATACAATAAAAAAGCAATCTCCAAATATGAGGCTGGATAAGTATAGGATAAAATGGATGGAGGTGTTCAATCTGGCAACCCCAGTGTGTCGTAGCTCCACGTTTTCCTTTGAGGCACTCCTCTCAAGCTGAACTTCACTGTAAAGCTCATGTTTCATATATCTGATCCGCAGAAATAGTTTCTAGTTTCAGTGTGGAAAGGTCGGGATTAATTGCCTGGGTTATAAAAATGTACACATTTAAAAAAAAAAATATTAGATATGAATTCTGTTGTCATGGATTATGCATACATAGTTTTAGTTGTCAAGGACCTTAGTTCCTGGATGGTTCAGGGTCGTCTGGGTGTTTCCTTTAACACGTAGTTACACATGGATGACGTAGTTTGACGTAGATGATGGATCCAGTTTAGAGTGAGTAGAGTAGAATTGTAGCTGGGAAATATTTATAAATAACAACAATAATACCAATAAACACAATTATCATATTTTTGTTGTATATATTCTGTAAAAATTATAACTATTAAAACTATATGACCAAAAGTATGTGGACACCTGACCCACAGTCCTTCACAAGTTTAGTAGGGCCCAAGGGGGGCAGCTTAGCTGGGGCTTGAACCCCTGATCTTCCAGTCTACGACCCAGAGCATTAACCACTTGAGCCACCACTACCCATATCATCATGCAATACATGACAATGGGTCTATAAATGCCAGTGACGGGAACTTTAAATGCTACAACATATAAAGACATTCTAATGTCTTTATATGTTGTAGCATTTAAAAAAAAAAGAGAGCTGCATGAAGACATTGCACAAGTGGTTAAGGCTCTTGGTCGTTGACTGGAAGATTGGTGTTTCAAGCCCCAGCCAAGCTGCCACAGTTGGGCCCTTGAGCAAGGCCCCCAACCCACCCTGCTCCAGGGGTGCTGTATCATGGCTGACCCTGCACTCTGACCCCAACCCCCAAGGATGGTATATGTGAAGAAAAGAATTTCACTGTGCAATAATGTATATGTGACAAATAAAGACAATTTAACTTAACATGGTTTGCTAAGGTTGGAGTTTAAGAACCCAAGTGTCCTGAACTCTGACCTTATGACATGGAATATGGAATGAACACAAATCCCCACACCTAAACTCCAGAATCTAGTTGAAAGGCTTCTCAGAAGACTGGAGCTTATTATAACAGAAAAAGGGAATAAAGGTGTAGCTATACATTGGAATAACCAAGAAGGCTGTACATTTAATCCAGCACATTTGAATTGCATTTCTCCTTTCCAATGTTGACACTTGAACAGCGATGGACAAAACATTTATGACATCACTGTATAGACTGCTAGTTGACATTAGGGGAAGAGTGAGGTGAAGAAATGTAGAGAGAAAGAGCTTATCTGTGATCTTAGATATAAAATGGAATACACATCGTGTTTTGACAACAACCATTACATCATTAACCATTTATACCTCAGTGAAACTAGCATTGATGCTTTTCCCATCCTGTTTCCCATTTCACTCTGAAGTAAATATAAGCTTGCCTGCATGCATGTGAAATCATGAGCTAAACACAAACAAATGATGCAGATGGGTGTCAACTAGCACAAGGATCCAGGGTAAGCAAATAAGTCCCTAAAGGTCAGCTTCAGAATTGTACAGCTTAGTTTATTCTCAATGCTGTTAGGTTTCACAATCATGTTTTGTGGTCAGCTCATTGGCTGAGGATTCTGGGAGTTTGCATTCATTTTCTAAATGAATTTTTGATTATTTTCAGGAAGTGAGTGGATGTTTATATAAAATGCATTAACATTGAAATGAAAATGTGTCAAAGAGCTTTACAATATGTGTAAAATTATGTTAAAAAAATAACCTAAAAATAGTCTGAGTAAAATAGATAAAAAAAATAATTAATAAATAGCAGTAAAATTAATAAAAGGCTTTTAATATGAACTTAAATGCAGAGATAACATAAGAACAGTAAAAATGAAATCAAACAGTTAAACAGTTATATTATTATTAATTATTATAATTATTAAATTATATTTGTATACACAATTTCTTCTTATTTTCCTGAACATTTCTTTTTTTTTGTTTTACATGCCATTTTTTACATATGATTATTTATTTTCATGTAGGCCATGTGGTTTTATTTATTACATATTATTTACAAGCTGGCATATGAGTTTCGGGGTTCAATTTTGCACATAATCATATAATAATCACAAAATATATGATCACTTGTGAGATATATTTGATTTCTTTCCTTAAGGAGTTTCATCATGCATCAGGTTTGGTAGGTTTGTCATTTACGCTGCATTATATCACAGCAATAATATCTTACTGCTTATGCAATAAATGACTAGGTGTAGTTCATAAGTCTGTACTTGTGCACAGGCTGAAATATGAATCAGAGTGAATAATGAATAAGAAGCAGAGGGGAAAAAAATCTTGCAAGTCAATGAATAGAGATCGCTTATTTTTAAATATGTTTAAAATATAAGGCTCATAACAGATGAAGGGATTGAGATGCCGAATGGCAGAATTATGTTATCATAACACACACAGAAAGAGAGAGAGAGAGAGAGAGAGAGAGAGAGAGAGAGAGAGAGAGAGAGAGAGAGAGAGAGAGAGAGATCCTGATCCTGTAAGTAGGCTAGTGCCTCATGCTACTGTGTGTGTAGTGAGGTCAGATGGGACTCTGGATCCCTGAGTGTGTGGCCTTCTCGTCCTGGCGGAGAGGCTTTCATAGGGATTCTTTAGACTGATTAGCCCGAGGACAGCCCTGAGGCCTCGTCCCAATCCCCATGACGTTCATTAGCTCACATGCCTGTTCATTAACCAATTAGAGGCAGGCACCAACTGGCACATTTCATTCACAGCTTATTAAAACCCATGCAAAACAACACATCCTCAACAATACCCAATCCAGATTAAACTAGATGGATCATGTGACTTGTCTGTGAAAATCCTTAGCGATTATATCATTTACATGATTTCGAAAAGTTTCAGAATTTCTGCCATTTTAAAAAAAAAAAAAAAAGCTGCTCAACTTGTGCTGTTGTGCTTGATATACAAAATGAAATGGATCCCAGACAGCAGCGCCCTAATTGAGCTGTTTCCAGCCACTGTTAAACAGGCTCTGGCGTGGCGCGAGTGGAGGTGAATGATCCGCTGTTGCGTCTTTATAACATGCTAATTAGGCCTTGGAATTGAAATTACAACAGTTGGTCTCTCATTTGCATAGAGGTCATGTTTAGCTAATGTGTCTCTTGTTGGAACAGACAGCCAGCAGGACTGTGGTTAAATCTGACCCACTGACATTTCCAGCACCAAATTATGCACAATGTGTGAATTAAATTAATTAGAGAATTCATTAAGAAATATGGCTTGCGGAAATGACTGTAATATTTAGTTATGTGAAGTAATTTTCTTTCATTGTTGGAGCTAATTTGTTTCATAACATTTCCTGGGGTAGTTTCTTTCCTGTGTTAACTATGATGTATGTAATTTGTTAGTGCTTTAATTAATTTAGATTTAAGTTTCTTTCTCTCTTTTTTTTTAAACGGAATGTGCAGCTTGTTTGGACAGATGGTACCCATCATGGAGACCTTTCACACAATTAATTTAAAATCAATTACTTTTTTCTTCATTTCTTTCTGTAACTTGTATAAAGCTTGTGTGGGAAATGGGGATGCTATTTCCACAGATAGTGTCTGGCTGCATGTCGGTGTAATGGCCGATCATCATCATCATCCCCTCTGGTGATGCAGCAGTCACAGAAATGAAACGTCGGCTCTTAATGGCCGCTGGCTCCATAATACACCGCTGCTTAGATAGCTTTCTCAATTAGTCTTGGATTGCTGCTCGGGTAGAGAGATGAGGGATCGGTTATAAGAGCCTCGCTAGCTTGTAAACAGGGCCTTGTGCTTAATTATGTAAATCACTCTTGGCCACACAGGCTTGTAGGGACCCCTAAGGACTTCCTGTCAATCACAGGAAAAGAGGGGAAGTGAAGAAGGGACAGAAAGAAAGAAAAAGACAAAATATAATGTGAAAATGAACCATGTAAATTTGTCCCTAAGAACTACTGATGTAATCGTAAAGACTGCATTGTGCTCATCTCAGGACTCTTATTCACAAGATACAGTATGTAATATGTAAATCTTTTAAACACACTTTGTGCTCTTTCACTTTAATACAGTTGTATTAATTGTACAATACAATTTGTAATCACACTTTTTCTTGTAGCTGTCACCTCTCACTTACTCGTTAGCAATCTCAATTTACATCCAGATTTCTTTAAAGCCACTTTGTGACAATAACACGTGTCACTATTGTGTCTTATGGTATACAGGCCGTGTAACTGAAACCATACCAATAACCACAAAGACTTAAATACTGTCTGTTAGATTAACTGTTTTTCTCTCTTCAATTTCTTAATTAATCCTTTTTAATTCTCTTCAAAAGTATATACTGTAAATATCAGAAGAATAATTCTCACATACAGCTACACTAACTGATCCAGTAAACCTCACTGTGTTCCATTTTCGATATATATCCAAACATTTATTGTTTGTTTTTCCCTTTATATTTTTGAAATGCATAATTCTGTGAAATCAGTTTTGGTAAATATTTTATAGAACATTTAAGCACAGCAATAATTGCAGCTGAATAGAAGCATTTTAGGGTGCAATACATGATCCTCTCAAACCACAAGATGGAGCCTTTGCTCTTCAGATGTAAGGTAACAGCAGCGACACCCAGGTGTTTAATACAACAGCCACTGATTTGAGACTTTCCACTCAGATACACAAGCATAGCTTACAGATATTGAAAAAAAATAAGAACTTTGCACACACAGAGATGGTTTCTTCTTCTTGAGCTGTAGCACTGCATAATAAGTGACTGGACAAACTTCGTTGATGCTAACATCAGCACTGTTAAACTGCTTCATTGTGTACTCAAAGAATAAGTGTGAATTTCTGACTGTATATGATGTTGTATCTTTGTATGGAATTCTGTTGTCAATTCTATTCATTCTGACATGACACAGCATCTACTTGTCTTATTTTTAGATAAACATTATTATTATTATTATTATTATTATTATCATTATTAACTATATTTGTTTAATTTACTGTATCACTTTCTTTTCAGTTCCTTTGTAACTACAATCTCATTTGGCTAATATATTTATTTATTTATTTATTTATTTATTTATTTATTTATTTTACAAAATTATTAAACCTATCTAGGTTCCAGGCGAACTCATACCTCACACATACAGTAGATTTTTTTTTAAGATTCCATTTTTTATTCATATTTTCCAAATAATACATTCACTATCCACTTTATTCGGAATACCTATACATTCATACAGTTACCTAATCAGCCAATCATGTGGCAGCAGCAGTGCAGTGCAAAGATGCAAATGACATGGAGATACCAGTCAAGTTTAATTTAGGTATCTCTATGACTTTAACTATGGCATGATTGCTGATCTCATAAGAATTTCACACAGAGAATGATGTGAAAAAACAAAAATATTGAGTGATTGGCAGTTCTGTGGGTGGAAGGTGGAAACACCATGTTGTGGAGTGAAACCTGATGTGGAATTTTGCTGTTGTATTCCATTCACCTCAGTGTGTGATGTTTTGTGCATGTTAAGATGCTTTTCTGCTCACCACAGTTGTAAAGAATGATTATTTTAGACCTGTAAACTTCCTGTCAGCAGGCCAGTCTGCTCATTTTGCTTTGGTCTCTCTCATCAGCAAGGAGTTTCAGTCCTCAGACACTTGGTCTGTTTTTTGCACGATTCTGTGTAAAACTGTTGTGCAGGAAAATCAGCTGTTTCTGAAATAGCACATTAAGTGGTAGATTATTGTTTAAGATGTTGGACTACTGATAGAAAGGGAGTGAGTTCAAATCCCAGGACCATCAAACTGCCCCTGTTGGGTCCTTGAGCAAGGCCCTTAACTCTCAACTGCTCAGATGTATAAAAAAAATGAGATAAGATGTAAGTTACTCTTGATGACAGCATAATGTAAATGTAAACATTTGGCAAAAATAACCATGATACGATGAAAATCACAGAGATTCCAGTTTTTCCTGTTCTGAGGTTTGATGTGAACTTTAACTGAAGCTCTTGACTTGTATCTACTTGATTTATCCACATTGTGCTGCTGCCACATGATTGACTGTTTGGATAACTTCATGAATGTGCAGATGTTCCTAATAAAGTGGACAGAGTGTGTCTACTGAATATACCTCTATAGATGTTGAAGGAAATTAATTCTATAAAATCGTTCTGACTCAAAAGTTGGACATATTTTGGGACAATACTGTAAACCATGCTATTTATACATTTATTTATTAATTTGGAATTTCAGTGATAATGTATTTATTTATTTGTTATTACTATAATTTTATTCATTTATTTTCTGAAGCCTCTTCGTCCTAGTCAGAGTTGCAGTGGGTCTGAAGTCTAACCTAGTAACACTGGGAGTGAGTTGACCTCTTGTATACTAGCTCTACATTATTACTGCATTTGACAAGATACACAACTGTAAATAAACACATAAATACATGATGTACATACACAAAATATCTTGCAACTCACCGTCTTTTCAGTGAGTCCCAAACAGACATTGTAGTTTAGTCCTGCATTCAAATCTACTGGGTTAAATTCTGTGTTGAAATAAAACATTGAGCATTCATGCATTATTTTATGTCTTCTTTCGTATAAAAATAAAATCATATTTTTTTTTACATCAATTTTGATATGGCTAGATATGGTTGCTCATACCACTATAACATTCTTATTGTCTATCTATTACAATGACATTTGATACTCATAAAAATGTCATTCAGTTTTTCCGTTTCTAATTTTTGCTTTCCAACTACTTGCACCCAGTGTGTATCAATCGTGGTGACTAAACATGATCTTTTCAGACACACAGGCCCTCGTGTGAGTTTGCCAGCCCTGTAAATTGAAGTGGGTTGTGTGTCCGATGGCCATGGCAGAGGTTGGCATGGCAGCTATGTTAAATGTCAGTCATTAATGAAAGCTGGCTGAGGTCTCAGGGTTTGGACAGCTCTGACAATGGTTCCTCTTATGCCCTCTAGCCTGCCTGGAGCCCCATAGCCACCCTGACTCCAAATGCCCAAATCCCAATACCTAATGCCCAATTCATTTTGGCTCCTAATACCTAAGCCTGGCTCCTAATGGGCAAACCTGATCACTAATATCCAAATCAACCTGCATCCTAATATTCAAACTTAGCAGACTATTGATGGTTGTCAAGCTTAATGCTAACCTGACTGCTACTGCTCAAGCCTAATTTTCTATTAATGGCCCATCAACTTCGGTTTAAACTGACCATGACAACCTGGTTTCTAATGTCTAAGTCAACCTGACTACTAATGTCAGAGATAAATTAGCTCATAGAAGAAGTTGCTTTCGGCTGCTCCCTGTTCAGGGTCGCCACAGCGGACCAACTGGTCCGCACAACAACTTGGCACAGGTTTTACGCCGGATGCCCTTCCTGCCGCAACCCTCCCATTTTTCCGGGCTTGGGACCGGCACTGCATCCAGTGGCTGGGGTTGAGGCATTGGCTGGGAACCGAACCCAGGCCTTTTGCATGATAGGTGAGCAACCTACCACTGAGCCACCAATGCCTCAGAGATAAATTAGCTCATAATGCCCCCAAATCCCTTCACTAACTCAGATGATCAACTAACTTGACTACTTATGTCCAAGTCAAGATGTATCTTACAGTCCAAGCTAACCTGGCTCCCATTGTTAGTTCAACCAAACTCTTACCTAATACCAAATAATCAAAACCAACCGATATCCAAGACAATTCATACAACATTCTAAAGACAATTTATTCCTAATGACTTGCCTTGTTCAACATGGATCTTAAAGTCCAAGATAACCTGGCTCCCACTGCTGGGGACCAAGAAGTCTCCTAATGCTCACATTAGTTTTGTTCTCATTGGTCAAACCAACCTAATTCCCAATGCCCAGGCTAATCTACTATGAATGCCAAATTAATGAATGGTTCCTTATATCCAAATAAAATAAAAAAGTCAACCTGGTTCCTGGGGCCAAAACAATCTGGCTGCTATATGCCAAGGAAACTAAGCCTACTGCCCAAGTTAACCTGACTACAATTGCCCAAGCCAAGCTTATTCCTAATCCCTCGCCATATGCATAATGTTCAAGCAACTGACTAAATAGTGTCCAAAACAACATAAAAGACCATGTTTTCTTGGCTTTCTTGTAGTGTCCAGACTAACCTAAATCCTATTGTCCAGCCCAAACTGATTAACAATTCCCTGGATAACCTCATCACTAGGTTAGGACTCTTGCTTAAGCTAACTATCTTCATTATGACTGAAGCCCACATTTACAACATTTTGGCAGACACCTTTATCCAGCGCAACAGAAATTTATCTCTTTTTTCATGCATCTGAGCAGTTAAGGGTTAAGGCCCTTGCTCAAGGGCCCAACAGTGGCAGCTTGGTAGCCCCGGAGTCTGAACTCACAACCTTCTGATCAGTAGTCCAACATCTTAACCTGTAAGCTTCTACTGCTATACCACTCCTAATGTCTAAGCCAACTCAATGCGTCATGTCCAAGCTAATGTTACTAATATCCAAACTTCACCTGACTTCTAATGTCCAAGCTAACCAAACCCTTAAAGTCCACACTAGCTCAATAAAAACGAAAGTCTCATGTTAGCTTGACTATGTACATGTCTTAATCTTATTACTGTTGCAATTGATCTTGGGGAGAAAATGAATTCTGAGGTATTTTTCAAAATCAATGCAGGAAGACATGTCAGTTTTGAAGAACTTGACTCCCTTTGTTAAATTTCTATGAGACCTATTGGCAAACAAGCCTTTTATTATCGTACACCAGCAGAGGAGATGAGCCCACATTGTGTCTAAATTAACTTTCTCTATTTGCCAGTAAATGAAATCAATTCCATCCTTTATGCTACTTTTTCATATGCCTTTTGTCTTGTTGCGGAATCTTTTCTCCCTCTCTCCCTCATTCATCTGTTTTGCCCTTTCCTTGATCTGATAGCATTAAACATATAATTAAGTCATAAAGGAAGGTGCTGATGAGCGTCGCAGATGGTAATTGCGTCCTACATTTGAATGAAATGATATGCATTGCCACAATTTACAGCCTGCTGCTCATATTTTATTCAGCAACCTTTTATCTCTCTTCCCTCCAAATTATTCTGCAATAAATTTAGACATCTTATCAATAGCAGGAGTGATAGTGGCAGGAACCTGGTAAAGGGAGGGTGACAGAGAGAGTCAGCGAGAGAAAAAGACAGAGGAGTGGAAAAAAAAGAAAGAAAGGAAAAACTGAGTATGTAGCTGGTTGCGTGGTTTCAAATAATTTTCCATAATAAAAGACTTTATCAGGTTGGGAGTACAGAGGTAGAGGTCGATGTTTCTGAGAGTAATTTGCTTTGGTGACAACTCAGCCCTCCAGGTGGTGAAACATGGAGGACATGTATAATAGACCAAATAATTATTTTGTCTTAAGAACATGGTGATGTTTTCCAGTGCACATGGGATATGGGTAGAGCCATTTGAAATATCTTTAAAACAATAGGTACGAAAGATATTCCACTGAATCCTACAAGTTCATTAAATAAATCTTTAGTGAAACTGGGAAATAATAAGCTGTGAACTTCTGTATTTAATATAAAAGGTTATAAAATAACATATAAAGTATAAAAATAAAAGTTGCCATGTTTTGGAATCCCCTTATATACATTTGTTTTGCATACAGATATATCTATGTTTTTAGAGTTTAATCCATTTGCTCAGCCAAACTGATTCCCAGTGCCACAAAGTTAAGCTGTTTGCTGCTCTGCTGCACCAGTATACACTATCAAGCTCCAACAAATTCCACCAGTGCACCACTTGTGAGTATAGGCCACGCTCCGAACTAAATGGCATGGAGAATGGGTAAAGTGGAACTGTATTAAAACCAGGGTTGAAGCTCTCGGCAGCTTCTTTATGGCAAAAGATAACCAATCCATGATTAAAGAATCTTGGGTAATGCTTTATAATAACTGCACACTATTAAGCATTAGTTAAGCCTGAGTAAATACTTAATTAATCATTTACAAAGCATTGCTTCTACATTAATAGGCATTAGCAACCGGTTCATAAAAGTCATTATAAATGCGTTATTCTTAATCAAAAAGCATACGTATAATGTGCTTGATAACTGCATTTGCATGCTTTATTAATGATCAATTTATATTTTTAAAATAATTATTAAATTGCATATAAACCAGTTATTTAGGGGATGTCAGTGATTCATAAGATCATTTAGAAAGTGTGAGTAAATGATGAGTAAACAATTTAAATGTACATTTATACATCTAATTATTTAGATGCACTGTTACTAAATGTTAATAAATGCTTTATAAACACGTATTCGTAATATAAATCATGATTAATTCATTTAGTTAAAAACCATTTACTATTTGTTACTTAGCTATTTTTGTGAGCTCATCTAATGTGAGGACTATCTATGCCTTGTAATGCAATTGCAAAGGAGATTTAAAGGCTCAGTTATCTTTGCAACAAAAATACGAAACAAGCACAGCAAAGAGTGATAGAGTACATAGAAATCTTTATTCCAATATGCAAAATTTGTAAAATATTTAATTAAGTATTTACTCATGCTTAACAGTGTGCAGTTATTGTAAAGCGTTACCAAATCCTGAATAGGCGTTGGGATGGAATTTACCTGAAGTTTAACTTTAGGTGTGGTTTTTCTACAAAATGTTGGTAATTTCATAACTCCATTATGTTTGGAATTATTGGATGTTGAAAAGTATTCCACTGAATCCTGAATGGATTTCCACTGGACAAAATGTCTCTTTGGGAAACAGTGACAAGTCAGCGTATCACATTTCAACCACACTACAACCAGAATATCCATAAATGCAAAATATTTATTTAAATGTCTCTAAACATTTTATGCATCTCAGTTTAATATTCACATATTGTTAATAATTCTAAATTGGCACAAATTACAAATTAAAAGCTCCTTCAAGAAGTCAGAAGACATTGAAACATTAATAGAAATGAGGGAGTAGTTATAATTGTATGGTATGAATAAAAGGGTTGTTTCATGATTAAGTCATATTTAGTGTAGGTTGTGCAGTTACCTGGACACTGAACTGTGTAAAGGTTGGAAGTGCTGCAACAGGAGGCAAAGACTGAGGTGGAACAAGTGAGCGTCAATGCAAAAGTGGAATGAAAACAATTAGTCAGCAGTTTGTCATGACGTAAAAATGATGAGGCTATGAATGTCAATTTGTGTTATGTCGACCTAAGCGCATTAAATATTTTTCCATTTAATTTCCACGTAAAACATACTGTTTGTCAAATTATGAATGACAAAAAATTCCAATATCTTTTTTATGCTGAGTAAAGGACCCAAACCTGTAACTAGAATCTTTTATAATCTTTTATAATGAAGTTCATTTGTTGAATTCTAACAATAAATGTTCACCATGCATGAATATACTGTATATCAAAACCAATTTGAATTGTTATACTTACAATGAAGGTGTGTGAATATGATAAACCTCAGAAAAGCTGTGTTTTTGTTCAAAAATTTCAATACTGCAGAAATTTAGAAAAAACAAAACAAAACAAAACAAGCAAACAAACAAAAAAACCCCCAAGATATTCTAGTAACCTATGCTTAATTATTCATTAGGCACAAACCTGGGCATCTTGAAATCTGCAGCATTTCTTAAAGGATAAATTGGACAGATTTAATATGCAAATACATTTTGAGAGATTTGTTCTACAGAAGTTGAAATTGTTGAGATTTTTTCATTCATTCATTGCCTACCGCTTATCCAATCTATCCTCGGGTCACGGGGAGCCTGTGCCTATCTCAGGCCTCATTGGGCATCAAGGCAAGATACACCCTGGACGGAGTGCCAACCCATCGCAGGGCACACACACTACGGACAATTTAGAGATGCCAATCAACCTATAATGCCGGACCGGGGGAGGAAACCGGAGTACCCAGAGGAAACCCCCGAGGCATGGGGAGAACATGCAAACTCCACACACACACAGCAGAGGCGGGAATCGAACACCCAACCCTGGAGGGATGAGGCAAATGTGCTAACCACCGTGCCCCCCTGAGATTTTTTTTTCATTTTACAGTAAATGAGTAAGTGAGTTATTTTAGTAAAGGGAAATGTGTTGAAAATCTCTTGTCTCACACATGCTACAGATATGGTACAGATTAAGCCAAAGAAGTCCTTTAATGTGTAAACCAATTTATGGCACATAAACTAAATGCCACTAGCATAAACACAAAGACAGTGTTTGGCAGTTTCATCAAGGTTAAATTATGTACAGAATAAACAGAACTCTGTAATGGTATTCGTATATGTTCACTTTAAAACTCACACTCAACCACTTTGACATGCTCTTCAATTCACATACATATCTCCACTTTCTGATTAATACCAACACTACAGTATGTGTGCTTTCTCATACACACCAACCAGGGATGTGGATGTTGTTATGGAGTAGTGGATTATTCTAGCTGAGATCCCTGGAGGAACCTGTTAAACAAACCTGCTCAGCTTTTCCTGCTTCTCAAAAGACGTCTTAATCCAGCTTCACAGTGCTTTACAGACCTAAATCACACTTCATAAAATAATTCTTTGGATGTGAGTTAACATCAGTGTTTCTAGAACATTCCATTCAACAAAACTATTTTTTGTAACCAAATATTGCCGACAACAAGTTTTGGCAGTGTCACAAATGTTTTTATTAAAATCTCTGTGTGACCTCGGCTATGATCTTCAACAGTAGCATGGCAAGTGATTATGTGAAATGGACAGAAAATAACAGCCTCATTACCTCAAAGCTCACTTTTTCAGTTTATGGGAGTAAATATGATTAATGATTGAGGAATCATTAATGAAGCAGGATATAGTAATTTTCCATTATATGTAGAACACATTATTATAAAACAAACAAACAGACAAATAAATAAAAATAAAAATTAGGATAATCTCATATAGTCTAACTAGTAATAATAATCTAATAAAAAGACTGCTTTGTTTTATTACTACTTACTATAATATTTATGTATATCTTAAATGTTCATTTTTAACATTTATTACTTCAGGTTGCTTTTATCCTCTTGTACAGAATATGTCTTTCTTTAACTTTCTTTCCTTCCCTTGCTTCAAATTGACCAAGTCCTTGGGCCTGTAGCCAGCACAAGCTCAAAAACACTACTGAATCCCCTCTGTTCTCCTCTCACATGTCCCATGTGCATGGCTGGAGTTGTTTGATACTTGAGAAGGAGTAACAAGGCCAATATAGGTTTAAATCTCATGTTCCTGTGACCTGCCAAGCGTTTGGTTCGTGCCAGCTGGAAGGCTTTATTCCACATGAAGAGGATAGGGAGAAAGCGTAGGGATCACGGAGGAAAGGAGGGAGGGAATTGTTTTCGGCACTCCGGGCTCTGTGCCGTTAGTCGGGACTCTGCTCCATTACCTTTAAGTGCGAGTGCTTGTGTTCTTTAATCGCCCTGCGGCCTTGTACAGGCAGGGAGCTCACTGTAGAGGCTACGGTTATCGATATCGCCGCTGGAGTCACTTCTGTAGCCGTTAATGGAGTGAAGGAGAGAGACTGAGAGGAGAGAAGAAAAGATAATGTGTTTGATCGATCAGCTTGAACAAATTTCATTTGTTAAATCAATAAGAGTTTACAGTTGACGGAGCTAGATAACTACATTTATTTCTTCCCTCTGATTGAAGCTTTGGAGAGAGAGAGCGAGAGCGAGAGCGAGAGAGAGAGAGAGAGAGAGAGAGAGAGAGAGAGAGAGAGAGAGATGTAGCAGAATGCACTGAGACCCTTCTGGTTGGTTATTGCCAGCAATCTTTATATAAAACTAATATCAGCATGTAGAGAATGGCTGTAGGCTATGCATGCACAAAACCAATCTGATATAGGTGCCGGTTTGTGTTCCTGCTGAATTAGAACGTGAAAAATAACAATTCAAGCACATTGCTCACACGGTATCCATCGCTCAGTTTTCTGTGTTTATGGGGAGAATGATTGGATTGTGTTTGTGCAGGGCAAAGATTTGTAATATACCTCTGTGTATGATGTAGCAGCGGAATATTACAAAAGTCTGAGGTGGAATGATGAAAAGATGGGAAATGGACTTGTGTGTGTGTGTGTGTGTGTGTGTGTGTGTGTGTGTACAGGGCTACAGTATATGCCCAACCTTTGTACTGTGGTAGCTTGCGTTCATGTGTTTACGTAGATCGCCCGCAGTCATAAGAGCCCTTATGTCCTGATGTGTGCTGATCGGAGACCTGTGTACCTCCACAGACAGAGAAAGGAAGCTCGTCCACACAGATAAACATTTAAGGAGAGAGGCAGAGCCTCAGGCAAGCTCCTTTCTCCAGACGAGAACCGCATGGAAACCCTCTGTGACCTCCACAAGGAGAAGAGCGCACAGGCTCTGAACCTTTCTCTCAGTCCCGAATTGATGTTTAGTATTGATGAAGCCATTGTTAGAGGCTTAGCCTCAGTAGTGGTTTTGTGAGCTGTAATTTGTTTAAATGACTGACTTTACACATGGTTTTAATAGTCTAGTTTAAAAAACTAACTAATGTAACTGGCTATGTTTGCTAAGTGGATAGATAATTTGCCTAATGATCAGAGTGGGCACTATTAATTATATATAAGTTTATATTTGAATTAAGTTTTGCAAATTTTAATTAATTGGAAATTCACTTCATGTTTCAAATGTATATAGATTTAATGTAGTGAAAGGGTGAAGAGAGGAGCTGTGAAGAAAAACCCAAAAACAACAGTCAGTGACATAACCTCCACATGGCAAGGGTGAAGGTATCACACCACCGTTCAAAACAGAGATATAGAAGCCATAATACAAGATGAAAACCACTCATTAGCAGAAAGAATCAGAAAGCCAGATTGGAATTCACAAAAAATACAGAGATGAGCCACAAGAGCTCTGGAACCATAACAATATGAGGTCATTGTTCAAGCACAGATGTGTCATGGCTTATACTTGCATGGCAGCTAATCTTTACTGATGATGTAATGGATGATAGTAACAACAGAATTAATTCAGAAGTCTACAAAAACATTCTGTCTATAAATTCATGGAGAAATTGATTCCGTCTAATTGGGAGGAACAAAACGCACTGCCAACACAACGAAGGACTTCATCAGGGGAAAAAGTAGAAGGCTTTAGACTGGCAATCAGGTCAATCACCAGATCTTAACCAAAATGAGCAGCATTTCACCTCCTGAAGAGGAGGCTGAAGGGAGAAACCCCACAAAACAAGTAATAATGGAAAGAAGGTGCAGTACATGCCTCGAAAATCATCACAAAAGAAAAAAGAATACAACAGTTTCGTGATGTCAGTGGGTCATTAGCTTGATGAAATTAAATGTTAATGTTAGGGAATGAAAGCTGAAATTCTATCATCTCATATTCATCTTTTGATCTCCATTTCCCAAATGTCTTGAATGTACAGCAAAAACAACAGAATTGCCATTGGTGTTCCAATACTTTTGGACTGTGACGTATATGTGACTGTATATCAAAGGATTTAAGTCATCCACTAATTACCATCAGTATTTATGACAGATGTCATCAATACTCTGCACTGATTTGAAGAATTTTTTTTTTTCAGACAGAGGATTTTGATTGACATTTTATAGAAGTTGATCTTTGGATAAGGGCCTGTATTGTTCAGGTAAATAACAAATCGAATGATGCAGGCATTAAATGTTAAACCTTAATTTTTTATGTTTTGGAAGCCTGTTTATGTATGTGCTGTACAAATAATGTGCAGGATCATTTTCCCCATATTTCTTATAGTGGGTGCTTACAGTGGACTTGTTGTCAACAGATTTTTATAAAGGTCACTGTATACCCAGAAGTCTATTTTTTATGGTAAGCCAGTTTTAAAGAAGTGTGTAGACTGAGGAGGCTGACATTCGTGTTTGGATTTTTCCTGCAGTATCTTTGATTATACTCATATTGTGCACACAGTTGAAAATACATGGTCCAAAGGGGACATGGTAAACTTTTTTTTAGCATTTTACCCTTTCTGTCTAGTTGTTTAAATACAAACCAATCCCCCTATCCATAGGAATCTGCTTGATTTTATACCGGCTAGAGAAGCGATGATCCTAGAGGCAGTGGATGAGTGTCTGCCCCTCCCTTATGTCCCAGAGTGTTTAGAGTTGGCCCAGGGTGTGCGCCGGCTTGAGCTGCATATTGTTTTTGTTCATTTGAATGAGGGCAAATGTCAGATTTCCATGGCTTGAGGCTGCATGCATGTTAGATGATCCAGTAGTTGGTGCCCGTGGTAGTGGGGTCGCGCCTGGTCCTTCCAGGTCACTGTGAGCCGTGTGGCACACCCGGGCCATAATTGACCTTTTGACAGAGCAGAGGGAGACAGCTTTACTCCTAGGGCTAGAATAATCACTTGCTATCTCATGTTGTAGAAAACTCACCTCACTTAATTAGAAATTACAACTAAGTACCTTCTTCTATAGTATATATAGTAAATACAGTATGTGCTGTTGAATGTATTCATTTGATTTGTTGAACACATTCAGATTTTCTTTATTGGATTAAATATTACAGGTTTTTTTAACAAAAATAATGTGCTGAGTTCTGTAGGATGCATTGCATGTGGGCTTACAGCAACTAAGCTTTTACAAATCTGTTGGCATTGATAAACAAAAATGACAAGAAACCTCTTCTTCATGTATGTTCATATTCATCACTATTATTCAATAATATTTGCCACTTTACTATTTTTGTTTCTTTGAGAGTAGACTTAATCAGACTCTTAGGCTTCTCCACTAGTGCTTTGGACCAGTTGAGGTTTCTCAGCTTGCTAAATGGTCTCTACTTGGAATAATTTCTCTAATCTAGGCTTCCATATCTACAGGTTTTCCCAGAGAGACAACAAAAACAAATATCTGTGTTTAATGGACTGTAATTGCTGCGATCAGCTTTGGGGTCACGTCTCCATCACTGAACATTTAACAATAGAAAAGTATAACAAATTCAGACATTATAGTAATGCTCATATTTAGAAGTTGCTCAGACACTCCTGGTTAGACAATTGCCCTTGACTGTGTAATATAAGTGGGAAGTGGTAGCTTAGTGGTTAAGGCATTGGACTACTGATCGGAAGGTTGTGTGTTCGAATCCCAGGTCCACCAAACTGCAACTAGTGGGCCCCTGAGCAAGGCTCTTAACCCCCAAAAAATGCTCAGCTGTATTAAAAAAAAAAAGAGATGAAAATGTAAGTCGCTCTGGATAAGGGCATCTGCTAAATGCTGTAAATGTAAATATACAGTTAGGGAAGAGAAATGATTTAGAATCTCACTCTCTGGTGTCATGAGGATGAGATTCCATTTTGAGTCTGGTTCCTCTCAAGGTTTCTTCCTCATATCTTCTCATGGAGTTTAGACCCTAAACTGCAGAACCCAAATGAATCTCCTTCCTTTCTGATTCTTTCTTCCTTTTCCGTCAATGAGAATGCAATTTTTTCCTTTTCCTTCCAATATCCATCGTTCCTTCTGTGTAGTAGTTTAGTGGTTAAGGTGTGGAACTACTGACTGGAAGGTTGAGAGTTTGAATCCCAGATCCACCAAGCTACCTCTGCTGGGCCCCTGAGCAAGGCCCTTAACCCTCAATTGTTTAAAGTAGGATTAATTGTAAGTTGCTCTGGATAAGATTGTCTTGTATATGTACTACTCTTGTTTAGTTAAGTAGGGCTTATCATATTTATGATAACAGTATTCAATTTTGATCGAAAGTGTAGAATTTTAGTAGGCTCACTGTTTTTAAAAAGGGAGGTGTGTAGGTAATAACATATGTATTGCTTTAGATATGAGAATGGGTTCTCTTAGTGCTTCTTAGTGAAAATGGGTCCTAATATCACTGTCATCTATCTTTTGTTGCATCCATCATTTTTCTGAAAGCTAGCTATTACCATTCAACTAGTTTATGATGTCAGAGTTTTTAGCATGTTAGCTAACGTGAGATGTTTTGAATAAAGCTGCTGTTAGTTAGTTAGTTAGTTAGTTCGCTAATGTTTTACCGCACTGTTTGGTTCCTTGGTGAAGAAACTAAAGTCAGAAGTCAGAATTTAATTAGAGTCTCACCTTGATTATCTATTTGATGAATGATGAAATACTGATGAAAACTCCACCAGAGCTTTTATTTATACAGATTTATTATGAAGTACTTCTGGACATTATAAAGAGCTCTTGTATTCTAGTTTTCACAGGGAAGACCGTACATTGGAGCAGTATCATAGAAACATACACAGACTTGACTACACTCCTACACCAAACCTGTCTAGAAAAACTAAGTCTTTTAGGCTGTAAAGGAAATAAATCTGGTCAGGTTTTACCAAGTGAATAAATAAATAATTTAAAGACAAAAAATAAAAATAATGTAATATGCCAACAAACAACAACAAAATATTTTCCTATAAATCTGCCCTATCCCTGAGTCTGTTTCCATATCCTGTCATTTTTATGCAATTCTTCTATTCTACTATTTAAACTCAAGAGTCAGTTCTGAGGCTTTTCTTTTCCGGCTTTGTCTTTTTTTTTCAATCCGCAGAGTCAAAGCGCAGCACATAATATATCAAATGCAATTGTATACTTTCAGAATGAGTGAGCAGAAGCAGGAAAAAAAGGCTCCAAGCGTCACGGCTGCTGTCTTGAAAGTGTTTACAAGAAACACACATACACAAAAAAAGAGAGAGGCAACCCAGAAACGCCAAAGGCCTAGCTTTTGAGTATAGGGTATTACGTTATTAATTAAAGCGCAAGTCGGCTTTCCCCTGTCACTGCTCGTAGCCCATGGGTATACAATGTAGCACACTTGATTGAATCAGGTACCGGCAGGCTAGGCATTTTTTATTTTGCGCTTGAAGTGCTAAAGGGGATTTTAGTGGAGCCCTATTACTCGCCATGTGAAGGGGAAGTCTATTCCAAGAGCTGCTGAAAGCTCTCAGCATCAGAACTCTCTTTAATTCTCGCATGGAGATCGGATTTGTTTGTTTTTTTGCTGTTCATGGTTTGAGTACACTTTTGCTCATTGTTGTTGAGCTGGAAAACTCCTGCTTTTGTGCTAAAGTGGACATATTAACTTCAGAATAACATTTTGAGCCTTGTTGGAATTATTTTTAAAGCTTTTAGAAAGTATACTAAGCCTTTACACAATTTGCCTCTATGCTAACACACATGTTTTGAGGAGAATAGAAAATAAACCTCCTCAAAGTTTTTTAATTAGTTTCGAAAGTTATACATCAATCTACATTACTTAGAATAGATCATGAGATTTCCAAATTGAGGTTTTATTGTGTCAAACCAACGAAAAGATGATAAATATTAAGCTGGCTAGCTAACTAGCTAAATCTTTTGCTATTTTTATGCATCTAGCTATCTAGCTAGCTGCATTTTGATCTTTATGTTTCTTTAGAAATGCTGTTCTTCTACTGAAATTACTTTTATGGCACTATGTCATTTCATGACATTTAGTGAGGTGTTATATGTCAATAAAACATGCTAATAAATTATATGCTGAGAAGCCAACATGACTAGCCTCAGTCATCACTTTAACAAGATGTAAATATATAGAAAAGTTTTTTGGTTAAAAGACTCCTGTAATGAAATGACTGTAGATATAACCAAGCATAGAAAAAATAGACAGTTTAATCATTGTTCTAAACAAGCTATTATTTAAAATCTGTTAATTTCTGAATGATAAATATAAGCTTTGATATCGTTTAAAAGTTAATCTCAACCAACATTTCAACATCGTTCCCATGATGTATCATCCCTTCATCATCATCCTTTAAAAATAAATTGCTCCTGATGCTATTTCAGATCCTCCTGAATAGCATAATTAGATGGATCAGGTGTATTAGTTGAGAGCTGGAACGTGTCTCGTGGTGTTTTTCACACCTACTGCAATCAGTGCACGAGCTGAAGTTATTTTTCTATCAAAATTAGTCCTGGCATCTTCATAATGCTAACCTGAAAGCAGAACCGCTTTCATTTTCTTTTCTCTCTTCTTTCTGTGACTCATTAATGCCCAGAGTTTATGTCATGGAAACGGACAGAAAAACCCCCCTCCTCCATTAGTCTTTTCTCTGCTGCTCATTATGGCTCTGTCCTAGTGAGCTGCGAATATGTACTGTTCTAATAAGCAGTGTGACAGAATGAAGGCACTTCTAATTGGTTTTAATGCCGGCCGAGGCTGAAGTAGTGGTGTGGCTGCACAGGACAAAGGTGGCCGTAATGAGCTAGGGTTGCATGGCACGCTCCGGACTCTGGGAAAATGGCACTGCAGGTGGAAAAAGGAAGCTTTCTGTCAATTTTTATTCTTTTCCACTTTCTCTAACTCCTTCCTGTCTCTCTTCTTTTTCGCTTTCCTTTTTTTTTGATTATGATTGACCCTGTGTTTGTCTCGGTTAGATGTAGAGCAGGTCAAAGTGGACAGGCAGCTGAAATATCACAGGCAGCCCTAGGCTTATATGTTTCTCTTTGCGCTGGAGGTATAGTGAGCATCCATCTCTCTCTCTTTCTCTCTCTCTCTCTCTCGTCTCCACGAGGTGCAGTCAGCCACGGCGCTGCAATTTCTGCTGGCACATGCAGATCGGCAGGTTAATTAGGTCCTAATCCCGTCGAGCTCCCCGTATATTAAACGGCACACACTCTAATGGGATGTAATGAATTAAAATGTAGGCCAGACAGGTGATATATGAGCTCAGACAAGACGGCAGAATATAAGAAGGTGAATGAATGAATGAATGAATGAATGAATGAATGAATGAATGAACGGGAATTAATAACTGTTAGTGAGCACCACGGCGAGAGGCTAAGTGAAAGTGTGAGATTAGATGTGAACGATTGCATCTTGAGTAAATCTCAGGATGTGTTGATATGTATGGCTGTGGCCAGGTCAGGGCTGGCAGAGAGGTGTGCTGGGTGGAGCATCAGGCTGTGCTGCGGACTGATAACCAGGTGGCTGATTTTTAAACCCACGCCGAACAATAGGACCATCCCCTGTTATGCTCGGCTGCACAACAATAGCTGCTCTCACTGCACATTACAAACAAACAGCTAGATCCAAAACGGTTCATTGTCTGTCTGCGCTGGCAGCTTCGCTAACGTGCATCTCGCCTCAGAAAGGTGCTCCTTTATTTCCTCAACTTATTTTTGCTGTTTTGGTAAAATAAAAAATTGAGAAAGCACTGGATTGTTGAATTGCTTAGCTGCATGGCCCTGTCAGTCAGATGCTCTGGAAACTAACTCTTTCTAGAAATTCTGCCAAAGAAAAACTGCCATAAAGATGACATGAATATAGACAGAGATGCAAACCAGATGTCCTACAGGCCAATACACTACATCTACAAAAAGGGAGAGAAACAAATACATGCCTAAACCGAGGCTGAAGAAACATTTATTTAAATTAATTTATTTAAATTTGTCATATATACATTACAGCACAGCACCATACGTTTCTTTGCATATCACATCTTGTAAGAAGTTGGAATCAGACCAGGGACAAATATGTATGAAAAGAAGCAAGATGTTAATAAGTTCATTCATTGTCTACCGCTTATCCAAACTATTCTTGGGTCACGGGGAGCCTGTGCCTAACTCAGGTGTCATTGGGCATCAAGGCAGGATACACCCTGGACAGAGTGCCAACCCATCGCAGGGCACACACACACTCTCATTCACTCACACAACACAGACAATTTAGAGATGCCAATCAACCTACCATGCATGCTTTTGGACTGGGGGAGGAAACAGGAGCAAACCCCGAAGCACGGGGAGAACATGCAAACTCCACACACACACACGGCAGAGGTAGGTATCAAGCCTCCAACCCTGGAGGTGTGAGGCAAACGTGCTAACCACTAAGCCACCGTGCCCCCCCATGTTAATAAGTTATTACTTTTAATTGAATTATTTTTTAAATCAAGTACTTTATTCATAGTGACTTCATTTATCATGACTATTAATAGTCATGATAAATAAATTTATCACTGTATGAATCAAAATTTATGAAATGCATGTGCTGTGATTGTTGCTGTACCGACTTCCTGTACACTGCTTAATAACAGGGGTTTAGCTTAACTATATAGTGCTCCGTTAAAGAAGTGAAATGATTTAAAACGTCACTTTCTGGTATCATCCAGATAAAGACGGGTTCCTTTTTGAGTCTGGTTCTCTCAAGGTTACTTATATCATCTGAGGGAGTTTTTCCATTTATACAAATAAAATTTAATTTTAACTCACTCTCTCTCTCTCTCTCTCTCTCTCTCTCTCTCTCTCTCTCTCTCTCTCTCTCTCTCTCTCTCTCTCTCTCTCTCTCTCTCTCTCTCTCTCTCTCTCTCTAAGATTACCATAGCTCAAAGCTATATCCATGCAGACCTGATGTAGTTGTCCTTTGGTGTGAATAGAGGGTCTGGTAATAAAAAGGCTAACATCAGAGTCTGCATTTCCTCTCCATCCACTTGTCTGTCGCTGGAGGTCTAAGTGCCTTTCCCCAACACATGCCCTCATTTCCACTGGCAGGTCAGGATCTCAGGCTAAATGGCATCGTTACAGAGCATCTCGCCACATTGTTGACAGGTCCATATGCTAATGTTAATGAATACAGGACGCAGAGTGTCCAGTCCATGCCAGGTCTGGAGGAGACGTTGAACTTTTTGCCTTCACCACTAATATGAGGACAAAAACATGTGTTTCATTAATGGATTGAATTTGGTGTTGTCCAGTTATTAAGCTGAGTTATTTTTCCTCGAGGAGTCAATTATGTTCTCTAATTTGTGCTTTGTTTTAAAATATTTCTGCTCAGCTATTTTCTGTTGAAATATATGGATATATCAGTAACATGTAGATGTAATAAGAAGGTGGGTTTGCTTCTTTTTCTTTTTCTTTTTCCTATTTTTGTTTCTCTCTCTCTCAATGGACTAGCTTTAAAAATGTACATTTATGGGTTGCTATATTAAAATAGTACATAAATATTAAAATTTATACAGAATGCATATTTTAATTTGAGTTCTAGCCGATTCTAAATCCGGAGCTTTTTATTATGCTGTTAAATTATTAATATGTCTACCTTATTCACATTTCTTTCTATTTTTTTTTGCCGCCACTGCACGTGTGTGTGTATGTGTGTAAGTCTAAGCACACATTTGTGTCATCTCACAACTGAGTTTAAAGTCCAGTAACCCGTTCACTTTCTCTCTCATGCATGCTGGCCTATGGACACACCGGTAGGGCTACTGGGACTGGACCCAAATACGGTGTGTGTATGTTTCGTTAGTGTCTCCTGTCCCAAGCAGGCTGGTTGCAGTGGACTGTAAATGCCATGCTGTGCTGGTGGCATGCGTGTGAGTTAGCCATGCCTGATGAACATACACAGGGACAGCAAACAGATCTCACATGGAAAAACAGGAGTAACACTGATTTTTTTTTTTGTTTGTTTTGCTTTAGGATATTGCACAGTCCAATCAAATCTAAACAGGGAAGTTAAATGACACGACAAACACTGACAGATGATGTGCGTGCATTAGAAAGCAGCTTAGCCGATATGCGTAGTGATTGTACTCTATTTTCCATGCTTGATACACTGATGTTTATTCAGTTATATAACACTTTTAAGAATGGACACTGTCCCAAATCATCTGTACAAAAATATATAAATTAAATTCAGGTATAACCGTATAAATTCAGGATATACATTTATACAAATGTAGATAATAAATGCAGAAATTTATCCCTAATGAGAAAGCTAGAGGTAACAATGGTGAGGAAAGTCTCCCTAAGACGATATGAGGGAGAAACCTGGAGAGGAACCAGACTCAAAAGGGAACCTCATTCTCATCTGGGTGACACCAGAGAGTGTCATTATAAATTATTTCCCTCCTATAACTGTGTACGGTGTATTTGTTTAACACTGCAATTTGTGTAACTAGGAAATTCATGGAGAGTCTAGGAGATCCTGTTGAGGGAACAACTATTTCTAGCTGCTATAATGCAAGTGATAAGAGGAACTAACATTACATGACATTCAAAAAGTATAGCATGAGATTCTTTGTTGTGTTATAAGAAGAGTAAAATTCAATTTAATTCAATTCAATTTATTTGTATAGTGCTTTTAACAATGGACATTGTCTCAAAGCAGTTTTACAGGAGTATAGAAACATAGAAAAAAGCAAACCTGCAAGCCTGAGGCGACGGTGGCAAGGAAAAACTCCCTGAGATGATATGAGGAAGAAACCTTTAGAGGAAACAGGCTCAGAAGGGAACCTCATCCTGATTTGGGTGACACTGGACAGTAAATAATGTAAATGTAGATAATGTCCTTTCTTCAACAGTCTATAGTCATGAAAAATTGTGCAACCAAGAGCCCCTGAGGAACTAATAGGTCAGTGTAGCTTCTGAGCTCATTATTGACTTAGCACTAATGCCGAAAGCTGACTCAGGCAATAGTAGTTCAAATACAGTGTGATAGTAAACACTTCAGGCTGTGCTGTTTTAGTAAAATGATCAAATTCAGAATTCTTGAATCTGACAGATGAGATAGTTTACAGTAGTTTCAGCAGCAAGGCTAATTTAATATGTTATCATTTCTGTAGTTAGCTTGTGAGGTAATTAATACTTATAGCTGCTATCTAGCTTGTTTCCAGGCTGTTCCACAGCACCAAATGTGAACTGATTAAAGGTATAACATCTCGTTCATTAGTAAATAAAATTGGTTTTGTTATAATTTTTGCAATTGTTATGTTATAAAGAGAATAAAGCGCTTTATGCTGTAAAATAATCAACTTCAGGAGGGAAGGAGTAACTTTACTTCACATGGGGATTACATCATCCTAGATTTTTTATATTATTTTTCTCTAAGAGCATGCAACAAAACTGTTTTATTCCACACATATGAGGAAAAAAACGTCTTGTTGTATCATAATCTTCTGCAATATCACTTAAGCAAAACAAGGAAGGTAATTTTTTTATTTTTTATTTTACCGTACATACATAGTCGGGGGAAAAAATAATACTAACTAGACTAATAATATAATTTTTCACAATCTAGTCAAATCCTGATATTGAACCAAAGACTCGTTATATATATTTGACATAGGAATATCTAGTTTCTATAATCTACCCTGTTTTGATTTGCATTTAATTTCTTTTGATGAAATCTACAGCTGATTGTACATTCACTGTGCATATAAAGAATGGATTGTCTGAGCATAAAGCCCACAGGTTTCTGGCTTCCAGTGAGTCAGCAGCACTGTTGGAGAAAGATAGGAATTTATCAGAGTCACCTTTCAGCTGCCACCGACATCTAGTGCCTTCCACTATCACACGTAATGGCATTCAGGCCTGTCCTTGATCACATTTACGATAGCATATTTGATGCATTTGTAAAGCAAGTGAAGAATAAACCCACCTAAGAGAATATGTCCCTCTTTTTTCCCCTCCTCACTCTGTAAAATCACATGTCAGACGGTTGCAGATGTACCTGCTGTAGTCTGAAAGAGAGAAAAAAGTGTGTGTGTGTGTGTGTGTGTGTGTGAGAGAGAGAAAGAAAGAGAAAAGGGAAGAGAAAGAGAATAAGAGGGAAAAGTAAAAGATTATCTTTGAGACTCTGTGGCCAGCTCCTGTGTGGTACGTGGAGTGACAGCTCTTTCAGCTGACTGACAGGTGTCCTTTGAAATGCCGGTGAGGCGGCGTCTGTTCTGACTGTTGAAATGCATATTTTTTTTCCCGCCCTTATCAAAACGGCACGGATGGCACCGATAGGTGCCGTTAACATTGCAAATAGCTCTGGAATTATTCATCGTCAGCCTGGGCTGGGGAGAGAAAGAAAGAGACGGGGTGAAGTTTGATTATTCTCCTCACACAATAGACGAGGCGCTTAATGATTTCTCTCCGGCTTGGCAGCGGTGCCGTGTCGACTTCAGCGCGGGTGACACGGGTCTGGCCAAGTGTTAGAGCAAGATCATAACGTCCGGGCCTGCATTTTAATTTCTAATACATTAATCTTCCCGCAACAGATCCGCCTATGAATATTCCGCCGGCTCCTTGTTTGTCGGAGAGGCTGTCTCTCTTTCATCCGTGGAGGTGCTTTCATTCTCTTTGAAAGCCGGCTAAATGGACCCGATCAGTCAACGACATCCGCAGCACAATGGCGCTGGCTAACGCGCTCCTTTTCTCCTTTTCAGGCCGCTGATAGACAACTCTGACACTTGGTCCCCGGGGGACGCACTCAGCTCTCCTGCTGCTTGAGAGACTTCCTTCACTTTATCGCTGCCATAAAGGATTGTCATAGGTGAATGTATCAGCGGTTTGGAGAGAGCTAGCCTTTCTGACCCGCAGCCCGAGTGCCCGCTGCACCTCTGCTGCATTGCTAATAACATGCAGGGGCTTAGATCCTGTTGTACAAGCATGTCCTCTAACTCAGGATTTTTTAAAAAAATGAAGCCTCCTTTGTTCACTGCCTTTAATTAGCATTGTCTTAAGTTCATTAGAATAAAGCGCTATGGCGTTTCTAATAAGCCGACGTGGACCTTCTACAATGTCCTCAGCTTTGTGCTAGATGACCTAACACTGCTTTTCTGCTTTGTAGGCCAAGGTGTAATGGCATACACAGGAAGACGAATGCGGTCACTCGAATGCATTTCTCCAGGGGTATCGGGCAAATGAAATGTTTTGAAACTAATTAGACCAAAATGCAGGTCCAACTGATACACAACAGTTCATTAAATTTAGAATGAGAAAAACTTTAATCCCACAGAGTTGGAGTTGGTGTGAGGTGTTACACTTAAAAAAGTGTGCTGTGGAATCAAGAGAATCTTTCTCATAAACTTTCTTGGCTTTTTTCATATAAACTTTACACATTCCATTACATTCTCTTTATACTCATTATATTTTACTATGTTTGCTATATTATCACATCTATATTGGAAAAAAAGAAAATATAGGAAAAAGTTCTATAAATAGAAATAGAAAAGATAGAAAAAATAGAAAATAAATCTACATAGATTTGTTTCTTTTCTAAAACTGCAGGCTGGGTTACAGAAGGATGGCCAACTGTGGATTTTTGCTCCACGCAGAAAAAAACGTCACTTATAACTGCTGCTTATTGGACATTTTTTGGGCAGCTTTTTTAACTTTCATTTGTATGACTGCTTTAAACTGGACAGTATGGTGGTGGAACTTATCACACTTGGCGTTAGGTTGGACTGGATTGGACAGCAGTCCAACACAGGGCATCATTTAAACACAGTTTTTTTTATAGCTAGCTAGCCTGCATGTTGTTGGGAGGTCAGAGGAAACTAGAGAACCCAGAGGAAACCCTACACTGACAGCAACCTGACTCTGGAGCTGTGATATTTCTGTGATATATATTTCAGAATATAATGCTATAGCATGAGATCTTAGCAAATGCTGTGTCCTTAGTTGCATTTCTATCTGCTTTTTCTGATATTTTTGACTCTGTTTGTTTTTGCACTGTCTATCAGACTTGACATTATTGCATTTGCTTGGTGTAAAAGACATACAAATCTGAAAAGGATGGGAGGATGGGAGAAAAACAAAACCTAGCAAACAATGAAGCTTTACTTCTCAAATTTATTTTATATACACTCCCACCCCAGAAAAAACAATCATAACTTTCTCTAGACTTTTATTTGACTAATTTTCTCACAGACACTAGCATGTTGTCTAATAACATCCAGACTGACCATTAATTCTGGTCACTGATCAAAATCGAACATGACTGCTGCTTTAAACTAAATTGAACTTTGTGACCATTTAAATGACAAGTAAGCTACCGAAAAAAAAAAAAAAAGTAGCTACTCTTTGGAAGTATATTTTCGATTTGGCTTTCTGACCGAAACATAGTTAAATTATTCCTTAATTAACATATATAGTATGTGTAAGTATATGAACACCAAATCTATTCTTTTGTAGGTCAAAATTTTATTCAGGGATTTAGTTAAAGCTCATTTCTTGTCATACAGACCCTGATTGCAGTGTATTTATAGCTTTGTCATTTTTGTCTTCAGCTAATGCTGTAGTAACCTAGCATAACTGTGTTGATGTACAGGTTCAATCGACTTTAGTAGAACAACAAAGTTTGCCAAGTCTGGCTATTTCAGCACATTTAGATTTTTTTCTTTTTTAAATGAAGCCTCTGTGGCCTCTGAATGCTTCCTCTGTCTGGGACCATAACTCAGCAGAGAGAGCAAGTAGTCTTTATAGTGGTGTTAAACATGCCGTAGCACGTGAGCCAATTACAAGTGTCAGAAAGCAGCCGTGTGTAGATCTGCAGACATTCATAATTATGATATCTGATTTGGGCTGTGTGCGGAGCTTGCAGCGGGCAGCAGTGAGAGGAGAAGAGCCATATTTTAACGCAGCCGAGACAGACTTCTCCCTGAAGGTACATCTGACGCGACACCAGCTGCTGCCTGATTGGGATTTATTCTTCCTGTTTTCGATTAATATGGAGATGAATACAGGTGTTCTGTGTCGTAAAATTAGTTTAGCTCGCACAAATTGCAATTAGGGGCTTGGGAAGAGAGGGGAGGGAGCTCCTGCATGGGGTTCTTTCGCGGAAAGAGGAAAATGAAAGGAAAAAGATAGAAGAGTGGAAAAAAATAGATGGATTTGAGACCAGGGAGGGAGGGATGGTGCACTGCTGTGCCCGTCTGGTCCCTGAGAGGCGCTTGGCATGGGCACCTGTTTGTTACGGTGAGAAGGCAGGCTGGCACGAGTGGTGACACGCTAGTCGGGCACCGAGAAAAAAGCACAACAAATAAGCTTTGAAAGCAGCCTCTTCTTCAATGGGAAGGAGTTCAAGGGCTTCAAGAATCAGGAAGTCATCCAAAAGGACCAGTTTCTCTTCAGGGAGTATTTGTGTGTGTGTGTGTGTGTGTGTGTAAGGGAGGGTCTTTCTGTTTCTGTGTACATGTGAAAAATGTGTATATTGTATTGGTATGTGTGTGTCTGTGTGTGTTTATATTTGTACTGGAGAAATTAATCATTAAAGCCAAAATGCACAGGTAGAAATCTGACGGGGGTAAAAGGAAAATAATCACTGATGGGGTGATGTAATGAAGCCCTGCTCTTGAATCTGATTGGCCTTGATTAGTTTTCTGTAACAGCAGCTCCAGTAAAGACAGTATTTCCAGAATGAAAAATCACATCAAGTTTACTCTTATTCTATTTATCATTTCTATTGTAACACCGGGACTTCCTTATTTCTTATATAGTGAGGTTTTCTGAGAGGAGACCTTCACGCATCATTTTGGGAAGAAGTCCCCAGTGTCTGCATTTTGTAACAGTCAGACATGAAGCTGTAAATTTTCCTGTATGGGAAAATCTCCAGCAATGAGAAGTGCTTTAGAGTTTCTTAATTCTTAAAAACCAGTTACATTTTTGTCTTTAACTTTGAAAAAGAAAAACAGAAGGCTACCGTTTGTCACTACTTTAAGGTAAGTGATAACAGAAATAATGTGACGTGGCTCAACATGACTCTAAGTTACATTTATTAGCCCAGAGCGACCACAGTGCTTCTGAATTCGTAAAACTGATTGGTGTTGATTAATTTTCTCTAACAGCAGCTCCGAAGTTTTCATTTCTGTAGTAACAACTTATACAGGGAGTTCTACGTTCCATAAAATCATTTAAGAACATATATAATTGTTGAGGTTTTCTGTGAGGAGACGTTTACACATCGTTATTTGAAAGGAGTCTCCAGTGTTAGATTTTTTTTCACAGACAGAGGTGAAGCTGTAAGTTTTCCGGTGTGAGAAAATCTACAGAAATGAGAAGTTCTTTAAGTGCTTTAAGGTTTCTCAATCCTCTGTAACAAAAATAATATTTTGTCTGTAACTTCAAGAAAGAAAAAAGATGGTTAGTGTGTGAACGAATGTTTGTTGCTGGTGTAAGGTAAGGGATAACTGAAATGTTCCCCAACAATTACAAATAAATAAAAAAATAAAAAAATTAATAAATTAAAATAAATAAATAAACAAACAAACAAACAAACAAACAAACAAACAAACAAATAAATAAATAAATAAATAAATAAATAAATAAATAAAATCTGCTGTGGTATAAGGGGAATAAACACTTGTATTGGATGTGCTGTGATAGGAAAAGAATCATTTCGGCCTGTTGTAAAATGAACTCTCTGTCATGTTACTGTACATCATACCAATTCTTTGTTGACTTTTTTTTAATCCTATAACATCACATAGTCTCCTGAGGAGGCAGAGCATCTTCAACTCTGTGGCTAAAGTTAAAAAACACTAACCTAAACCTTACACATCTTCTTTCTGTAGCATTCATATTGACCCCTCATTGTTCTCTTCTTTATCTCAATTTAGCCTGCCTCATATTTTTTTCTTAGTAATTACGCCTTTCTCGTCGTATCATTTGGAAACGTGGCTTTTATTCTATTCAGCGATGGAAAGATGGAAAGATTCTCTCTGCTTTAGTAAATAAGAATGCGATTAGTGTCAAAGGCTAGATCATAACAAAAGCTGCAAAATGTTACGTTATTTAGCTCATTGTTGAAAAGATTACACTAAGGAGGAGAATCTGCTTAATAGGTTTAAAAAGCATTTATGGTTTACTGTAATTTAGGATAAATCTCTGAGGAGGCGTTTACTTAGTTACTTTACTTTTATTACGTTTTTCTCAACAAAAAAAGTCTTCTGTTCAAACATGTGTGACATTGCACAGCTTGCTGCCAGGCTCCTTCACAAATCCTGGCAAAGATTTATAGGAGCTGTCGGTCTGTGCTCTAAACTAATGTGAACTCCGTTCATAGGCGACACACCTACCTCGACTTACTCCGAGCCTGAGCAGCTCCTGCTATAGGGTGTAATGGAGACACTGTGGTATTAAGGCTAGACATTAATTCAGTGTGTCAAGCTGTCCCGGTGGAATATTTATGATGCTAAATACATTTAATTAGCGGCTCTTGCTGGTGCAGGGAAAGTGCATTGTCAGTGAAAGGGGTTTGTTCTGTTAACTTTCAAAGCCCAGCCTAATTCGTTTCTTAGCGTGCCGTCTGAGGTGTCTGTTCAGATTTAGAGCGTTTGGAACAATCCGTGATTGGGAGATGAGGGATTCAGGGAAATCATCTTCAGCTGACAGGTGTAAGCAGAGATTGCAAAAACAATTGCACTGCAGATATAAAAAGCTACAAATGAGACATGAGATGAAATAATGAGGAGTTTTTCTTTTGCAGGTAAAGTATTGGGTTTAGTAGTGTTGTAGAAATTAGTAGAGTAATACATTTACTAGTCAGTGCTGTAGAGATGCAGACTAATCAGAGTGGCGGACAATTCAGAGCCACTTTGTCAAAAAATTGTGTACCTTTTTACTCTTGCCCGTGCCTACCAGTGTGCTATTTTTCTCAGTTGTACTACTCCTCTTGATTAAAGAAAACAGTCATGAATAAATACATTATTATATTCTTTTTTGCTCATAATTCTTAGTAAACATCCAGCTCTCTGTTTTCAGCCGACTTTCAAACCCTCTTCGCTGTGGTGTTTTTTTGACAGAAATTCCCGATTTCATATTGTACATATTGCAAAATGCTACAAATGAGACGTGAAGAAATGCCGAAATGCCGAGTTTTTGTTTTTCAGGTTAAATATCAGCTTAATTAGTGTTGCACAGATTATCCAACGAATACATTCACCGCTTTGTCACAATATCCATTGTTTTAAATGCCGTACAAACGGATTGAATTGCATATCTAAAAGTAACGTCATGTGATTGTTTTCAACCAGAAATAATCATGAATAAATCCATCATTATTTTCATTTATGCTAATATTTCCTAGTAAGCATTCTTCAGCTTTCAAACAAACTATCACACTACCTCTTGTTAGCTCTTTGCTGTGGGGTTTTCATAATATTTTGCGTATTACAAAATGCTACAAATGAGACATGAAGAGATAAAAAAAGGGAAAGTAAATATTGGGCTGGGGTGTTATAGTAGGGGTTGGAGTGGTGGAAATGTAGTGAATCAGACAGAAAAGAATGTTAAATGTATGATGTAAATCTAAAAATAGATCAGAATCAGATTAGAGAAATTCAATTCTACAGTCAACTGCACATAACTATGCTTTAAATTGAGCGCTAACACTTTGATATCTCCTTGCATAAAGTGAGATATCTCTTTGCATAAAGTGTGTATAAAACTGATTGCTGTGGATTGCACTACTTAGCAACCATGAAGAACTGCAATTGCCATGAACAGGTTTGTACTCAAGTCTTCACCATTGAACAGCTTATCACTTCAACAAGGCAGACTTCATGTTAAAACTACAAGGTTAGTTGCTTTTGGCTGCTCCCTGTTCGGGGTCGCCACAGCGGACCAACTGGTCCACACAACAACTTGGCAAATGTTTTACGCCGGATGCCCTTCCTGACGCAACCCTCCCATTTTTCCGGGCTTGGGACCAGGGACTGCATCCAGTGGCTGGGGTTGAGGCATTGGCTGGGAAGCAAACCCGGGACCTTCCGCATGATAGGCCAGAAACCTACCACTGAGCCACCAATGCTCCATATTAAAACTCTAAGGAATTTCCTAATTATACAACTGCACTTTTTCGACCATATAATACATAGTTAAAAAAGTGTAATTGTTTACATTCTTAAAAATAAAGGTTCGTAAATGGTTCTTTGTCAAAGCGTATGGTTCCCTGAAGAAAGTTTAACATCTGTGGAAGTTTTTCATTGCACAAATGGTTCTATGTAGTGGAGAAAATGTTCTTTAGACTAGAAAACAGGGTTCTTTTAAGAACTGTTTAGTGAAAAGTTCATTGAGGAATGAAAAATGGTTCTTCTATGGCATCACTTTGAAATCCCCTTTTTGGATTTTCCGGCACATTTTATTTTTATGTGTATAATCGCACTTCAGATGTCACCCAGATGAGAATAGGTTCATTTTTGAGTCTGGTCCGTCTAAAGGTTTCTTCCTCATAGCATCTCAGGGAGTTTTTCTTTACCTTCATCACCTCAGAGCCTCAAGTCGCACATCACTATGCATTATCACTATCCCACTCTCAGAGGTCACAATGCCGGCACAACAACACGGATTGAGTTCCAGTCAAAGATGGAGGACAAAGCTTCCAGATGCTTCTATATAATATGTTATATAGTGCAATGTGCAAACAAAGAGTGTTCTTGTAAACATATACACTTCTGTATAGCAGCAGTTGGTGGCAGTTTGAAATATGTGCAAAAACAGCAATAGCAGCAATTGAGTAAATGTGCCGAAACAGCATGTAAACAGTTATAATATGGGTGGAGCTATAGACATGGATAAATATTGAATTGAATTGAGTGTTTGAGTGTGTGTTTGAGTTCGAGTTCCGAACAGTTCAGTTCACACAGTTGAGTGAGTGAGTGCGTGTGTGTGCGTGTGTGTGCGTGTGTGTGCGTGTGTGTGCGTGTGTGTGCGTGTGTGTGCGTGTGTGTGCGTGTGTGTGCGTGTGTGTGCGTGTGTGTGTGTGTGTGTGTGTGTGTGAGTTCGGTACAGTTCAGTTCTGGGTGTTGAGGAGCCTGATGGTTTTTTTAGAAGTTGGAGCAGCCGTTTTGTGTAAGAGAGAGATGATTGAATGATATGATTATTGCATATAGACTTATTTACTTTCATCATTCATAATATAAAAACAAGGGGCATTGGTGGCTCAGTGGTAGGTTTCTGGCCTATCATGCGGAAGGCCCGGGTTCGATTCCCAGCCAATGCCTCAACCCCAGCCACTGGATGCAGTGCTGGTCCCAAGCCCGGAAAAATGGGAGGGTTGTGTCAGGAAGGGCATCCGGCGTAAAACATTTGCCAAGTTGTTGTGCGGACCAGTTGGTCCGCTGTGGCGACCCCGAACAGGGAGCAGCCGAAAGCAACTTCTATTCATAATATAAAAACCCTGAAGCTGGAAATATCATTTGTAGCCTGTATATGGTTGTTAATTTCAAAAAAATTCTATATATATTAAGGCTATATGAAAATACATTATATATAGTTTCAATTTTGAGAAAAAGACAGCCTAAAATAGAAATGTCCTCAACAGCAATACACAACTAATAACACAACATGTAGTTTTGCTGATGTTATGAAAACCTGACACATTTCCGTTATTTAATGAGGTAGACGAGGTTGTACTTTCACGAAATATTCAGCGATAGTACAAAAATAGATTTTAGCTTCCAGGTTAGTTAACATTTACGGTGAGTAATATTAAAGTTACAAAAGAACTGACACCTAAAAAAATGATACGCATTCTAATATAAATATTACGATACATAATATTCATAAAAGTGGCTTGTATTGTTCATTGTTCAATTGAATCACCCAATAATCATTTCCATTTCATTGGCATTTTTATTTATAGAAATATTTCAGTGAAGTTGCAATTTGAGTCCTTGAGGTCCAGATCATTATTAACTTGAGTTTTTTTTTATATGAACAACTTTATTTGAAGTCATTTAATTAGCTGGTTGAAGCTGAATCAGTGGTTTGGAGCAAAAAACAAAACAAAAAATAAAGAAAGCTTCAACTAAACAAACACCGCAGAAACAGTTGTACCTTTAATTAACTGTCAAGCTTACTGCATGGTGAACTTAATAATGTTAAAATATGCAAAAGACAGAATGTGTAAGAGGTTTAACAAAACACAAATTGTTGCTTTGAAAACGAGAGATTAAACTGCATCATTTTACTAAACTGGTCCAAGTCTTGAAGTGTGCATTTACAGCTCCAGAGGTTAATTTGATTACTGTATTGTATACAGCACGTCATGTCATTCACTCTATTCTGATAGTAAATACATAAAAGGAAACCGAATAAATCTCCTTTTCAGCTAAATCACAAGATAAAAGCTGATGAAAGCATCCTTCACATAAAGAAGCCAATGATTGCTAGCCAAATGTCCATCACACGAGCATGAGTGAAGTTTAAATCTCAGTCTGTCCTCCCTCTTGGCAGTGAGACATCATGTGCTTCTCTGATAAACAAAACACAACAAAAAGCAAAATAAAGACGTGGTTCTATGCGCTGGCCGGTGCTGTGACATCTGCCAGAGATGCAGAAATGGTTCAGGAGATGGCCAGAGCGTCTATCTGTCTCCCAGTGAGCACACAGACCCACGCCATTACAGCTACGCTGAATGATGCAAAACAGATGATAAGATCAGGGCCAAGCTTGACTGACATTACACCAAAACCTAATGTAGCTAAAGGTGTGTATGTGTGTGTGTGTGTGAGGACAGCAGAAGTCTGACTGACACACAGATTAAGCACTCTGACAGGCCACACAATAAAGCCGTCAGAAGCAGTGACACACTGGACGGAGAGAGAGAGGGATGAATTGTCACTCTGTCACACACGATGCGCCTCCTCATCCCTGATGGCCTTCAGCACACCGTGGGAAAAAAGCAGGACTGGTGCTTTTTTGGGATGCACTCTTTTTGTTTTGTGAGATTTTGGACACTGTGTGATTGGACCTACATGTAAATCAGTGACAAATGAGACAATGTGATAAACAAGAGAATAAATGGTGTGAAGGAGGAAAGCTAATCTTCTTACTGTATATAGGCAGATAATCATGTGGAAATAAGCGTGCTTATTCATTCTGTATGATTGCTGGGAGGATTGTGTCACTTCACTGGAAGCACTTGTTACTGAGGAAGGGTTGGTGTTACCTTCACAGTTTAGCTTGAAGAATGAGTGTAGTTTACTCTTAAAACTTATTTATGTTCTTTATAGATTTGGACTCTGAGAGGTAAAGAAGCGAGTGCAGGCAGGTTGGAATGGGTGGAGAAAGGTGTCGGGAGTTCTGTGTGATAGGAAAATATCAGCGAGAATCAAGGGGAAGGTGTACAGGACAGTGGTGAGACCGGCCATGCTGTATGGTTTAGAGACAGTGTCACTGAGGAAGAGACAGGAGTCAGAGCTAGAGGTAGCAGAGCTGAAGATGTTGAGGTTCTCTTTGGGAGTGACAAGATTGGACAGGATTAGGAACGAGTACATCAGAGGGACAGCTCATGTTGGACGTTTGGGGGACAAAGTTAGGGAGTCCAGATTAAGATGGTTTGGACATGTTCAGAGGAGGGACAGTGAGTATATTGGTAGGAGAATGTTGGACATGGAGCTGCCAGGCAGGAGGCAAAGAGGAAGGCCAAAGAGGAGGTATATGGATGGAATTAATGAGGATATGAAGCTAGCCAAAAAGCCACATCCTAACTTTCCAAATTTTTTGTTGTTTACCACCTGCTATTAAAATCTATCTATCTATCTATCTATCTATCTATCTATCTATCTATCTATCTATCTATCTATCTATCTATCTATCTATCTATCTATCTATCTATCTATCTATCTATCTATCTATCTATCTATTTTTTTGTCTAATAGACTGGTATTCACTGGCTAAGGTTTGTACTGAGTAGAAAAGAAATAAAGAAATTACCTTTAAAGAAATATTTATTTTTCCACAGAAATCAACATTATACTTGAATTGTGCCAAAAAAGAGGGTGAAGTAAAATTATGTACATTAAATGATTAATAAAATTGCAGATATTCATCTCATTCTATGCTTTGTCCTTTTACTCTTACTCTTCTTCTCTCTCTCTCTCTCAATCTCTCTCTCTCTCTCTCTCTCTCTCTCTCTCTCTCTCTCTCTCTCCATCTCTTTGCTTCAATTTCTCTCCACCTTTAACCATTATGTCTCTCTCCCTCTCTCTGCGCTGAGGTGGTTAGAATACAGCAAGCTACCAAAAGATGGCAATGTTGGAGTGTTGAATTCCAAAGCCACCTCTCTCTCTCTCTCTCTCTATCTTTCTCTCTCTCTCTCTCTCTCTCGTTCCTTCTCTCTCTCTCTCAGATGAGCTCTGGATGGAGAAACCTACCTGCCGTCCTCCTGTCTGTTTCTCTATCCTTTCTTTCTACCTTGCATTTCTTTTACTAACCTGCCGCGTTATTCTAATCTACAACTCCAGCTTGGTGGTCAGCAGCAGATTTATTGAGAGCAGTTCCAGGGTCAATCAGTGATTTCTGAGGAGTTGATATTAGGCAAAAATCTGGTGAAAAAGGAGAAAAAGATATTGCATATAATTGACTGTGAGAAATGGATGAAATTGAAGTTTTTGTTTTTAATCTTGTGGTTGAAATTCAAGTTACTGTGCTTTGATTTTTCTTGATTTGAACTTGAACTTGTTCAGTTGTATATGAATGAAGCTATAAGAAAGAAAAAAAAGAATGCTAGGCCAGCTCCTAAATGTACCCTTATATATAATATACACACAAATTAAATCATGAATTTGTAATACATTTATAAAAATGAGACCATGATTATTTTTCCTCAAATCTATTTCCTCTCCCAGCCAGTTTCTTATCCAAACTAAAAGTTCACAGTTCTACAATTTTCATGTGCACGAGTGCTGAACACTGTCCTTGACTCCTCCGAAATGTTCTGAAGTTCCTCGTCTGCTTTTCTTGCTTATTTGTGACGTATAATTACTGATGATAGAAAGACATTACCATGCATTTTTACAGCAGCCAAATGGACACACAGCAGGATAGCAATTCAGCTGCTATTACCACACTGAACTCCTCCGAAATACGTCCTTCTTAATGGGTTATAGAGAAGCATCCTGCAGGGAAAGGGTTAAACGAACAGGGTCCATCTGCGATAAATTGCTACTCTCTACTAAATTGCATCCTTCTGAGCATCTTCCGCGAGGTGATGTGGTGAGGAAAAAAAGCCCCTGAAAAGTGGGAAGATGTCACGTTTTTATTAATTGTCATGAAGTGCTCAGCTTAAGAAAGCTGGAAAAAAATTACAGAGAAGCTTAAAGTTGAATTGCCACTGTTCCCTAATGTGTGTGTGTGTGTGTGTGTGTGTGTGTGTGTGTGTGTTTTTGGGTATATGCGCACATTCACTCTGTAGCTGCTTTACTTGGTGGTAGTGTGTGTGTCACATGTGGCTTATTGCCTGCGAGCAGTCAGAGCAGTAGAGCACTCGGTGTTCAGGATGTTCCTGTGCACTTTGAGCTCATGTGTGTGTCACACAGCTGCGGCGCTGAATGTTGATTGGCTCATGTGTGAATGTGTTTTGTACGTCTTGATCTTTCTCTGTTTGTGTGTGTGTGTGTGTGTGTGTGTGTGTGTGTGTGTAGGCCCAGTTTCTATATCTGCTGTTAATTGCTGTCAGACTCGTTTTCTTCCTGATGCAATGCACAGCTGCAGGTAGACGAGGTTTTTTCTTTTTTTACAGCCCAGATTTCATTTCATGTCTTATGAACACGTGTAATATAAACTGAAATCATTAGCAATGATTTCGGTAAGAATGAATGCTAAGGTTTAACATTAATAATCTCAGAAGGTTAGTGATAATTCATCAGAAATAGTGTTAAAGTAATAAACACTGCTCTAACTAACAATATCGAATAAAAACACACACACAAAATCCACAATGTACAATTATGTGCTGAATAATAGTAAAAATAATAATAATAATAATAATAATAATAATAATAATAATAATAATAATAATAATAATTCTTCTTCTTACTACTATTACTATTATTATTATTATTATTATTATTATTTTTTTATTATTATTATTTATTTATTTATTTCTTTATTTATTTATTTATTTCTTTATTTATTTTTAGTTAGTTGAGTTTATTATTATTGAGTCCAGCTTTTACACCCACAGAGAGCCTGAAATTAGCTGATTATCAATATTTGGAAATCTTTTATCATTTAATTTCTCATTCATGTGCATTTTAATCATTCATGGAGTAGACTTCATTAAATGCACATGATCTTTTTAAACAAATAACACAGGTGTATATGACATTTTTAGCATTATTTATTTTGCTGTATTAATACTAATGTAGTCAGTTCATGATAACTCATACAGCAAATAATTTCACTTAAAAGCCCTACGATGTAAATTGTCACCAAAACTGACATCGATACAAATGATGCTTCATAATGATTTAAGTGAAATCCCAGACAAAACCTTCAGGCTCATGTCATGTCATGCTGAATTTTCTAGACTTCCATAGATGAACAGGGACATGAGGGAGAAAAGACCGGGTGTTTACAATGGGGTAGAACAAGACAGGGCTGTTTCATTGGGGCAGGTCATCATGTATGAGCGATAGAGAGAGAGAGAGAGAGAGAGAGAGAGAGAGAGATAGTAGAAGCGAGTGAGAGTCAGGTGGCCTCCAGCCTCAGGCAGACATTGTTTATTGCTTATTGTATTGCTCGGCCCGGCACACTCAAATAAAACAATAGCGTCTAGGGACAGTTCATTCTAAATATTGTTCTACTACATAGGAAAAAAAGGTGCTTGTATTTTTTGCATTTCTCTTTAACCTTGCTTTGCTTTTGTGTGGAATTTAATATAATAAATTATACATTTCTGCAATAGAATCATTTTCATGACCATGAACTGATTCTGATTTGTCTATACTTTTAAACATCTTTTTTTTCCAGCTTAGGATTTTGTTTTTTTTAAGTTAATCAAGGGTTGCCATGTTTAAAATAATATTGGTGATTTATAATATTTGTGCTTTAGAATTCCAGCAATTGGGAGTCTCTCACCCCCCCACTAAACCTAATCCCACAGTTCCTCCTCTCTCTTATGCCAGTCACATTTTCTAATTAGCTCTCCCCGTGGAGGAAGAAGATGGATTATATTTTAATATCTTGGGCCTAAAATTAGTTTATATTTTAGCAAGTTAGCACTTTGCTGAAGCTGATTTACTCTTGAAGCTGGAAAAATCCGTGAGCTCGCAATTAATCATTGCTCCGCTCTTTCTCTTTAAGGAGGAGGAAAGGAAACAAGAGAAATGAAAAAGAGAGATGAGGGAAGGAAAAAAAGGTGGGGAAAAAAGGCAGATCAAAGTCAGAGTCTGTGATTGTGATAGTGTAAACACACAATTCAGATCATTCAGAAATCAGCAGACCGGCATTGTGCTGAGTGTGACAGTCTGCTCGCGTGATTCTCCTCTACACTCTCGTTATTAATTACTGCCTACATCTTCAACAAAGAAGCTCTGTCCGAGACTAATTATTGACACTGTATGGTTAAACGCAGCCTGTGTGTGTGTTTGAAATGCCTTGCCTTTGCATATGTCCCCCCACCCTGCTTCATTCAGGTGCTACAAACTCTCCCTGGTGTTTTTTTCCTTCCAGTCAGCCAGGAGTCAGTGGGCCGTTATCCGATTAGAGCCTTACACACACCCATCCATCACTCCCGGGGCTGCTGGGAGACGCCGATCACAGCAGGCACAATGATGCAAGATGCTGAGGGGCCACGACCACTACATGCACAGACAACACACTACACTGCTTTTCTTACTCACCGAAAGGACTAAATGCTATTAGCCTGGTTTGGGAAAGCTCGACACAGCACTTAAAAAAGGCTAATACTTTCCTGACAACACTGCTGCTGATCTGGTGAATCATAAACCTTTCGCAATTTTCTGTTTCTGTTCAAGTCACACCATTGAGCTAAAGGTCACAGATTGTTTCATTACCAATGCCCTGTCATTTGAAAAGAATTTGGAAGCTAAAAAATGGACTGTGGAAGTTTTTGACTAAGAATTTGATCTTTAGTGTAGATTTTTAGGGAGATAGTAGCAGGATGGTGCAGCAGGTTGTCTTGCCTCCTTACAGCTACAGATCTTGAGCTTGAGTTGCTGTCTTTGGACATTCTCAGCATATCCATGTGGGTTTACTCACCGTTCTTCCCACATCTTAGAATAATATGCTGGTTGGTAAACTGGCTACGCTAAATTACCTTAAGAGTAAATAAGTGTGTGAATGGTGTCTTGTGATGGACAGGTGTCTCAACCATAGTGTTTTCCTGTGGGATCCAGCCTGATCTAGCCCATGATAAAGAAATTCCTGAAGATTAAATGAATGTACAAATTTCTGAGCTTGCCTGAAAGACCCTAGTCAAAGAAATACAACTTCGCCAAAGTTCAAGTAAAACCAAACGTATGGCAACGAAAAACAGACCTGAGGAGAAACCATCTCTTCCTGTGTATGGTCTAAATAACTCGGACACAGCCATGCAGTCTACTCAGGAAACTTTGTGGTGCTGACTACATCACTGAAGTACAGATGCAAAGAGACAGTCGTAATAAAAACATTGCATACCGAGATCTACTCCATAGATGCCAAGTCATGTGACATGATTCCCTGATGGCTCTTTCTAACAAATCAGTCATTCATTTCAGATCTGGCGAATCCAGTGCCATCAACATACGAAGAGGAAACTGGAGAACCTGGAGGAATCCCATGTGGAAGCTCCATGCAGCTCATGATTATAGCAGGGTGTCTGGTGCTGAAAAGTGGTGATGCTACCTGCTGAACCATCATCAAACCCCATCTGGAATTATAGTCAGGAATAAAGCTGATAGGAGAAAGAAGAAGGAGAGAAAGAAAAGATGCTGACAGATTAAAGTGAAGGATGCAGCTTGATGGATATCATACCTGAGTTTCTGGAATATTCCATAGATTTTAGATATTGTGTATGTAGTGTATGTGGGACACAAGAATTTTGACACATTTATTCAATAAAGAATTACTCCTTCAGTTTCAGTAAGAGCTTTATCCTGGTCAGGATTGCAGTGCATCCTGGGAACAATAATCGCAATGAGGGAATACACCCTAGAGGTCCATTGCAGGACATCAGTAAAGCTGTTTGTTACAAAGACACTGGGTAAGAGCTGTTGTTGGTGTACCAATAAACATTTAAAATAAATCATATATTGCTGTAAATCGATTTTTGGATTTTTTTAACATTAATCTCGCTTTAGAGATAGGATTTGAGATGGAGTTTTTCAGAGGGAAGAATGTGTGGATATACTGGAAGTCAGTGTAGGTTATAAACACAACCTTCAGAGGAACACAAGATAAGGGAGTAGAAGATTTTTTTTTTGCTCTAGTGTTACTCCAGTGTTGGAAATTTGGACATTCATCTCATATCTTATATATAATCTTTTATATAAAATAAAGACTTCTTCTTCTTCTTCTTCCTCTTCTTCTTCTTCTTCTTTGACCTTTATTCTTCTAATCTAATGGCTCTAATGGTCTAATCTAATCGGAGTCTAATGGTTGTCAGTTTAAATTGGTTTTGAAGCAGTGTATTCAAACTTTTGTTGTGTTTTCTTTTCTTTCCTCATTACTTTTTGAAATTCTTTGCATATATGCTCTGTATTTTGTAGACGTTCTTCAGAAGTCCATCCATCTTCAGTAATCATTTTGTCCTGCCCAGTGGATCCATTATCAAAACACTGGGCTTAATGCCGGAATCCAACCTAGATGGGATGCCAATACTTTCACACACTCATTCATACCCCAAGGTCACAAATCCACCTACTGGAATGTTTTAGGAAGGTTGAAGGAAACCCAGAAGAAACCTACTTGGCAAACTCCATCCAAACTTTTGGAGAATTGCTTTAAGCTGGAAGCCAAGACGAGATGCACCATGACTTGCAGACCATCAGGAAGGTTATGGTTAATCTATGAGAAACTTTAGAAACTTCTAGCTCTGTGTGATTGCTAATTAGCTTCTTCTTCTCAAAGTCAAATCATTATCTGAAGAGAAGCCCTTCTGGGATGTATTTAAATGTATCACCATACCAATATAATTGTATACGCATTGGTTGTATGTCACTTGTGGAAAGTTTTGCTCTTGTGGACACTTTCAAACTGTCCTGGTCTAGGTCCTCACTGATTTGACTGCTAATACCGAGACTACATTTCCAGCACCCGTTCCCCATCCTCACCCATACACCAGGGATCAGGAGGATTTCTGTTTCGTACTCTGCTCTCTTTCTGTCCCTCCTTTTTCCTTCTCTTCTCTCTCCCTTAGTAGCCGAAGCCAGTCTCATATGTGTGTGTGTGTGTGTGTGTGTGTGTGTGTGAGTGTGTTGGCCCCTGGGTGAGGGTGGAGGTGTGTCGGGTCTCTGTGCCACTCTGGCTTCATTAATCATCAGCGGAGGCTTAGTGGTGAACCCCTCCAACCCCACCTACCCCCTTTCCTTTCCCCTCCTCCTTCCCTTCTCCTCCTTCTACTCCTCCTCCTCCTCCTCCTCCTCCTCTACCTCCTCCTCCTTCTCGTCCTCAGTCTCCTGGATTACCCCGGTCTGCTGCTGAAATGTCAGCCCAAATCTGAGTCTTGATGCAGATAATCATTTCAATAATATTTCTCCATTTGTGGCCCCTGTGCCAGGGGAATAGTGCTTGCTCCTCTGTCAGGTAGCGGCAGGCTGCAGTCAGTGAAAGGGAGGGTGTGTGTGTGCGTGTGTGTGTATGGGGGGGTATGAAGCTTGACTCAGAGCCAGATGGCTTAGTCCTACTCTCAGCATATGTTCAACAAGCTCATGCGCTAACACAGTTTTTATTAATTTGAGCGTGGGAGAGATGCATATAGTATATTTACCTGGCTCTCTCTACCACCACCACCACCACCACCACTTCCTCTTCCCATAATCCCTCCCCAAGAGCCTGTAGGTAAGGAAGAGTGCCAGGGAGGATGAGAGCCAGTGGGAATCGATGCGGCTGGAGTGGGCTTAACTCGCTTTATATGATGCTTATTACAAATGTCAAGTCATCTGCGTGTGTGCGAGAGTAGCGGAGTGGAGTTTGATTTGAAAATCAACACACCTGGTTTATATGGATGCTTATTAAACGTGAACTAATGGCTCCCAGCAGGCTTCTGCATCCAGATTCGAATATTAAATATTCGTTGCCTGGGTGATTATTACAGAGTGAGCTAAATAGGTATTTAGTGAGTCAGAAAAAAATGTTATGAGCTTTTATACATCTGGGGGTAAATGATGTTATTTTATATTAGTAGCATGTGGAATTTTCTTCTTTCAAGATAAACTTTTTTCTCACTATATTTTCTGTGTTCAAAATGCTCTTCGTCTTCTTCTTCTTCTTCTTCTTCTTCTTTTTTGTGTGACTTATGCTCTTCAGAGAGGGTGGGAGCAGGAGGCGGTAAAATGTCAATAGAGATAGTGAGTGAGAGAGGGAAGGCTTGGCTAATTAGCACCCATTTAGATTTTATGATAGCTGGGAGATGGGCTGCACTGACAGAGAGCAGTCTAGTTACATATTGTTGCAGCCTGAGGGAACCGTAGGAAAATGCAGATTTATTGGACCTATCATACCAGCATATTTCATTTGCCATTATGAGGTGCCGTGCCCGATGATGCCCAGTTATTTATTGCAGATGAAATTGGGAAGAGCTGTGAAGAGCATGAAAGTATCTGATCTATTTCATGTTAACTGTTTCGGATACTTGCGAACCCCGATTCAGTACGAGAATTGTTTATTTATTTTTTAATTTGTTAAATAAGTTTTTTTTTTGTTTTGTTTCACCATCATTTCATTTTAAAGCCTGCGATATTTGTCATTCATGATTAAATTAAAAAATCTTAAAATCTAAGTTACACTGCTTTTCTAAGAAATAACCAAAATACACTAGGAAAAAAAAATACACTTATGAAAATAAAAAAAATTATAATAATAAAACGGTGAAGAAATTTTTAAGCCAAAATTAACTGTATGGTATATGGTTTATGTTTTGGATAATAATATCAGATAAAAAGGAATATGGATATGGGCCAAATGCTGATTAAATTATTTTATTTATTAGTGCAATAAGGACTTTCTCAGCTATATATATATATATATATATATATATATATATATATATATATATAATATATATATATATATATATAAATATATATATATATTTAGAAGTTTTTTTCTTTTTCTTTTCTACTCTTTTTTTCTCTATAGAAGGTAGTACTCAAGAAGAAAGAGGTATCCTATACACTGAAGAAAAAAATAAGAAAAAGAAGGAGAAAGCAGAGAAAAAGGAAATCTTATGTGAAACATCACAGTCTCCTTTAAGACAATGTTGCATCAAAAATCACTCACTTCCACAGCATGGATAAAAAATATGTCAGTGAATCAGAAAACCTGCTAAAAATAAATTAGGGTGCAATATTAGTGCAGACTTTCAGGTGAATATATTAGGCTGATAGTTCAGTGTCAGATCTGATCCATTTCTCTATCTGCTTTTCCTGCTAAGTTTTTTTTTTTTTTGCATGGAAAGAAAGAGGACAAAAGATGTGTTTGTGTTCTAACTGATCTAAAATGTCTGAGCTGTGTTCTTATTATTTTACTACTTTCCGCAGAGAAATTTTATAAAAAGCTGAAAAGAGCAGAAGACATAACTGGTGTCGTCTCTTTATTTTATAATCTCTTCCTGTCATTTTCTCTCTCTCTCTCTCTCTCTCTCTCTCTCTCTCTCTCTCTCTCTCTCTCTCTCTCTCTCTCACACACACACACACACACACACAGACACACACACACACACTCCTGCTCATGCTCTGTTCATGTGTGTTTGGTAATGTTTGTTTACTACATCCCTTAAACCTTTGGATGTTGGTATTTATCCTATTTACACATCAATATTACTCGGCCATAAGGACCAGAGGAGTGGCATTTAGGTGCTTGTACGTGCTGGTATTAAAAATGTACTCAGAGTGTGTGGGGAGTGTGTTAGGGGAATAGCCGGAGCTCTGGACTCCTATTACCCAGAATAAAAGTGTCAGCCACCTTAATTACATTCATGCCTAACCTGCTTTGCTTTTACTGCCTGCTCTATTGCAGTGGCAGCACTGGGAAACTTTCCATCACGCTGTGTAAAAAAAAGTGTGTATCAGAGCAGGGGTCTGAATACAGCAAGAACCATGACTGATTTCTTTCTGTAGGTTTCATTGTCAAGATTCTGATTGACTTCTTGTTTTTTCCTTTCTTTCTGTATTCATCTAATAATGATTTGATGTGTTTCATTCTTTTTTTTTATTTTTTAGGATGAACACTTTGAGTACAATTCTTTTTATTCTTATTTCTATTCATTTGACCACGACCACAGTTACGTTTTGATCTTTCAAAGTATATATTTTTTATTTATTATTTATATTTGGTTCATTTTTTTTTTTTTTTATAGATAGCTTATATTTGCAGTGGTTTTGCAAAAAAAAAAAAAAAAGGAAAATTTTGATTTGCTTGCTAGAAAATCAGCAGTACCTTCATGATGTTTTATTAAACTTAACCAAAATGTTCAGGGTGCTTTAGGTATTTTAGGTGTTGGTATTGTTTATGTGTGTATTTTATTTTGTCGTGATCAAATTTCTGGGTGACAGAGTGGTGAACGATGAAAATAAAATATAATTAATACTATTATTTTAAATGCATCATAAAATCTTCTCTGATTATGGTCTTCAGCCAGTCATATGCATATATTTGTATGATTATTTATTACTATATATTTGGTTTTTGCATTTCGTATTGATGGAAAATCACTTGCTTTCATATTTCCAGTAGTTTTCATCTCTACCAGTAATTTATTAAACTGTTTTGAACAGAATAAAGCATAAATGAAGAAAAAATGAACATTAGACGCATTTTTGAGAAGTTGTTAAGACACACGTCACACGCCACATACAACAAGGCTTTGTGTCTCACGTAACATTTTAATCAGTGTCTCAATCCACGATATTTGTGTCTCAGAGCATCCACGTGTCCTCTTTCATTTGTTTTTGTGATTTAAATCTCTTAAAATATGTTTAAAACCCCACACTTTGACATTCACTGCGCTTAAAATCGTCCTAATTTACTGTGTAATAATGCCATTATTAATATATGAATAATGAATCTTCATAGGCACAACACGCATACATGGAGAGTGTTTCTGTGATAAGAGTGCTCATGGATTATTCAATAAAATATAATTATTCAGTCATAAATACACTGTTTCACCATCTTTTGGGACATTTTAAGCCATGTGTGTAGATTTTGATTTTCTTTACAGTAACGTGACATACGTCATTTATTCTTTTCAGGAGGCCTTGAGTTCAGCATGTGCTTTACTCCACCATTATTAAGAGTCTAGTCATTTATTCACATATCATTGCAGCCAGCTATGGGAAATCCTCTGCCTTCGTGGCTGCAGCCTCATGCTGTGCCCTGCGATCAGACTGGGATGTTAGGATTTGCTAGGATTTTCACCATATGCTTTATTACAGCAAATAAGCATGGAAAAAACAGGATTTTAGAATTGAACAAAGAAGAAAACAAGAACGTATATTAAGGTTCTTCTTCCTTACTGTTAAACAAGTGAAACATGATAAAATCGCACTTTATTGGAGATTCATGTTATCCTTAGGGATTATTATCTGTGGAGATCAACTAGGATGGAGGACGGATTAATATCAACCAGAATTGCATTAATTTTATAAATAAAATTATTATTTTTGTCTTGGCTGATTTGTTTTTCAGTTCCTTATCAGTAAACAAAATTCAAAGAGCCAACAATAAAGAGAAAATGTATTTCTTATATATAAATGAAGGGTTTTTTTCTATAAAGGAAATACCAATGTTTTAGCACCAATATTGGCAAAATCAATATGTTTTCAAAGTACAAAAAAACCTAATTTCTATAAAGGCCAGCAGGAAATCTGTTTGGTTTTATTTCCTGCATTATACACATACAGTCAAACAAAAACTTTACTGTAGTCTATCAGTCATTACTCTTCGGTTACTCTGTAGGTTTGAATGCTGCACTTCTTCATCCATGTTTAATGTGATGCAGTCTCTGAGGAAAGGGTGGAGTGGGAAAAGGGTCAGCATCCACTCCTCTCTCCCACACAGTCTCCTCAGCCAAGGATGGATGCTTTAACCGAGGAGCATCTTGACCTACGGAGCGATCAGGGGGCCACCGATGCGCTCCTGTTTATTCCCGGATATGGATCAGCGCTCGGAATATGTCTACATCCTCTCAGGCAATTTCACACAGTGGAGGAGAGCGTGGGTGGCACAACAAGAGCCATCCTTCACGCCGATCCTGCTCATCTTCTGTCCAGTGACGCACATACACACTCTCTTACACACACAATCACGCATGGAGTACAGGGACCAGTGATGTAGTGACACAAATCTCCAGTCTGTAGTTGAGGAGAGGAGGATTACAGATTCGGTCAGTCAGGAAATGTTTGATTTTTCCATTTCTAGACTGGTCTGAGAGGTTAGCATCTCATGCCTTCTTGACCTCCATCTCTACATCAAACTTATTTCCTTTTAGAAGCTGTACAAAAATTTTCATCTCTTTCTCTCTCTCTCTCTCTCTCTCTCTCTCTCTCTCTCTCTCTCTCTCTCTCTCTCTCTCTATATATATATATATATATATATATATATATATATATATATATATATATCAATACTACTGACTACATAACCAGGATGAACACATGTTTTTGAAGCCCCCATGTGTGATCATGTCAGCCCCTGAACTCTGCTAAAAATAAAGGATTCTTCCTGAGAGTGAAGGCAAATGCACTCATGTGAATTATCCGTACAGTAATTAATTTGTTTTAATGGCTTCGATCATGACAACCACGTTTGCCATAAACACTATTTATGACGGGCATTATGCTTTTCTCCGTGCGTACCCCTGATATTCCCGCAACCAGCCGTCTCCTGCAGATAAATGCTACGCGCTTTCGCTGCTCTAATTAGAAAAAGAAGAGTTGAGCTAAGCCATCCTCTGTCTCCCGGTTTCCTCACTGTGTGTCCTCTCCCACTCAAACACTGCAATCAAACTTCACTTACTGATCTCACGCCTCAAACCAGAGCTGCTCCTGTCGCAAAAATAAGTTCCAACTTCATGCCCAATTGATCAAATTACTCCATGTTTGCCTTTCTCTTTCTGTCTCGCTTTGTGTAGTAGTCAGCTTTTTTGCCACGCAGATAATTAACGTTTATGTTTTTAATTAAAATTATAGACCATGGAAACCTCACACTACTTTGTCTTCTCAGACAAAACTCCCATCATTGCAGTGCTTTCTATTCAAACTTTCTCAACACAATGGAAAATTTCACCATCAGGCCTAGGGCTTAACCAAGCACAGGCTGTTAATATGGGCTATGGACTGACCTTCTCCTGGTGTTCATAGGTGTGACCCACTCATAAGCACCCAGTATGTTCCAAGTCTCAGATGATGCACTAGCTCCTTTTTTCAGTCGAGGGAACTTTATAAGGAGAGATATGAAAGCAGCGGGGGTACGGGGATGCCGCTCAGGAGCGTCTCATGCTCTTCAGAGAGGAGCAGTGCTCTGTTTGCTTTGATTCTGTTCAGGCCACCGCTGCGGCACAAGGGTCGGAGATTGCACGCCATCACTCCTTTGTCAGTAATCACTCCCTAGATCTTACACACACATACACACACCTCTTGTTGTTATGAGGTTATACCTGCTTGATTCCAACTGCAGGACATAAGTTCAAGGTCCAGTGTATGTGAGGCTCCATGTCATGGACTGGCCTTTAAAGAAATCAAGGCTTGAGGTTCTCTGAACATCTGCTCTGTTCTGAAGCTTAGTATTCATTTCTATCTATCTATCTATCTATCTATCTATCTATCTATCTATCTATCTATCTATCTATCTATCTATCTATCTATCTATCTATCTATCTATCTATCTATCTATCTATCTATCTATCTATCTATCTATCTAAATCCACTGATGATGAGCTGCATTCAATTCAATTCACTAAATGAAATAATCCTTCTTTATGGAATACTACATTCTTATTGGTCAGTAGGTGTTGCTTCATCTTCTACAATGGTGACCAGGTGTAAGGTTTATTTATTTGATTTATATTTGATTCAATTTTATTTAATATGTCATTGTTTCTATGGAAAAAATTACACAGGACACAAATTAGACAGAATGCATTTTAAAAATATGTGTAAGCGTTAATACGCTGAGGTTTCCTGTAAGGAGGATTTTATAGAAGGTGTCAGTGTATCAGTGATTTCTAATAGTATATATATTGTGTTTAAGGTATTTGGTAGACGCTCTTATGCAGAGCAAATTACAATTATCTCAACAGAGCAGCTGATCAAAGCAGCTTAGGGGTCCTGGGATCTGAACTCACAACCTTTTAATTTATAGTCCAACATCGTAACCACTTCCATAACCGCTATCAAAGCTGTAACTAGCCTGTTTTCCGAAACAGGACAATCATCATGACAGGAGGTTTTAACTTTTGTGGTTTCTTGACAGCACAAGGTGTGTATGGTTTTATTAACTAAAACAAAAAACAAAAAAAGAGGCTGGTAATGAAACCAACAGTGTATAGCTGCTGTTCTAACTGTTTATAGCAAAACAACAGTTTATAACGCAAATGATAACAGGAACTAACTAGATTTATAGACATTATATGTAACTAATAATTCATAAAAAAGTATGTCAATCTTTACTAACTACAAAAGCAGTCGTTGTTTATTCTTAAGTAAAACTTGAGTTTTATTTTTCTTGGAGATACTGATATTGAAAAACAACTGATTTGTGATTGCAATGTCTATTGTCCACACACTGTCCACCACCGCTGATTATTTCCTTATAAGAGCATTCCAGAGGTCTTGCATTCTGTTTTATTTAGCATGGACAAGTCAAAACTATGTTTCATTGCTCACTTGTCTATAATTTCCTTTAGTATTTGGATTCCATGATTGACTTTTCTAATGCCTTCTTTATTTTTACGATGAGAATACTTAATACCACCCACTTTCAAGAATAAAAATTTTACTCTTAACTCACAGATAGAAGAAAAAGAGCATGTGCTGGGTGTAATTATATGAATTATTTATAAATGAACGGCTAAATCTGAATAATTAAAACTGAATTGATGAGAAAATCCTGGATTGTATTAGAATTACTTGAAACTCTATTGCCCCAGTGTGGGATATTTAGATACTGAGCATGTAATGGTGAAAATGTGAATTTCAAGCATACTCAAAGTCTTCCCTCAGATTGCCGGTGTAAATTTCAAGTAAACATTTTCTCAGAATTTTTTCCCTCCATAGTGTAGGCAATTTTCATCTGTAGATAAAAAATTTCATCACACATACTCTACACATATGGTTACGGTTAATAGACAGAATGAAAACGCTGCAGTATTCCTTTTCTATTACATATTAATTGCTAGTCTTGCTGCACCCTACTGTACACAGTAATAGTGAGGGTGTGAAGTCTGGCTGGAGCGCTCTCAAATGAGATCTGCAGGGTGTTTGATTATTAGAACATTGCCTTTCTAGTGTCCTCAAATCCTATTTTTATGACCATGACTGCCATTTGCATGCATTGTGTGGATTACATATTGTTATTGTTGTTGTATTGTATGTAAATTCATTTATTCAGTTTTTTTTGTCTCTCTACACACCTGTTACTCTGCAAACTGAATGTTTTCTTTATTGCTAATGTGATTATTAAATCAGGAAGCTGTGATGCTCTGATGCTCGGTACCTGAATTTGATTCTTTATTTTCACTTGTTAGCAACTTCATGGAGATTTCGTGGTCATCATTTTCACACAGGCATTTTATCAATAATCTCTTGGCATTAGGTAAATTATGCAAATAAATGCAAAGCTTTTAGCCAGGATTTAAAAAATAAAAATGTCGCTCTGGAGGATTTGTAAGGAAGAATACCAGCAAGTTGTCTTTTTTTTTTCATTTTTGGACTATTCAGCTTTAACTGTGTGTATTTTAGTCTCCCGTAACTGTAAAAGGACAAACTGAGTGAACACAGGCTTAACTTGTATAAGTTGCAAGGACAGAGCAATGTTCTGACCAGGGGTTTGTAGAAAAGCTATTTGTATGAAACACACACTCTCACACACACACACACACACACACACACACATACTCCACAGCAACTGGAACCAAGAAGGGAAGCACACACCTTCTGTTACCGCCTCCAGCCTCTCTGCCCCCGGCAACCTGCTGCCGAGCAACGCAGTGCCAGTTGCTGTCTTTTAATTGGCCATCTGGGGAAAGCTGGATCCAGAGGCGGGACATTCATCAGGAAATGAACTCCGCCATAATCCGGCCCTCCCACAGGACGACCGCCAGCTGCAGGCGGAATCAGAGAGGACTGAGGGATGCTGGAGGACCCACTGTGGGAGACGAGCAGCACGGTAGGCCGCTGATTGAACATGCCCTCAGTGCCTGGTGTTACACTCAGAGCGTCTGGGCCACTTTGACCCCCAAATAATCTCCAAATCACACCAAGGGATTTGTTTTTTGGAAACTTGGCAACCTTACATGTTAGAGTGGATAGTCTTGGTGAGAATTGATCAGACATGGCCTTTACTTGGCTCTCGCTTTCGATGAACCAGTATGAAAACTGACATGATGGGTTACAGTGAGTGGGTGTGTGTGTCCCTTAGAGAAAGATCATGTGAAATTTACACTTCACATGTTATGTTTTACACGTTTTTCAGACATAGTTGACTTTTTGCATATGCTTTCATCTTCATATCTGATTTGAACCCAATTTTATCATATAGTCATTTATTACATTTTCCCCACATATATATATATATATATATATATAAATAAACATATAGAGAAACAGACAAAGAGATAAACAAGCAGATAGATGGACGGATGGACAGATGGACAGACAGAAAGACAGACAGACAGACAGACAGATAGACAGATAGATAGATAGATAGATAGATAGATAGATAGATAGATAGATAGATAGAGTCACAGAGACATAGATAGATAGATAGATAGATAGATAGATAGTAAGTAGCTCAGTGATTAAAGTATTGGATGGTTGTGAGTTTGAATCCCAGGTCAGGTAATTTCTCAATTGTATATAAAGTGAAAATAAAAAGGTAAGTTGCTCTGGATAAGGTTGTCTGCCAAACAGTGTGCTGTAAATATTACAAATAAATATATTTAGAATGAATATAGAGTTTTAGTCAATGGTGTTTTTGTTTTTGGAAGACTGAAATATGTCAAAGTTTTTGTTCTTGATAAATACAAATCCACTACACATGCAGAAGGATGAAAAACGCCGATGTGTTCCTATAACTAGACACTTTGATGGTAGACAGAAACAGATTACAGCAATAAAGAAAGTATAATGTTTATGTAATGTGACATGTGGTAACACTTCAGCACTTCAGCAGAGTAGTACGTCTGCAGACACACACACACACACACACACACACACACACACACACACACACTTTTATTCCCTACATTAGTAAACATTGGCATTAGAATTAAAACGAACCTGGAGCACAAAGTCATCTCCACAATGATGTCACACACTTTTGACTGTCATAAATAACCGGTCTCTCTCTCTCTCTCTCTCTCTCTCTCTCTCTCTCTCTCTCTCTCTCTCTCTCTCTCTCTCTCTCTCACACACACACACACACACACACACACACACACAGATACAGCCACACACACACACACACACACACACACACCGATGGCCCGTCAATAAATCTATGTCTCTCTATTTCCTCCCCCTTTGCACTTTAGACAGGAAATAATTGCAATGCAAGGAGTTTTACGTTTTCCCTTTCTAATTTTAAGGGTCAACAGCATTTTAATACCATTTTAAACACACAAGCCAATGTTTTTTTATGGCACATGTACAAGTGGCTTTTGATAGCCAAACCAGCCAAGCATGGTTAAAGAGAGAGGCTCAGGCAGCTGCTGCCAAGCGCCACTTAATTTAGTCTCCTGACCCAGGCTCACCTGATCCCGCATGGAATTCATAATGCAAGTCAAGTGTGAAGAAAAATGATATACAGTATATTTATCCTAAATATTTATGCAGGACCCGACTAAAGGAGAGGCTCGCCTCTAATAAAACGGACAACATTGCCTTGTAACTCGGGCCGCGGGCAGCTGGAGGCCATGGAGCCCAGGGGCATTGTTCCCACTTACATTATCATTTTCATATTTTCATCACAGGTCCTGGAGTATGCAAGGTGTCCTTTTGGTTCTTGGCTTCTTTTTTTTTTTGTTTTAATTGACTGGATGTTCATTCATTCATTTTCAGCTTCAGAGATCTGAGTGATGAAAATATAAATGGTGGTTAAACACTACTGACGATTGATCATTTCTAAGAATTCTGTCAAAATCATTCAACTCCACCATAGCAATTTTTTTCTCTGGAATTTTTACTCCTTTCCTTTTATTGACTCAATGTTCATTCATTGACAAATGGTCTTTACTGGGGGTTGAAAATTCAATCAAGAAAAATCGATCATTCCCCCCATGTTATTTTCCTGCTTTCCTTTTGGTAGTTTGTTTTTTAGTTATTTTTTATTGACCCTATGTAATAAAGGTGTTATAGCTGTTGTTATAGATTTTATTGAAATTCCTCAAAATTCCATGAAATATTTTAAGAATTATATTGCCATTTTTTAAAGCATCATAGATCTAAACAATAAAAATGTCAATTATTGTATTTTGATTGACGCAAGTTTATTTTTGTTATTATTATTGTTTATTTTTTTTCCTCTGAAAATTTCCACCTTTTCCTTTTGAAAGATTTTATTGAAATTTCTCAAAATTCCATGAACATTTTTAAGAATTGTTTTAAAATTTTTCAACCTTTTTCCTGTAATTTTTGCCATTTTTTTTTTAGCTTCATAGATCTGAATGATCATGTAAATTCTTGTATTTTGATCGAAGTTTCTTTTTTTGTGACGAATTCATCATTTTCATCCTCTGAAAATTCCCACCACTTCCTTTTGAAAGATTTTGTTGATATTTATTCATTTTTAGCCGAATGATGTTACACATTTGATGATTGAACATTTATGTCAATTTGTCGAAATCTATCATAAAATTCTATTGTCTTTTGCTACTTTTGGTTTATCTTTGGCTTGATGTTCGTTTATTTCTTTTCATTTGCAGCTCTGTAGATCTGATGAAGGTGTAAATGCTGGTGTTAAACATTGGATTGATGTTTTGGTTGAAAACTTGTGTCTCAGGTTGAGAATTTGTCTTCGGTTGAGTTTCGTGTCCACATTGTTTCATTCCATAACTCCATTATGGCATTTTTCTCCACTTTCAGTTGTCCACTTTCCTTTTGGCAGCTTTCTCCTTTTTTTCTTTATTACTGACTCTGAGTGATGATCATATAAATGCTGGTGTTAAACTTTTAACTGATGAACTTTTTTTGATTTTGGTTGAAAATTGCATTGAACGTCTATACTTTGCTTTTGTTTATTAGCTTGAGCTTTCATTTCATTTCATTCAGATGTGTAGCTCAGAGTGATAAAGGTGTAAATGCTCGTGTTATGATTTGATTGACGTCTTTTTGTTCGTAAATTTCTAAGAATTGTTTCAACTTTTCTTTGAATGAACTTGTCTTTTATTTTATTTTTCTTTATTTTTATTGATTTGGAGTGCTGGAAGTATAAATACTGGTGTATTTGATTTGATTGTAAATATTTGATTGACATTCATTTTCTTATTTTTGTTTTTTGGTTGAAAATGTCTACGACTCATGTCCATTCCATTCGACTTCATCATGAACTTTTCTCTGTAATTTTTCCCCCTCAGTAAATCTAACGACTGGTGAATTTAATTTTGTCATTTTACTAGAATGCACACAGAAGATCGCATTAAACAGCTCCTAATCTGATTCATTAGAGCTAATTTGCTTTGACAGCCGCTGGAGGGAACGAGGAAACCGGTGCGTCTGTAATTTGCCATCATGAAGTGATCAGACCCTAAAGACCGGCGTGTGTCACTCGCCACCTTGGGGAAAGCATGCAGAATGATATTGATTTTAGAACGTCATCTCTTTTCATTTGAAAAA
>JAUCMX010000006.1:8493731-8573731 GCA_033459395.1 Hemibagrus guttatus
CAAAGTATTTTCAGAGATTAAAACATATTTAATAGATATTTAATCATGCATGTTTAATGACTTTAGAATGCTTTTTTAATTCTCTGGATTAAATAACATTTTGTAACTCCATTTTCTTGTAGTTTTAATTTGGTGTTATTTACACCTAGTCCTAGATTAGGTTAAGAAATATCTTTCTAAACATATGAAAAGAAACATATTAGTTGGCATTATTTTTATGGGACCAGTCCAGGGGTTTACAATTAGTACAGTATTTAATATTCATTTTTCTTTCCGTCATCCCTTTTCAGATTCTTTTTCTACCACTTGAATCTTTTATTTCTCTTCAGCCAGTTTCCTTTTACCCAAAATACCACAGCAGTGTTTAGGATGCATGTTAACCTCAAACAATGCCTAGACGCACAAACACAGGTCTTAAATTAACAAGGCCTGATTCAGCAGTTGCTCCACGCCTTCAGACAGAAAATAGACTTTACCGCACTTGATTTGTTGGATTGTGTGATTTGATATTCCTCAGCAGTTCCTCCTCCTCTCATTAATCATAAATCTTCTGATGACTTTTAAAGAAATGGTCTGTGTATGGCAACTGTTAGTCAGCAGAGGTCTAACAAAAATGATGAAAATAAAATAAAATAAAATAAAATAAAATAAAATAAAATAAAATAAAATAAAATAAAATAAAATAAGATAAGATAAGATAAAATAAAATAAAATTAAATTAAATAAAATTAAATAAAATAAAATAAAATAAAATAAAATAAAATAAAATAAAATTAAATAAAATTAAATAAAATTAAATAAAATTAAATAAATTAAAATAAAATAAAATAAAATAAAATAAAATAAAATAAAATAAAATAAAATAAAATAAAATAAAATATAACAGAGAGCATGGTGGCTTAGTGGTTAGCACGTTCACCTCACACCTCCAGCATCGTGGGTTTGAGTCTCACTCCCACTCACTGTGTGTGTAGAGTTTGCATGTTCTCCTGGTGCTTGGTGGGTTTCCTCCCACAGTCCAAAGACATGCTTCTAGGCTGATTGGAGTCTCTAAATTGTCCGTAGCGTGTGATTGAATGAGTGATGGGTTGGCACTCTGTCCAGGGTGTATCCTGCCTTGATGCCTGAGATTCCCGATGACCCGATGATAGATCAGATAAGCGGTACAGACAATGGAATAAAACAAACTGCAATAAAATAAAACAATTTTATAAAAATTACATCAAAGTAACATCAAATGAAAAAAAATCATCTTGCTGACTGCTCCAAAACTTGATGCCAACTTTCGTAAATAGTCAAATGAGCTGTATATCAGTCAATTCCTGCAGGGATGTTCTCTGTTAATAATAGTGACTTAAGTGTGGATCCCCACTGCTTGGGCGGTGAGGCACGTGTCGTTTGTTTAGGTGTTTGTACAACCCTCATTACTTCTGTGGTGTATTTGTTTAGTTGTCTCACCCCACACACCCTCCTATCTGCCTGCTCTTCGATTTTTGGCTTGGCTTCAGCTATATTGCTCTTTCCACCATGAAGAGCAGCTGGTTCAATATTTAAAAAAGGCGAAAACACACTATTCACAAATCTGTAGCAGCAGGCTGGGTGCGCAAGAAAGAGAGAGAGAGAGAGAGAGAGAGAGAGAGAGAAAGAGAGAGAGAGAGAGAGAGAGAGAGAGAGAGAGAGAGAGAGGAGAGGAAGGTAACTAAGAAAAGAAAATGTGTAAAAGCTATATCCTATAAAGCTATGTATGGTGTGAGAGGTTGAAAGGAGAAGTAGGGGATAGAGTTAAATAGGGTTGTGTGAGGGAAAAAAAAGAGAAAAGAAAAGGAGAAAGGAAAAGGAGGACGAGATGGAAGCTCGGGTGGCAGAAAGCCTCCCAGACCGTGGTTAACGTGTCAGAGCTGGGGCCGGGGAACATGCAGATGGCACGCCGCTCCCAGATTTCATTTAAGCTAATCTAATCCCTTGCCTGCTCCCTGCAGAAAGGCGGGGAATTAGTGGCCATATGTCAGCCAGATTTGTCAGATTATTCATTACAATTAATTGCTGGTCTCAGTTAAGGCCTTTAAGGCTGTGAATTGCTCTGAATTCTATTGCAAACACAAAAAATATGAGTAAAAGACTTTAGTCCTGTCAGTCAAATTTCAGCGTGACCTTTAACAGAGCACGGCTCTTTGTGAGGGAGCATGTGGGCGAGGCGCTCTAATTGGTGTTTCGTTCCCCTTTTCTCTCACTGTCTCTGTCTTTTTTTCTCTTCCGCTTGTCTTTCCTCAGCTCAGGCCACAGGTATTCTGTCCATCTCTCCATCCATCCTGACATCCCAAGTCCACTCACACAGCAACAGGTATTTGTTTACTCCGACTCTAAACTTTACTGTTTGTGCAACTGAAGTTCACCGACGCCCCAGTTTTTTAAATGACCCATCTTATGAGACAAAGATCTTTGCCATTTAGAGAAGCGAGCAGAGATGTGTTATAGAGGCAGAAATGGGCTGCGTTTGTAGGTTTTTATGATAATGTCTGGTAATATATGGAGGAGGGAAAGTAAAGTAAACCAAAGTAAGGAAGCAGAACAAATCTGAGGTGTAGGAGAAGAATTTTTAGGTAGTTTGATTAATGGTTTTTTAGGAGGGAAAAATAGTGTTTTATGAGACCCAGAGTGAATAAAAAATTTGTTTAGGCAAGCTAGTGAGATCTCATTTGCATTATGCTTACTGACCCCAACTAGCTGTCATTCATTATTAGCAATGTTAGCATTTTTGTACTCCTTTAATGATGAATGTCTGTGTTATGCACATCGGCATATATGCTAATACTACATTATGCTGTATGACTGCGGAGTTATACTACACACTTTCCACACTGGCTTTCCTTTTTCTATCACAAACTACTACTATTAAAGAAGTCCTGATGAAATGAAATAATGAAATATCTGAATTATTCTGTGTTTCAAATTTTTCTCAAAATAAATATGTAATTCTGTAGCATTCATATGAATTAAATAACGGAAATTATTGCCAAATTACAGAGATATGATGACTGTATGCAGTGAGTTTGTGTTTTCTTCCTCACCTTTATAAAGTCCTGATGAAACACAAATGCTCTGACTTTATTCTGTGTTTTTTTTTAATATTTATCATTTGATTTGGTAGTGTATCTGAGTCAGTAATATTTTTTTTCCTCAGGATTATGATTGACATAAATCGATGTAGCACTCTTGTAGCTAATGATATATTTTGGTTAATTATGAAGTCGAAGGCTCTGGAGAAGTGAGTCCATGCTGTTCTGATTGGAGTACTTAATTATGCTGGGGGAGAGAGAGAGAGAGAGAGAGAGAGAGAGAGAGAGAGAGAGAGAGAGAGATCAAGAGCAATAGTTATGAGGAATGACACACCTGCAGTCTGTGTGTGTGTGTGTGTGTGTGTCTGTGTGTGTGATGATTGTCTTGTTGAGAAGCTCTAAATATCCCAAGGTGACACTTGCACAAGATCCACTGTTTCTCGTCTTCTGATCTCACCATGTACACTCGTTTTCACATCACTGATTGTCCACATGTAGTCGCTGTCCTTGTCACAACTTAAAGACTGAACCCCACACCTCCATGTGCAGCATGTTTGCATCTTCCTTACCTTTTTGGATACTTTATACACATTCAGTTGAAGACTTTACCTTAAATGTATAATTAGATCACTGTACCATAATTATCAAGTCTTTTTCTAAAGATGCATTATCTTGTTCATGGTATTACAGGCTCAATGAGAGAAAGAAGACACCAAGATGTTTGTGACTCATTATTTTGAATTGATTTTAATAAGTAGAATTTCTCACTACTTTCCTTACCTTTGCTTAACATGATTCATTTAATCTCTCATGCACATTTTTTCAGTTCTCATGTAGGCCATATGCTTTTAATAATTCAAATATTTTTAGTCATGTAGTGTATTTTTGTGCGATTTTAGGGCATAACATGTTGCAATGCACCTTTACATGTCAGTCAAATAAAAAAATACTACAAAAAAAGATTACACTTGAAATGGAATGAAATGAAATTTCTTTTTTGTAATGGAAAAACCGTACAAACCCCCACAAAACCTCACATGTTTGAAAACATGTGAGCAGGTAAGTGAGAGTGAGATAATATCAGCACTATACTGACTCTGTGGATTCAGTGTGGCTCCTGAATTGCGGATGGATTCGACTGTCACATTAAAATAAGGTGCTTTTGATGAATTTAAGCTATATCCATACAGACTGAAACCTCATTCCAGCTTTTTAGAAGATCTTTAATGACAGGTTAAATGTGCTTCACAATAACCTTCCTGCATATTTATGAGAAATAACAACTGTAGCACTTCTACAGTATCTAGCAGGGGAAAAGACTTTTCAGCTAAAGCTTTTCAGTAAATATTCAGTAAACTATTTCAATAATATCTGAGTCATTCTTCAAAACATCATTCAGTTATTTATTATGGCATTAGTCATATTCTTCTTCTTCTTCTTCTTCTTCTTCTTCTTCTTCTTCTTTCGGCTTTTCCCTTCAGGGGTCGCCACAGCGAATCATCTCTCTCCACCTATCCCTATCTTCTGCATCCTCAACCCTTGCACCCACTAGCTTCATATCCTCATTAATTCCATCCATATACCTCCTCTTTGGCCTTCCTCTTTGCCTCCTGCCTGGCAGCTCCATGTCCAACATTCTCCTACCAATATACTCACTCTCCCTCCTCTGAACATGTCCAAACCATCTTAATCTGGCCTCCCTAACTTTGTCCCCCAAACGTCCAACATGAGCTGTCCCTCTGATGTACTCGTTCCTAATCCTGTCCAATCTTGTCACTCCCAAAGAGAACCTCAACATCTTCAGCTCTGCTACCTCTAGCTCTGACTCTTGTCTCTTCCTCAGTGACACTGTCTCTAAACCATACAGCATGGCCGCTCTCACCACTGTCCTGTACACCTTCCCCTTGATTCTCGCTGATATTTTCCTATCACACAGAACTCCCGACACCTTTCTCCACCCATTCCAACCTGCCTGCACTCGCTTCTTTACCTCTTATATGGCATTAGTCATAAATTAATGAAAAATGTACATTTTAATTCCCAAAACATTCAGGTAATCCTTTTATTCAGCTTTATGAAATATGAAAAATAGACCACTAAGTCACTTAACCCCCAACTTTTGGAATATACTATATACTGTCTATATATTGTACACACTGCAGGCCTAGTGGCTTAGTAGTTAGCACATTTGCCTCGATTCTCTAAGATTGTGGGTTCAGTTCCCACATCTGGTTTCCTCTCCGAGTCAGTTGTAGGGTGATTGGTGTCTCTGAGTTGTGTGTGTGTGTATGATTATGTCCTGCAATGAGTTGGGACCCTGTCCAGGGTGTGTACCTGCATAAGGCTTCTGGTTGCTTGATGACCCTGTGTATAGGATAAGTGTATGAGGACAGATGGATGAATGGTTTACATAAATCTCATGTTCTTCAAATTACATAACCCATAATTTGTTAGTGTTTAGCTATGGACTAACACGGTGACTATAAAACAAACCACAGTTGGAAAGTAAATAATTACATACAAAATAACTAATGATTTGTTTTTTCCATGTCACTGCAAAATGCAGCCATGTTATCTTGTAACTTTGTTAACAAGAAATCTTGTAAGATTTTTTCCCTTGTTTTTTTTCCCCTTGATTTGATGATGGAAGATTTTCTGAGTTACAAGGGCTAAACTAATAGACACCTCAATTAAGACCAAATGCTAATCTAGGCTAAAAAAATCCTCTGTGACCAAAATGTACAAAAAATGAAGCACTACGTTTATCTGATACTCATCACTGTTGTTATTGTACTTGGAAATATCATCTCTGTAGTAACGCATGGTTGTGGTAGCATCATATTTTGGTGCTGCTGGAATCCTGATCAGAGTTGAGTGCAAAGTGTATGAAGAAAAAAATACAGTTCAAACCTAGATGTAAACCTAAACTATATGTAAACCTTCTGTATGTTTTTATATGAAATGTACTGTAATAAACCTCATGCTTCATGATGCTGTGAACATTTGTATCCTTTCTCCACACTTAATTTGTATGGAATTGAATAACACTTAATAACATCATCCCTGTTTGTTTGAATGAGTACATTTCTGATGAGCTCTGATTTCTGATTCTTTAGATATTCCACAAACCCAGTCTTATGCTCCACTTTTCGCTCTTGATGTCAGGAATGCACTAAAGGCCTGGTGTGATAAATCAGAAATTGCGGGGGAGGTTTGGCCTTTCCTGGTCTCCCAAATCCATGCACGTGAGACAGCAGAAGGATGGAGTGAGTATGAATGCAGGTAGATCAACCCATACCTCTTTCTCTCCATCTCTCTCTCTCTTTCTCTCTCTCTCTCTGCACACTGTAGCATTGCTGCTCCAGCTCCTCATTATGCTACAGTATAGCTTCCACTAAAGGTCATCCTCTCAAAACATAATCACACACAATCAAACGCACAAACTGCATACATCACACCGACAGTAAACAGCCCAGAGCTCTATTTTCCACTGACACAGGAAGGCTCGTGGCCTATTTATAATTTCAGCCTCTTGCATCAATTAAAAAGCACCCATCACAGTCCGAGTCCTCTCGCTCCGTGGTCACAGAGTCCAGAGTCCACTTTATTACATCAACACTACCTAATAACCTACCTAGCTAGTACATAATAAGATTTTACTTATAGAATTTAACAATAATTACACATAACTTGTGTGTTATTCATAAGAGCTATGCTCCAAAGCTGTAATAGTGATCTTTCATTCATTCATTCATTCATTCTCTCTCTCTCTCTCTCTCTCTCTCTCTCTCTCTCTCTCTCTCTCTCTCTCTCTCTCTCTCTCTTATCAGCAGACAGGAGCTTGATGCTCTGACTCTTTTGTTGAAATGACAGGAGCCTGTCAGAGAGGGAAAGTGTCAAAGTAAAGAAAAGAAGGGAAGCATTCCCCCTCTCCAGCATATTACCATAATGAGGAAAACACACTTAGTGGGCCATGACCTCATGTCATCTGATTAGAGCTATGATTAATGATATCCTTTTACCAAAACTCCCTCTCCCTCTCTCTTTCACCCTCTTTCTCTCCAAGAAAATAGAAATTAATATTATTATATAATATTCTAATATTATTACAATGTTTTCAAATGAAATGTCAGGATCTTTTTGGTGACTCTGTAGTTTTCCAATGTTCAGTGAAAATGTGGAATGATAATTTGATGTGAACTAACAAACATGTCAAACAATATTTCTAGAGTATGTGCAGGATAATAAGTAAAACAAATAAATACACAAACAACTAAATCATTGTTATTTGAGTCCATGTTGTATACAAGAATCTTTAATCTTTCAGTGGAATTTTTTAATGAATATTTGAATAATTTAAAGGAATTCATCCACGTGTTAATTTTACAATCATTTCTGGTAACAGTAATAATAAAAATAAACAATTCTGATTTGTGCTGATTATAGAAATGCTTTAATAAATGACCTAAAAAAAAAAAAGTTCACCAAAGATTGTGTTATGTTGTTGTTCTTTGTTTTGTTATAAAAAATGTTAGAATTTTTTAAAAGTTTTAGGAAAGCAAAGAATATTATGTGCAACAAAATGATGACGATTTATTTGTTTTTATTTTTGCTTTTAAAACTGAAGCCAGTTCCCTTTTTTTCTTAATTTTCTTCATTTTTTCTGTTTCTAAGTGGTCTCCCCATCATATTGTGGTCCTTATTCAGATAAACACCACATGCTCATGTCCATTTTGTTTTCTTCTCCGGTCCTGTCATTGGTTTGTTGTCCGATTGTGTTCACCTGTTTCGTGTGTAGTTCTGATTAGTTCGTCTTCTTATACCATATTGTGTGAGGATTGTGTAGTTGTGTTGTCTACAGGAAGCTGGTGAGTTTGAATCCTATGTCCACCAAGCTGCCACTGCTGGGCCCTTGAGCAAGGCCCTTAACCTTCAATTGCTCAGTTGTTTTAAATGTAAGACACTCTGAATAATGGGGTCTGCCAAATGCCATAAATGTAATTGATATTTCCTTTTAGTTTTACAAATTATGGAACAGCTTATTTTGTGTATCTGTGTCTTCACCCCTGTGCTGTATTCTAGTGAAGATTCCTGGATTGCACAAAATAAAGATCGCATCAAGTCCACACACAAAATACAAAGCTTCATAATAAAGAGATTGAAAGAATTTAATGCAACTCCATATCTCACAGCTCCACTGTCCTCGAGTTAAATCCTGACCTCAGGTCTTACTGTCTGTGTCGAATTTCTATGCATTGTGTCCTTGTGGGATTCTTCTGGCTTCTCCCTGGTTTCTTCCCACTTCCCAAAAACATGCCAGTAGGTGGAATGGAAGACAAGTTGCCCCTAGTTGTGAATGAGTTTAAGAATCTGTTTGTACACGGTGCCCTGTGATGACCCTTGGTATCCTATCAAGGCTTGCATTCCCGTGCCACTTTTGGTATGCCTTTGATATAGTTTGGATCCACCACCAGACTGACCAGACTGAAAAATGTAGATATATGAAGGAAAATACAAAATGTACTTTTTTCTTGTGCATAACTTCTAAATAAATAAATACAAAAATAAATTTCATTGTGATTGTTATATTTGTGTACTGTTTAGTTTTCTACACAAATTGGTTCGGTCAGAACAGACGTGGTTTAATCTCCATTCAGTAAACTGCTGCCCTACAAGAGACGTACATAACACAGAGAAAGAGAGACTGAGAAAGTGTGTGGAACATCACCCATGCCACCCGTCTTCTCATTTGCTCTCTCAGAGAAAAGACAGTGACTCTGAAATAACTGAGTTTTGTCTCCGGACCGAGGAAGCAAACAACACGAGTGGTGATGGTGACTCATCTGAAGATTCCTTCCCTTCTCTCTCTTTTTCCAGACGCCTCGGCCCACAAAGCACGCACTGTGTTCTGCGTGGAGGGCACAATGGGCCGCTTGTGAGATTAATTGTGAGTAGGATGCATGTTAAAACACGGCGCTTAAAACCCTTCTTTGTGGCATTTTGACAGTCCAGAGGTGCCGATTTACATCCCGAGGACACTGTGACGGTTTTCTGGTCATTCGATGAAATGGTGTGTCTGCATTCTTACACTTCCTACGTGCCACATTGTTCACTTGTTCTGAGATACCTCTGCTCACGTGATTAGCGACTGGATATGTGGACGTGGAGGCGGGGCTCGGTGACCTACATGTGAACTTGGGCACAGGGCAAACGATCCTCAGCGTGCACTCATATAGTCATACAGCAGAAGATAAGACACTTAGTCGAATGAGCTGTGTGTTTGTGGGAGAGAAAAAGAGATGAAACTGGGACACAGTAAACATCACTTAGGGAAAATTATTTCACACGTGAGAGATTTTTGATCAGGTTTGAAAACATGTGAAGGTGCATTTCACTGTGTTTCACCATGGGCTGAAATTTTATAGTGAATTCATCTGAATAATGACACGATGGGAACTGATATGATTACAATGTGAGAAAGAGTGATTCATGTGAGGAAATCAAACCTTAAAAATGAACAGTTTATGTGCAAAAATATCATGTGGAAAAAAAACAAGACAAATAAAAAGATGAATAATAATAATAATAATAATAATAATAATAATAATAATAATAATAATAATAATAATAAGAATACAACTCAGTATGTTTAAAAATTACATGAAAATAAAAAGTTATGTAAAGATGAATGCAATGTAAACAAAAAAAACAATTCAGTATGTTTAAAAATTAGATGAAAATAAATAGTTATGTAAACATGAATGTAAAAAAAATTAAAGAGTATTATTATTATTATTATTATTATTATTATTGTTATTATTATTATTATTATATATATAAAATATAGAATAATAATAATAATAATAATAATAATACTACTAATAATAATAATAGTTCATTATGCTAAAAAATTGCATAATAAAATTAAAAAGTCAAAAAATAAAACATGCATGTCAAAAGTTACGTGAAAATGAATGAAATGTGAAATAAGCAACATGCGCTGCAAGTGAATAATAATCTTAGAAGATGAATATATGTAAAGAATATGTAAAAAATTTAAAATTATAATAAAAAAACATGAAAAATGTGTCAAGCATAATATTCAAGCGACTTTTCTGTGTAAGAGCTGCTTGAAAATTCATTTATATCTAGTAAATATAATCAGCATCAAAGAAATTATACCTTCATTTGACCTTCATTCACCCAAAAAAAAAAAAATAAAAAAAATCCCAGAAATCTCAAACCACACAACTGAAAACGGGAAAACAATAATGACAGTCAGCTTGAGCCTGCTGGCTCAAATACAGAGGGAACAGAACCGCTGTGTAATTTGATCAGAAGTGTTTTCGGCCCCTGGGGGAAAACTGTGCACGTCTCCTGAACGCCTTCATACATATCCTGCCTGAATTTTATACATTAATCCTGTCAAAAAATTAAATGAGAAGTCACTGTAATAGGTGACTTTTGACCTCGTCCATATTTGCTCTCAAATACACAGGTGTGAAGTCATACATAATTATGGGCGGGGCTATTAAAATGCACAAATAATTTGTGTTTATGTAGGGGTATTGCATTGCTACTTTATTTTCATGCACAGCTATGCAGAACTAATTCTTCCCTGACCATTAACAGGCGGAGCGTCGAGCACCAAGTGGCTTTTAAAGTGATTTCACACCAATTAGTCCAGAGTATGAATTGATACTTTTGGTTCATCAGCTATTTGGCTTGAATTGGTTTTAGATGGCACATAATTACCAACAGCAACAATGGCTAAGGGATGTGCAGGACTACTAACCAAAAGCCACTTGAGCACGGTGCTAAATAATAGAACGGTCCAAATAATAAAAAAGCTCGATTTCTGCAGCTTTACAACTGTTATTTTCTTTCTAGGCATCAATTTTATCATCTACATCATGTTTGGTTCAATCCCTGCTACTCGAGTTGATTCAGAGTCGAATCGTTTTCTCGCTGCAGTCAAACCATGTTAGATTTCGCTTGTCACTCAGATACAAATAATACAAAGTGTTAGTTTATGCAGATGTAACACAAAACAAACAAACAAACAGATAAATAAATAAACAAATGGCTGTTTACCTCACGCCTCCGAGGATGGGGGTTCCCTTCCTGTCTCTGCCTTGTGTGCATAGAGTTTACATGTTTTCCAGATGTTCAGAGGTTTTCTCCGAGTACTCTGGTTTCCTTCCCCAGTCTACAGTCTAGAGACGTACGTTGTAGGATGATTGGCATGTCTAAATTGTATGTAGTGTGTGAATGGGTGTGTGAGTGTGAATAGACTCCATGATTTCTTCAATCCTCAATACTGAGCAGGATAAGCGGCACAGAAAATAGATTGATGGATAGATAACCATCAATGATTATCAGGTGATAGTGATCAGGTGATATAACCCTAACCCTACCAGACAATCAGGTGATTATCAATACAAAGAGCATGTTTTGGGTAGGTAAATACTGTTGCCTTTTAAACACTGCATGATTATTTTATAAAGCAATGATGGAGAATTTCTGGAATGTTCATGTCAAAAGCAGAAGATGATATTGAAGACGGAGATGATAAGTTTGTCTTTTTAACGAGAACAATATGTCAGTATGGGCTTAATGACAATGTATTTGTAATACAATAAAAATAAATAGCAAGATATTAGCATGTTTTTACTGGTGGCGCATTCTTGACACTTTGAGATAGTTGTATAAGGTTAAATGTAGTGTTTTGTAGACATGATGTAAATATACATTTACTTAACTCTTCAGCTTGATGGCAATAAAATCATTCATCTATCTGCAGAAGCTGTATCCAATAGGAATCCATCATTTTTTCAATATAGATACGTTCTATAGAGTATTAAACCCCATGCTCCTGTAAAAAAAAGATACCATAGCTAAAGCTCATAAAAAGTTAAACTGGAAGGTGGATGCAATTTGCTAATTCTTTATTATGGTATTTATTTAGCAAGACACTGGTTGTCAAACAACTATGCTTTGCTAAAGCATAAGAGATCGTTACGGAAGTCAAATGTCTTGAGATGTCTTGGTGCAACATTTGATATTGGTAAATATTCGTTTACTCTGGTGGACACTGGTCTCCTGTGTGGTTCTGACGACACCAAAGCAAAGCTGTGTTTTTGCTAATGATTCCCTGTTCTTTAGCGAAAGCTTACTAGGCCTCTTGGGCCATCGCTACATCTCAGGTGGGCATAATTACATTTCTTAAGGTCAACCTCTCACCGGGATGAATTAGTGAAATTACATAGTCGACTACTTCAGGGCGTAGATCCAGATGCAATTAACTTAGGTAATAGAGCCATAGTAGCCTATGTTGCGAGACAATTGGACTGAACATTGACTCAATCAGCTTGCAGGCTGGATGAGTGAAACCACATACAGGCCTGCTTCACTCCGAGACATTTCTTGAATCGCTCATGTGATAATTCATTGCCCTTTTTTTTTCTTTTTGGGAAGCTGGGGACGTATTTGAATCCCTGGTCGGGGCACACAGACGCAGGCAAACACAGCAGGCCGAAATCCAGGATGAAGTTATTTGTTTTCCTGTGCATTAGGGAACAGGCTATGAGATATTGATCAGCGCACATCCTGATCAATCGGAATAAATGATTGGCTGTAAGCGTAGGGATCTCCGGGAGACCGGAGAGGGAGAAGACGCACAGAATGAGTAAAAGGGAATATGAAAAAGAGGGGAAGAGTGAACGCGAGTGGCTGCTGATAGTTTCCTGCTGTCTGCCAGAACAGAGCAATGCAAATGGACTCTACACACAGGACTGAGGACAGCGAGCTCTTTCAATCACCAGAGGCCAGGAGATCATCCCCCTCTGTGTTTAATCCTCCTCACTATGGCACACAGATAGCAGATAGCGGTATGTAGATTCACACAGCAAACAGTCCGCTTTCCACCAGGAATACGTTCGAGGTTTCTTCACATGCCCAGCAAAAATTGAAGGCTTAGTGCCGCCTTTTTTGACAGTTCAATGCAAAAGACTCTGTTTGCTTTGTTTAACATCACTCTTATGTGTCTTGCTGGGAGGAAATTGGTATCTCTTGCCTATGAATCGCCTTCCTGGTGTGTTTGTATTAGGAGCCAAGCGTGCAGCGAGGGGAAGGGAGGAGAGGAGAAGAGAGAAGGGGAAGGAATTGGGGGGTTTGTTTGGAGAGGCAGATGCCTGATATAAAGATGTAAAGCACATTTCAATCCACTTAAGGAAATTCAGCAGTGTAGAAGATAGCTAATCCCTGGATCTAGCGCCATAGCTCATTACAATTGCGCTGTAGTCTCTCAACCCATTGCTGACACAGGAGTAATGAAGCAAAGGGTATTATATATGATTTATTTTTATTTTAAACGTTACTATATGAAGAATTGGAAGGGTGGTGTGATCTGGCCATCTTGGTATAAGTTGCTTATTTTCCAATAAGAGCATGTCCCAAAGTGTTTTATTGCTGCTCTAATCATGAACATTCCACAACATTGCTAGAAATGGATGAAAAGTAACGTCATTCTTTAATAAACAAAAATTGCAAAAGGTGCTGTAGTATAAAGATGTTTTACACAGTCATTCGCTTCCTAGGCTTCTTTTTTTTCTCTCTCATGAGCTTGTCATTTTTCAGAAACAGATCCCAACATGTTCCTGTGGCAGATCATTTAAAGAACCAGCTTTACCTCTGACTGTTACAAAGTTTTGACACTGGAGAATCCTTCAATCCTTCATAACAATGTCCCTTTACACAAAACAATTACAGTTTTCTTTGACAAATAAAAATGTGCTTTGTATTTACTTATCTTATATTATGTGAATCCTTGTCAATGAGTTCATATGAATGAGTTAATACATTAAACAAGTCACTGAGAGACCCTGGGACAGGATGGATGTGTATTTAAATAAACACAAGGTCCAGATTCAAATCGCCAGACAGATTCGGTAATGAAAACAGTCAGTGGTCAGGGCAAGCAATTGCAAATGAGAAAACCAGAAGCAAGGCCAAAATCCAAAATGGCAAACACAGTAAACAAAGTCTTGGTTCCTCTCCTCTCACAGATCATCAGACTGTTGAACTGTAACCAATGAGACAACCACAAGCACAGCCGTCTGTATATACCAGGCACTTTATCATTAACACTTTTCATATTACTTACTGAACTGTACTGATATCAGACTCTGTTTCTGAATATGAATGAATGTACCTTCCATCAAATGTTAATAATTTATAGTAATGAATATGTGCAGTATCTGCCATGACGCCATTTTATGACTGCACAAGTCAGCAAATGTAGAATAAGTACTTGATTTTATACTGATGCTCAAGAGCTCTTTATGCACATGATAGAAAAACTTAACACAAAGCGAGTCTCACTTAAAGAGTCCATGAGGAAGTGAGTCTGATTGGTGATGGAGTGTGTGTGTGTGTGTGTGTGTGTGTGTTTGTGTAGGGTGTAGTGTTCACCAGTAAATGGAGTTCTGTGTTTGTAGTGTATATTATAATATATAATACACAATATATAATTATATATAATATATAATACACAATATAATCTATTAGCACAAAGATGTTGACCTTGCGTGGAGTGTAAAGTGCCCTTGAGCTGTGGAATTATTATTATTATTATTAGTATTATTAGTATTATTATAATCTGATTGCGCCGCAAAGAAAACCAATATGTAGAACTTTCCTCATTTAAATAATCACACATTAATAAAAAAAATATTAACGCAATAGTTTCCAGCAGCCCTGACTGTTTAAATCAGAGGTGTTTAATCTCATCCGGAAATCATCAGTGTATGTGCAGGTTTTTGTTCCAATCAAGCAGGACTTACACCTGATTCTACCTGTTTAATCATCTTATCCAGATTTTCAATAGTTTTCATGGTTTCTGTCATGTTATGGTTCTTTTTGGACAACAGAACACACCATATCTGTGACAGATTGTGTAAAAAAAGCATTTTTGTGTTAAAACATTGCTAGTGCTACATATAATGACACACTGGTTATATAAAGGAAAAACAGATTAAACCCTGCTGAATTTTTAAAGGTGTAAACATAAAGAAGAGGCACATACACACGGGTGTAAGGGGAAAATGTGTGTGTGTGTGTGTGTGTGTGTGTGTGTGTATGTGTGTGTGTGTATGTGTGTGTATTAAAGACCTTCTCTGCCCCTCTCTAGGTCACAGCGGGACACTCTTCACCTCTAAGAGTGGATGCTTCCTGTTCACAGTACGACTGTGTGTGTGTGCCTGTGTGTGTATGCGCACCCCATGAACTATGCAGGGAGTGTGACACACAATTCTATTCTATTTATATATTTGAAAACGCTGACATCACAGCACAGTCTGTCCACGCTCTTTGCGGTGTTATGATCTATAATTTCTTATTCAATACTGTTTTTGCAATTTAATTTCCTTTCGTTTCATTATTACAGCTTCATGCTGAAGTGCCAGAGTATGAGAAGAGCTATACTGCTTTCTAATCCACCACAGGACACACTGCGATACTCATGTGCAAGCCGTTATTTCCACCTCATCACCAGTTCATATGAATCCCTATGAATCCATTCAACTGTTCATTTGAGAACTTCTGTTCATGTAAGAGTTTTGTCACATTTCCTCTACTCCACTGCTCAACATTATTCTTGAGCCTTTTTACATAACAGGTTATGACCTAGGTTTAACTGTCACCACCTAACTGGCTCATGTAAGCACTTCTGAAACATTTTATTGATTATTGGATGAGGATATATTCTGACCGTTTTTTAAGATTAAAACATAAGACACTGTTTGAAAGAAAAACCCATAGATCTGAGGACAGGGCCTATTTTATACAGATGTGGGTTAAGATCTTTACCTAAGAGTTCAACAGTGGCATCTTGGTGGTCCTGAGAGCTGAACTTACGACCTTCTGAACAATAATCCAACATCCTCACTACTGAGCTACCATTTCCCAGCACTACATCTACTAAAGAAAAATCTGGCAAGCTTGAAGAGGCAAGCCATGTCCATTCATCTCTACATCGCTTATCGTACTGGTTTTCAGGGAACCTGGTGTCTATTCCAGGAGTCTGAGGGCAGAAGGCAGGATACCCTCTGGATGCCAGGATGCCAGTCTATCCCAAGACACAATCACAAACAAACTTATTCACACACTACGGACAACTCAGAGATGCCAATCAAGCTACAACACGTCTTTGGACAGGTGGAGGAGACCAGAGTACTTGAAGAAAACACCCAAGACACTGGGAGAATATGCAAACATGTGAAGCATATATATTTTATAAATAATTAGATCATTTGTCTTTTGTTTGTCTTAGTCTCCATCTCTGCCTGTATTGATCTGCTTTTGTTTCTGTTTTTCACTTTTGTTAATTGTTTGCCTATTGTTGTTTATTAGTGTTCTCCACATGTCTTTTAGAAAGGAAATATTATTATTATTATTATTATTATTATTATTATTATTATTATTATTGTTGTTGTTGTTGTTGTTGTTGTTGTTATAATAATAATAATAATAATAATAATAATAATAATAATAATAATAATAATAATAATAATAATAATAATAAGTATTATTATTATTATTATTATTATTATTATTATTATTATGATTGGGCATTGGTGGCTCAGTGGTAGGTTTCTCACCTATCATGCAGAAGGCCCGGGTTCGATTCCCAGCCAATGCTTCAACCTCAGCCACTGGATGCAGTGCCAGTCCCAAGCCCAGAAAAATGGGAGGGTTGCGTCAGGAAGGGCATCCGGCGTAAAACATTTGCCAAGTTGTTGTGCGGACCAATTGGTCCGCTGTGGCGACCCCGAACAGGGAGCAGCCGAAAGCAACTTCCTCTATTATTATTATTATGATTATTATTGGGCCACCAAGAAAACCAATATAAATAAAAAAAACTTTTCATTTAAATATGAATGTAATATAGTTTCCAACAGCCTCGACTGTCTAGATCATTTATTCATTCATTCATTGTCTACCGCTTATCCGATCTATACTCGGGTCACAGGGAGCCTGTGCCTATCTCAGGCGTCATTGGGCATCAAGGAAGGATACACCCTGGACGGAGTGCCAACCCATCGCAGAGCACACACACACACACACACACACACTCTCATTCACTCACACAACTGTCTAGATCAGAAGTGTCCAATCTCATACACAATGGGCCAGTGTGGGTTCATTCCAATCAAGCTTATTTAATCAGCTTAAGAAAATGCTAAAAGAGCATGAAAGAGAAAAGAAAAACAAAATGGCTGACTTTGTTTTTGCTATGGTTTCATGTTTGGCTTGTTGTGTTACATTTAAACATGTGTAGTGGCTGAATTTTGTGTGAATAGTGGGAGAGTGTGTAGTTGCTGAGTATAATTTGTAGTTACTGTATGTTTGTTAGTTATACAAACCTTTACTGAGTGCTTTCTTTCTAGGTTTGAGTTAGTAGAGGAGTTAAGGAAACATTTTTTCTTCTTTTTTAATATTTAGGGAAGGCACCTTTGTTAGAAGAGTTAGTATTGGGTTTTGTTTATTACACTGACCTTGGTTTGGACCTTGGGATGGTGTCCTGTTTGTGTTTCTTTCAAATAGTGTCTATTATTTGTTTGTTTGTTTGTTTTTTTGTGTGTTTATTACATGGTCTCATACAAAATATTACTCGGGCATGTAACATCTAATATTTTGCATGTCCCCATTACATGTAACCATTTTATGTTTTACCAACTTGTCAGTTCACATATTCATAACTTGGGATGCAGTTTTGGAAAAAAAAAAAACTTTTATAATGAACCAGGAATTCAATTTCAATTTATTTTCTGACAGAAATGCAAAGCAATGGCCTCATTTAGACTGCTAGACAGCCTTCACCTCAGTCATTATGCAAGCTTTGAAGGACAGAAGGGTCTCGGCTGCTGGAGGGCGGCCAGTTCAGTGTCTTAGCACTCATCATTCAAACCACCAACACACACACATGCTCACGCAGACAGGTATAAGTAAGATTTGACACTGATCAGCCGCTTCGTCTTGCCCATTATCTCCGGCAGTGGGAAATGACGGGAGGAAATCATCTCTGTAATCCGGTAGATGAGCCTCTTTTTTGTTTGCACCCAGTGTAGCAGAAGGAGCTGCAGGAGATCATATGTTTCTGCTCAGGTACTCTATTATAGCAGCTCACACCTTCCCTCGTACCACTGACGGATCCGAACAGAAAGGACACATTGAGCCGTTTGAAATGCAATTGCTGGAATTATTGTAGGATTAGAACGACTGAGGCTGTAAGTGCCCTGCCTGTGATTGTGATTATTGAGCGGGAAGAAAAAAAAAAGAAAAACGTCTACTGGCCCTTCATGGATTCTGCTTTTTGAGCATCTTCAACTGTTCGTATCATTTCAAGTGTTATAATTCATTAAAGGGAGCTTAATGACACATTAGGAAAGTATGGTAATCCTTTACAAATGAATGCATAGTCAGTTCATGCATACCTAATATCGACGTGCGTCCCCTAGATGTATGATTTTTATTTATTATGCTGTTTCACAACGTGTGTCAGATTCATGAAGTCTCCGTAAAACACTTGTCATGCTGTTCAGAAATGTGAGCATTCATGACTGGTAATGCCACTATAATGGGACTTGATTAGCAGATGATTTTTTTTGCATGTCTAATAATGTTGCTAATTGAATGATGCTAATTGACAGAAAAACAGGGGCCGTGAGTGGACCTGTGTTTCTGAATGTTCAAGAATAATCACACAAAAAAAAAAAACACCATATAGCGATTCCTCTTGGAGGCAAAGCAGGATTTTGCTCAGCTTCATATCTTTAAGGCCTTATTCTACCAGGTTTGTTTAAAACTTCTCCGTCTCAGTCTCAGATTGTTAAGCGGCAACAGCTAGCTCTGTGATTATTATTAACTTCCAGTTCATTTAGTCTCTCTAATGCTAATTTCAACTTTGGGAATTAAAATAAATAAGGTCATTAACGTGTGTGCAGAGGGCATTTGCATATCTCACAGGTGTACCTCTCTCCGAGTGTTACGTCGTGAAACATTCCCAGAGTCAAATCAGTCAACTCCGAAAGAAACAAAGCTGAGAGCGGGGCATTCATTTAGACTGCACCAAAAAAAAAATAAAAAATCTGAACCCAGCACAAAAAATCATGCAAATGAAGGTTGCAGTTCTCGACACAGCGTTTAGGTGACATTAATCAAAGCCAAACAGGCAGACAAAGGTGAGAGCAATCCCAGCACTCTTCAGCACGGCTAAAGCCAACACAGCTATCTATCTTTGAACTCAGCCTGAGATTCTGCTACAAGGCTGTATGAGTGTCCTGGTGCTGCAGAGATTTATAAACACATCTCATAAGTTTCCACCATGGCTAACAGCAGATGGTTTGAGAGTTTGATTGTAGCTTGTAGATAGTAACACTCTGGATTTCAGTATCCTGTTGTGGCTTTTTTTTTTGAGGGTGTGTGAACAATACAGTGGAACCTCGGCATATGAATTCAATTTGTTCAGGAAGAGTACTTAAGGTGAAAATTTGTATTGCGATATGAATTTTCCCATAAGAAATAATGTAAATGCAGATAATCCGTTCCAGCCACCCAAAAACATTACCCATATTTCCAATTTCCAAGGGTCAAGGATCCTTACAGGAAGTCGTGCCACCAAGCTCTATCTAAAAATAGAACAGACCGCCCACGCCACCAATCTGTCAACAAAAAAACCTCTGAAAACTCACATAGCTTTTGAACGCATGCCGAAAGTATCGTGGGTTGACACTTTCGCTTACGCTGACTGAAAAAAAAATCGTAAACATGCTGTGGTTGGCATTCCACTGACGCAAACAAGTTTTGAACGGCTCCCTGATGTACGCGAAATATAGTTGGCATTAGGTTTGGTTTGTTGCTATGCTGAAAATGCTTCATATGCCGGTGCAAATTTCTTGCAAAATTTCAATTGTTAAGGCGAAAATGAATAAGGCAGGGCATTCGTATGCTGAGGTTTCACTGTATATGAATAATATGTACATGCTGATCATACAATAGCATCTTCTTTCAAAAGTGTATCTAATATAGGGTTTGTGTCCATACCAATTATGGCTTTATTTGTATTTCTTTTTCTTCATAGACTTGCCCATAAATGTTTCCATGAATTTACAAGAAAACCCAATACAACATTGTTTGAATCAGTACTTTTTTTCTTCATTATATTTACATTTGGCAGACACCCTTATCCAGGGCAACTTACAAATTAAGCTACAACATACCCCAGGTTCTGCTATTAAGCTCTTAATCTCAACAGAATAACACTGAAAAAAATGATCACAACAAAAATTATTGTGATTAACTCACAATTATATACTTTTTATTATTATAAAATGTTAAGGTAAGGGAAAAAAATGTTAAAGACACAAAGTGTTTTCCAAAAAAAAAGACGTGAGTGTAGGCAGTCCTATTTTTAGTATCATTGTCAATTAAAGCTGACTGAAAACCACTAAATATTTAGAGAGAGGTTGAGTGACAGCACTGATAAGTTAACTCGATCCAAGTCATCAATCACCATTTTCTTCCAAGCACACATCCCAGAGCTGGTGTTTTTCTTCAATGAAATAAATCATACGACTTACAAAGCACTGGGTTGATCTGTGAAAAATAACAGTGGCAACACTGTACACTGACACCATGCTGAACAGACGGTAAGAAATGACGCGGCCTTCACAGCATCGTGTCCACAACATCATCTCAATCTGTCCGTCAGAGCGATGAAGAGTGAATCACTGCACACGCCTCTCTTCCTCCTTCTCTCTCTCTCTATCTCCCTCCTTCTCTCTCTCTCTCTCTCTCTCTCTCCTGCCACGTGGCCAGGACCACAAACCAACATCATAACAAAGAGTGTTTATGGGGGGAGCAGAGAACGAGAGCGGCGAGGGCAGCAGAGCAGAAAGGGCTCGGTGGCGATCAGACCCCTCTCCCACCTTTCGCTGGCGACGGCGTGCATTGAAATGCAAATTCCCAGCCAGGGTTCCCACCCCGCGTGCCACTCACAAATTGAAAAGCAGTTTTTATCTATGCAGATGCAAGCATGGTAATTGAAGTTAATCAATCAATGCTAGCTTTCACTAAAACCTTGAACATGATTGAATAAAGTAATTATCATTCAGGGGAGAATGATGAAGTTGTAGACAGCATGAACCTTATTAAAGAAGGATTTTTAGTCACAATGGCTTAATTTAGCCGGCATTCCATTGCCTTTCTTCCCCTCGTTTTTTTTATTACCTCCTTTCTTTTTCTGGTATCCTTCATTTTGGTCTTTAGCCTCATTCTTTCGGTCTGTCTGTCGTTGCTTTTCTGTCTCTGTCCCTCTTTTCCCTCAGTGTATAAGCCATTAGTGTTATAATTAAGAATTATTATTGTGCTTACTTTGGCTTTTGCGATACAGCTTTTGCAACACATTCTGTGATGCAGTGAGTCTTTTTTAACGCTTATGAAGGAAAGAATCAAGAATATGTCAAATATATTGCATGGAATATTCTATAGAGAACAAAAATCTAAACCGTTAAGTGTGTCATTAAGCATATTTCCTTTAGAAATTAATCGCCAAGATGAGTTTAAATGTTTAACCTACATCTTCCACACATGGTTAAAACCCCTATCTCTGTACTTGATGAGCTAAGATGACACGACGTTCTTGAATTCGGCCCCGTGTGAAAGAGACATCTGTGACAACACACTTGGAGACGCTTCGACTGCCTCCCTTCGGCAGTAACTGAGCTTTTTCTCACCTGGTTCCTCTTGAATCGCGCTTGGCTACCTGGCTGCTGCCTCCTCCATCCTGGCCCTGGACTTGTGCCTCTGGCTAGATTCAGTTAAAGACCTGGCTCTGTGCTTTGTCACTCGGTTTAATATGCACCCTACATAATTATGCAGGATTCACAGTGCTATCAAACTGCAATTCAAATTAGTTCAGGATTAAAGGCACAGAACAGTACTGCTGCTTTAATTGCATTGTACTGCGGTGATCACATTCAAATACCCATTACTCATTGCCTCTGTGGAGCAATAAGTCAGAGGGATTAATACGCAGGCAGGTGACAGGGCCAGGCCATTAAAAGGCAGTTATGCAGAAAGCATGGCTGGGTTTTATTCACGTTAATGAAATCAGCGGAATGAAACTGTAATAGATTTATCAAAGCTCCGATGGATTTGCAGTAAATCAGTTTGATTCAGGCAATCAAACTGGACAATAGAGATAGTTTTCAGTGGCGGGCGGCTGGCGTCTCGGACGGCCGTGTGAGAGGAGCTGATATTCTTCTCTGGGAGGATTTGGGGAGCGCTAGGCCCTATTCCCAGAGCTCAGCGGCTCATTTCAGACGGCTAAACGCCACCAGTGCACATGCTGATAAAACGTACCGGCTTCCAGTTCAACGTCATATTTGTCTCCCCCTCCCACTTGCTTTAGCACTTTCCCCTCATTTTCTGTTTCCCTCTGTCTTTCTGTTTGCCAGTTGTTTCTCTGTGCTTCGTCCACATTTCCCACAACATCATCAGGAGCTTGGCTTGGGAAGGTATCTAAAGGGTTAGATGAATGTATTGAGGAGTCCAAATTTACCTCATCAATTGGAGCACCTACAGTTTGTCATTTGAGACACACCAGAGTGTTTTAGCTGTGTGAACTTGGATGTTTTGGTAGCAAATCAAATTACGTTTTTATTTCAATAAATTATATATCATGGATATCATTTCTGATTCATCAACCATTATGAACTGTTATAGGATCACCATGAAGTTGATCATTTTTCTACCATTTGACAATGTGAATCATTTTTTATTCATTAAAGAATGTCATACTTTAATCCAATCATACTTATGTTGTGAAACATCTATGGAACAAGTTATTTCTTGTTATGAGTTACATTATAAAACATATAAATATTCACTCATCTTGCTCTCTCTTTTTTCTCTCTTTAAGTTCATAAGGCAAAAAACTTGCAGCTTGACATCTTAACGCAAAGAATTCTGTCCTTTGTAAGTGTCTATGGTTTTAACCACAGACACTAACACTATGTTACTATGTTATACTACATATAACTTTCATATAATGTGTATATTATATCCCCATACTCCGAATCCCTTCCCTGTATATAAAGCACAGGAATCAGAGGGTTAGACAATTCTTTTGGCTAGCATATCCTCTACTTCCTGCAAATCACCATTACCTTTTTTTTTTCTCTTGTTCTTCTGACCAAACTGGTTAAATGACCTGCACTCAAATGACATTAGATTTCAATGTGTTCTTAATGAGTCGTCTACTGTATTGTATAAATTCCAATTATACCCAATTAACCCTCAATCAGTAGCAGCTCGTCTGATATGTTTTTTTTTCCTCCTTCCCTTCTTATTTTATGGTTCAGTGCTGCCTAAACCATTGATTAGGCTGAGTGAGCACCATTACTAAATGACCACCTTACCGAGAAGATGGAGCCTCTTAGTCCTAATAGAGAGGGCAGGCTATTATACTACCTCCCTCTCTCTCTCTCTCTCTCTCTCTCTCTCTCTCTCTCTCTCTCTCTCTCTCTCTCTGTGCTAGTATCAACTTTTTATATTAAAGCTTTCCAAGCTTGCCTGGCACCATGACTTTGGCCTGGCAGGATGTTAAGTAGAAATCTCCCAAGCGTGGACAAAATCCTATTATTTTATAATTACTGGGCATTTGTTTTAGCTTTGGACACTTCATTGGGCATGCATGAGTGTACACAACACTGCTTAGATGGCCAGTTAATGAACATCTTCCCTCCCTGGGATACACTGAACATCATGCATGTTCGGAACATGTGTTTTGCACATGTAAAAGAATAGATAAGTTAGAAGTCGGCAGTGATAAAGACACACAGGAGACCCAGTTGTGCCTTATGTGTTTAGACAAAAGCACTATGTGAAATAGCTGTTCAATAGTTCAGACATACAGTACAGTATTTGGTGTTTAAGTCTTTAAAAGAGGCCAGAAAATGGAATTTGTGTCAATTTTGGTTTGTGTCCATGTTCAACATTGAATTTCTTCAATGTTGAACACTCCACGGTGGTGATTAATGGTTCATATGAAAATAGACACTCAGGGCTTTAAGAAGTATAGTGTTTTATAAGTATTTCTCTTTTCAACCTAGCCTACCTGAGGCAAATTATTCATAGAAAAGTAAAAAAAAAAGGTTAATTGTCTTTCACACAAATGTTTTTATATTCAAAGTAAATGGTGATCAAACCCAGTGGAATGGAATGCCAGAGTAATGGTTAAAAGCATTAATGGATGCTGAGAAGTCTCAATTATCCAACCAAGAGAGTGGATTGGCCCAATTCAATAAATTTGTCCTTTTTTTCTCAGTTTCTCTCTAGTGTTGTTGAACGAACACATTTCCAGTAATTTTCAGTGGACCAATTTGAGTGTCACATTTTTGTTCTCTTATTTTTTAAGTGTTCTTAAAATATCTCTTTAAAAAAATCATTGTAACATTGTAAGGATTTGGTAATAATGCATAGTGTGCAGATTAAAACTTGCTTTTGAGTCATTGTTAATATTATTAGCAATAATAAGATAAATAAATAAATAAATAAATAAATACTTTAAGTAAGCAAATGGAGAAAAAGCAAACAAACAAACAAAAAAAAAGCTTGGCAGACTCCACTCCTAGACTCCTCCCAAAATAATTATTTTTATATTTTAATATTATTTTTTATTTAATTATTGATATATAAATGAAATTCAATTCAACTAATTAATTGTTCACAAATTATTGATAATTAATTAATTATTATTTACCTAATCTTTATACACTAAATTTTACTACATTATATAATACAAGGTGTCTTTTAAACCTTGTACAATAATTATTCATTAACTGTTCATTAGTTAAATCATATCATTTCTTTGGTTCAAATTAATATTTAAAGAAAAAAAAAAAAAAAAAAAAAAAAAAAAAAAAAAAAAAAAAAATATATATATATATATGTACTTACTTTCCCAGCTGTAAGCTGTGGTGCAGAACAGGAAATAGAAAATACAGTCATTAAATGACCAAGCCTAGAACCTCAATGCAAAGCATCTGAGATGAACTGTCCAAGTCTTAAGATGATGCATTAGCAAAGGGTGACAATAATATCTTTAAGAAATATTTCCAAGCCATGAAATTGAAACAGTCTTTTCCTATCGCTGCCAAACACAGTGTGTGCATGAGCCTTTTTCTTAACTCCATAAGAAACTAATTGTGTTATTTATAGAGGGAGTGAAATTAAGCAGGCTTAAAAGCCAGTGCCAGAGATTCATGCTTTCAATTCACACCGGGCCCCGATGCCGGCCACATTAAATAGGTTCCCTTATTACTCCATAAACGAGTGCGGCTCCTCGCACAAACCACAAGCGATAAATTAAGAGTAATAAAAACACCAAGTGCACAGACAGATAGAGAAATTAAAAGCCACCTTCTAATGCATTACTTACTCCACATTCAGTACAATAAACTCAAGGAAGACAATCACGCTCCTTCTCAGCCAATCAGATGCGGCAACTGCGCCGGCGATTATAATATTCAAAAATGCTTACGGCTGATTTGTATCTCATTTGACTGTGAGTAAATGAATCTAATAAATATTAGCACTTTTAGCAGTCCATTTCCAAAAGACATAAAATTAGGACGTAAAAGTGGATGCATAGACAAAATTAAACGGTTCTCCAATTAGGTCTTGTGCTGGCTGAGGCGACTGCAATTCTGTAGGGCATCTAAACTACGGGGCGAGATGGAGACAGCTACTTGATTGAAATGACTGTGTACAATAACTAGTGCAGTAAGCTATCTCATGACTTAGTGCTTATAACAATGCTTCACAACAAGGCCTGCATGGTAAATTCTGTATATCTAAAGTACTGAAAAGCAAGTGTTTAGCCCTAGCCTAATTTGGCACAACTTTAATTATATTAAAGACAGAACTGAAAGTAGGAGAAATCTTGAAAATCTAATCATACTAGTAATAAGTCCATAATTATATCAGTAATAAGGATTGCTATGCCTTCTCTCTTTCTCCATTTTCTCTCTTTCTTTCTGTTTGCTCTTAGTCCTGCTTTTCCTGTTACCTCTTTCAATCTGCACTAATGATTATTTAATTATGTGCATAAAACAAGCATACATTAAGTATAAATTGGCTCTAATCGAGGCTTTGGCCTTATGTTATGTTTGGCATTCTTAATAAGCTCTTCCTCACATTATGACAGGTTGTAACAAATGTAAATCATTTTTATTTACTGCTTTTCATGAGAACACAAACATTATTAATCAGGTTAATATTCCTGTTTTTGCTGCAGTTAGTATTGAAGTGAAAAGGGGGTTATTTATATTACTGTCAGTTGGTGTACAAGACAATAACAGGTAATCCATTATAAAACACAATGATGTGAAATATTGGTCTAAAAATTTTTCGAAAATCATTTCCACTTTGAGAATGTATCCACGACATTACCATCTTAATAATTTGAAAGGAGCATATGCTGCCATAGCTTATAACAATGACGTTATACTCTTGCTTCGTAAATATTATCTATCTGTGTCTTTTATTTAATTCGGTGACACTTCACCCCCTCCACTACCACCTGCCCTGCTCCATCTTTTATTCAGATCTTGTTATGTAATTGAACACTAGGATCCTGAGTTTGGCATTGATGATACCGGCTTAATGAGAAGGCAGGAAGTCGTCAGAGTGGGAGAGTGTCATTAGCCTTTCACACCTCCGCCAGGCCACACTAAGGGCCAGAGCCTGATGCTCGCAGCTCCACTTCTCTTCTAGTTAATCTGTTCTACTTGATTACAGCTCCAGCTGAATGGTGAGAAGGTGTCCATTAGGAGTTCCTGTTTGCTCCTTTCAGGCAATCAGTGAGACCTTCTCAGTCTGTTTAGGTGGTTACACACCCAGCCAGTGTTGACTTTAATTCCTCCTGTGCCATGTTGGTGTTTTAGGTCACTGACACAGCAAGGCAAGTGTTGGCTTTCAGGCTCCGTCAAGCACTGGTGGCTGTCCATTACCTGTAATATTTGCACTATTTAGACTAGTTAGCACTTGTCAGCATGGTGGATGGAAGGAGAGGTTTTAGGCTGCTCAGGCACTGTAGGAAATGGAAGTAAAGCAAATCAAGAAAACAACACTTAAGAGGGTCAGTGGTGTTGAGTTAAATGGAGTCTACTTGACTGAAGGAAGTCTTGTCAAGACTTTATATGTTTCTCTAAAGGTTCAAGTGCTTAAAACATAAGGATCAAATTTAGATAGATAGATAGATAGATAGATAGATAGATAGATAGATAGATAGATAGATAGATAGATAGATAGATAGATAGATAGATAGATAGATAGATAGATAGATAGATAGATTTGGCTACATATGTACTAAACCAGGTGCTACTGCAGTAAATAATATATCACTAAATATTGATACAAATAGATGATGAACTATTGATATACTGTATTAGGAAAGTATATGATTTGGGACACAAGCTTTTTTTTAAATTGAGAAGGTTTTCCTGTTTACATCACAGTTCCTATAGTGACAAGCATTATATACTTGTGTTTTTGTTTCTGTGCTGTCTGCAACATTGTCCCATCATTGGTTTGTTACTCTTTTGTGTCCACCTGCTTTGTGTTTATTCTTCATTTTCTTGCTGTTGTTGTTGTTGTTATAAAGACTTATTATTCATTCATGTCTGCCTTATTGTCTATCTTGTCTTATTATGCATGTCGTGTCTCTATGACTCTATGAGTGTCCATGTTTCAAGGATTTGCTTGTGATTATGAATTATCTTGGTGTGTTGCATACCTTTTGGTTCTCTGTTGTTGACCTTGTGTTACTGTACATCATGCTTGGAAATGTAGCAGATCTCTCAAAAGGTACAGTAATGGTAAATTAGTAGAAACTCTAAAGCAGCAGTGCGGTAAAACTAGTAGCTTGACATATTGTAGTTGTAGTGATTTGTTTCCCTTTAATGTTTAACAGCCTTTTTTTGTTTCTTTTTGGCAATATACACATTCTTGCTAATCTTTGCTTGCTAATCTTTTTTGTTCCATGTCTAAAATATTTTATTTTTGTGAGAAATTATTCAGACCCCTGCTAATCTCTTTACTGCCACCAACAATCAATCTGTCTATCATACTAAAGTCACTACGCCCCCTTTCAACTTCCACCATAGTCACCTTTTTTAATCAGCGAATTTCGCAATGCTAACAATTTAATTTAGGGCTTGTTACTAATTTATAAACAGAAGTTATTAAGTTTGGTAATTAAGGACTCATCTTAATCTGAATCTAATTAGATCACCGATAGTAACTACGTTAATTAAGCAATTCGAATCCAAATACCTAAAAGATTGCCATAGATTTTTAGTCCTTCCTTACAAAGATCCAGGTTTTCCTTTGCTCCCAACACACCTGATGTGATCCGGCTCATGAAGGACTTTTCAGCTCATTATCACAAAATGTTGGGAGCAAAGGAAACTTGAAACTGTGCTAGGATGAAGCTGGTGTTGAGGTCTGCTGATGTAAGAAGTCATTTCATTATGAATTAAAATGTTATTATTAAGTACCAATTAAACTGAACTGCTACTTCTTTTTTTACACCACACTCTTCTTCAGAGAACATTGAGATCTTTGTTAAGAGTAGGATTTACACGCTAAATTATTCAATATTTGCATATAACAACAGACGAACGATACAAAGGAACAAAGAAACAAGAGAATGTTCGTAAAGATCTGTATACCACAGCAATGTCAAATTCTTGAATCTGACTGGTAGACTGAATCTGATTAGAAAACCGTACCTCCAGGACATCACAGTTTATATTAATTTGCTTTTCTTGATATTTTATTATGTTGATAGTAAAATGTAACACACAGACCTAGTGGATGCTTATAAACAGGTAATAATAATGAATAGTAAATAATAGTATTATGGCAGCACAGATAATCTGTTATACAGTACAGAAAATAATATAATGATGGATAGGTAAGGAAACGGTTAACGTTTATGTTAGTATTTAGCATTGGGGAAAGAGTCTTCTTCTTCTTCTTCTTCTTCTTCTTCTTCTTCTTCTTCTTCTTCTTCTTTATTTTGATTTTTCAAGAAAGAGAAAAGAAAGTCAAATGAGAGAACAATGCTATATCTATTATAATGTAAGTGAGAACTAATTTCTTGGATTTTACATAAAGTAAAGCATAATTATAAATGATTAAATATTCATTGTGCCATTCAACAATTTAAAAAAACATCATTAACAAATTTTTGTGTTAATAATCATTCAATAATCATGCAAACATGCATTCGATTCAAAACTTAACCATAAATGAATGTGTTACTATAAATATTTATGATATAGAAATATTCCTGATTTCTATTTTTCCTCTGCTAGATATCAGGAAATCATTCACAGAAGGTGTTATGGATATGCGATTATAGAAAACATGCTTCAGAAAGAAAATTCTTTAGAGTGTTAGTGAAGCTTGGCAGGAAGCCAGTGATATGTGTAAAGTATGTAGAAGGGCAGGGCAAGAGGTTGAGGAGCAACTGCAGCACTAAAGAGCTCAATAAGAGTTTGTAAAGGTGTGTGTGTGAGATTGTGTGTGAGGGAGGGTGTATATGCGTGTGTGAATGTGCGTGCACGTGTATGTGTATCTGGGGGGAGCTGCGGGCCGATTGCAACATGGTTCTCTGAGTCTATCTCTGGAGGCACAATTAGCATTTCCTCGGTTGCGAGCCTGTTTGTTTAGGTTGACACAGTGAAGAAAGGCCTGACATTGACCAGAGCCTTCCACTTTAATGTGTCCCATGTTCTGCATTTATCTCTGTCACACTGTTGGCAGTGTCAAGAGACAAACACACACACACACACACACACACACACACACACAAATGCATGCTTGAAGATGGACCATTGGGTAAATTCACAGCAATAAAAGGGATTGATAACATCTTAGATTTTGAGTTTTGTGGCAAAACGAGTGAGTCTGACATAGCTGTTAGTTAATAGAGTGACCATAAAAGAGTGTGTGAAGTTACTGATCAAGTGAGATGTTCAGATATGAAAACATTCAACACACATACACAGGATGTTGCTGGGACTGCAAGAAACACTATATTGGGAAAAGTTTTGGTTCACCACTCCAAATCAGATCAGGTGTTTTTTTTTTCAGGGGTTGGGCTCGGCCCCTTAGTTCCAGTGAAAGGACTCTTAATGTTTCAGAATACCAAGACATTTTGGACAATTTCATGCTCCCAGCTTTATGGGAACAGTTTGGGGATGACCCCTTCCTGTTCCAACATGACTGCACACCAGAGCACAAAGCAAGGTCCATAAAGACATGGATGAGTGAGTTTGGTGTGGAGGAACTTCACAGAGTCCTGACCTCAACCCGATAGAACTTCTTTGGGATGAATTAGAGCGTAGACCGCGAACCAGACCTTCTCATCCAACATCAGTGCCTGACCTCACATATGGGCTTCTAGAGTAATGGTCAAAAATTCCCATAAACACACTCCTAAACCTTGTGGAAAGCCTTCCCAGAAGAGTTGAAGCTGTTATAGCTGAAAAGGCAGGGCCAACTCCATATTACATTCATGTGCATGTTTTTGTGCATGTAAAAGCAGACGTCCCAAAACTTTGGAAATATAGTGAACTTAACAGTACAAAAAAAAACAAAAAAACCCAAATCTTTTTCTGTTCCTCTTTCCTAAATTAATAAATGGAGTCAAACATGAATGTTGAGTAGAAATTGAATAGAAACTGATATCAGGGAAAATTTCTAAGAGTGGCAACAAGCAAAAAACATTAAAACATTTTGTTTGGTGAAGTAGATGAAGTTGAAGTCAATTTTTTTGACAGTTCAGATGTTTTAGAATTCAGATGTTTTTTATCCCACAGAAATAAAAAAAGTATTTTACTAATTAGAAATCATTGTTCCTTGAACTTTTTGTGCAAACAAGATCCAGAATGAGAATGTCATCAAGGTTATCCTTAATGATTTAAACCCAGATACACTATGGAGATCACAATAGCTCTGAGCATTGGCAAGCATTAGGCAATAAAGGTGCTTTAATTAGTTCATGCATACACTCAGCAAGCTTTTTATCCAGATCAGGGTCGTGCTGGATCTGGAGCCAAATTCGGATATACAGGTTTAAAAATAAGAAACTTTGTACGGGAATTTCTATCATTACAAATTAATTGGACATCACAATTGCAATATATATCATTTAACTCCCTTTAAAAATCCCTTGCATAAGTATTCCTGAATAAAATCCTTTAGTCCCCATGTACTGTGTGAGCATCCTGTTCGTTTTGCAGCTTCCAGTGTATTTGAACAGCACTAGCTGGCGTAGTGTCTTAAGTCAACATTATCCCAGCGTAATTAGTGATTAATTAATGAACTCCTAATCACGGCTCATTATCCGGTGATTTGTAGCAGTGAAGCGGCTGTGCTTCTGTCAGAGGAGCTGCAGGCAAGAGATTTTCTGTATAAAGCAGATGCTTCTCTTACACACACACACACACACACACACACACACACACACACACACACACACACATACACACACACATGCACACACACAGGCACACACCTACACACATCATAAAGTGCTTAATAGATGAAAAGATATGAATCAGCCTGAGCCTCTGGGATAAAACACCTTTACTGATAATAAAGGACAAATCGGGAAAAAATGGAACTTATGTGATGAAATTTATGAAGTTGTGTGAAAAAAATGAAGGAAATAATGTGTGTGTGTGTGTGTACGTGTGTTTTGAAAAGACAGGATGAAAGCTAATTGACTTAGAGAGACTATGTGTTAACATTACCTACATGAGAAGTCCAGTGCCATGGTTACCGAGCATAATATCACCTTGGCTAGAACATCACACTCACAATACAGAGATCTGGTGGAGATCTGATAACACACACACACACACACACACACACACACACACACACAGAGCAGCCAAATAAACAAATTGCTTTCTTCACCTCCAGAACCCTTTGCACAGTGAGGTGATGAAGTCTTTATTTCCTTTGACAAATTTGTGCAAGCTTCTTTTACACACTGACAGAACAATCAGTTAACACTTATCAGAAAAAAAGTGTGTAATGAGTTATAACATGTGTACTAACATGTATGTCTTTATCTACCTCAGCTCACAAGAGCAGCAGAATTTACAGAATAATGCAGCCATCACTCTGGGTTTAACTGGGGTTGAGCAAAATCAAGCTATTATGGATGACCATGGTGGCTTTTTGAAAAGAATTTAGACATAACATTAACAAGCAAGCTGGATTTTTGCAAGTGGGATAGCGCCGTAGCATATTGTTTTATTTATTTTCCAGGAAAAAAAAGGCACATTGCAAAGTCTGCGTTCTAGCTGTCTTTTGGCTCACACTCCTGATGTTCCATGAATAAATTCACCAATAAATAGTTAATTAGATTGCTTCTAAACCTGAATTTGTGAGACAAAGGTGGAGTCTCTTTGACAAAAAAGGTAATTAAAATTAACATTTGGTTTTAGAAGTCCTACATATTTAAGTCGTATTTATGCACAAAGTTTTGTACATTGGTAGCTCAGAAATTTGTTGTGCATCCTGGGGTGTTGGAATAAAAAAAAAACCTGGAGCAAACCTGGATCCTATCCTTGGTTTGGTGGACTCTGGGCATAAGGGCATAATCTCGTGCAGGGTACAATCTCACACACACTCTCATCCGTTCACATACTACAGACATTTTAGAGGTTCCAATCAGCCTACAACACATTTCTTTTAGACAGGGGGAGGAAACCTGAATACATGGAGAGTACAGGGGGAACATGCAAACTTCACATACACAAGCAAAGACAGAAAACCATTCCTCAACCCTGAGGTGTGAGGAAAACCACTAAACCTCTGTGCCTTCTAGTTAAATTTCTGTGCTTTTTTTTAAAATAGCATTAAGTCTGCTTTCCCAGTTGCTCATCATAAACGTTTCAACTGGCAATTTATTTCCATTGAAAATCTACTACTACTGCTAAACTTTTGCAGATCACACAACTCCTATTCATTTACAGCAACTCTCTCTCTCTCTCTCTCTCTCTCTCTCTCTCTCTCTCTATATATATATATATATATATATATATATATATATATATATATATATATATATATATATATATAATTATTTATTTAATTAATCAACTAAAATGACACTAACCAATCAGTCACTACTAACTACTCACAACTAACCAACTGACACTCTTAGTGAGTGAGACCTCCAAGCAATGTCCTCTACTAAATTATCGTAATATAATATACTGCCATAATATAATTGTTACGGTGGGCAAGGTTCCCTGTAGGACCACTAGGGGGCCTTCAACAGGGGTTGTGTTTTGTTTGTTTGTTTGTTTGTTTTAGCCACGCCTAATCCCTAATGTGTTCCCGCCTTTGTTCACCTGTTCCTCATGCTGCTAGTAATTATGTTCCTTATTTATAGTGGCTCTCTGCTTGTGTTTGGGGCTAGTCCTCATCTTAATGTAACGTCTTTGTGTGGTGTCTTCATGGATGTATGTTCTTATTTCAAATAAACCCCTGTCTGCCGTCTATCCCCGCGCTTGGGTCTGATTCACCTTGCTCTGTATGCCGGAAACGTGACAATAATAAAGTGATATTGAATTGTCAAATCTGAATAAGTGAAAGGTGTCGATTAATCTTCTATGAGAAAAGTGTTGACAGGAGCACAGACTCCAGAGGAAATCACGGGTTTATTTGAATGCATTCATTTTAATATGTTATCATTTCTATAGTAACAACTTACACAAGGATTTAAATAACCTAAACTAAATTTAAAGAAAATAGGGGCATGGTTGAGTGCCATCTGCAGACAGAGAGCAAGCGAGTCGAACCTGCAGGTAATGCGTAATGATTCTCACATCCCGTGATCAAGATTCTCTTTACTTACACTACCGCTCAAAAGTTTGGGATCAAAGTTTGAAGAAAACGTACATCATTTCCATCAAAATCATTATTTCTAACTCTAACAATATCAGCATGTCCTGTTCTTTTGCTACATTTTCTATTCAGACTAATTCCGTATGTGTTTCCTTGGAAACGTAATTAGTGCGTAATTTGGCACGGTGGATTGGTGGTTAGCATGTTTGCCTCACACCTCAGGTTTGAGGCAATCCTGGAACCCCCAACCAGGGTTCCCACCTCTGCCGTGTGTGTTGAGTTTGCATGTTCTCCCCGTGCCTCGGGGGTTTCCTCCGGGTACTCTGGTTTCCTCCCCCGGTCCAAAGACATGCATTGTAGGTTTATTGACATCTCTAAAATTGTCCATAGTGTGTGTGCTCTGTGATGGGTTGGCACTCTGTCCAGGGTGTATCCTGCCTTGATGCCTGATGATGCCTGAGATAGGCACAGGCTCCCTGTGACCCGAGAATAGATCGGATAAGCAGTAGACAATGAATGATCCCAAACTTTTGAGTGGTAGTGTATGTGTGCTTTGTGTGTCCTTTCAGGCAGAGTTCCCTGAACCTGAGAGACAGCAAAAGAGCTGACAGAGCTGGTGCTTAACACACACACACACACACACAAACACACACACAGACATGCTCATCTGCGTCATGAGACTGGAAAGTGAATTTGATCAGGTGATTTGAGGTAACGACAGCTCTGAAACATTTGTACTGTGTTTTATTTTGGTTTTGTCCAGTTGAGTTGTTGAGAGATTGCTGATAAGTGCCCACTACAGTGAGCCTCAAAGCTGCATTAAAGTCGGTCTCTTGAGTCCTGCTTTCCAGCTACCTTTCACACATAACAGCTTCTACAGTGTGTAAGTGTTTTCTTTGGTCCTCTGTGTGTGTGTGTGTGTGTGTGTATGAGTACACAGTGATTTGATTTCCGCCTCCACCCTGTGTGTGCGGAGGTTATATGTTCTCCCTGTGCGTTGGAGGTTTTCTCCAGGTACTCTGTCTTCTTATTTCAGCCAAAAAACTTTTACTGTGGTCTGATTGGCACCTCTAAATTATTTGTAGTGTATGAATGGGTGTGTGAGTGAAATTGTGCTCTGCTATGGGTTGGCACTTTGCCTTGTGCCCTGAGCCTCCTGGGATAAGACTTCCCAGCGACCCTGTGTAGGATAAGTGGAACGGAAAATAGATGTATGGATGGATGGATTGATGAATGGAATCTCCAGTGTCACTATTTAAAAACTGTAAGTTTTACAATTTATATTTTTGACATTTTATACAGCTGAGCATTCAGATTTGAATGCATGATATTCTGATATGTAGTCCAGGGCTTTATGGTTTCTCAGTAACATGACAAAAAATGTAAACGTATCATACTTTTATAAACTGCTAGCTCTGGTAAAAGGATGTACCATAAGATGCTTAAAACACTCCAGAATGTGCAGCTGTAGGAGAATAATCAACTCTTGGATAGTAGTAGTAACTACTAGTAACACATCATTTTAGGCAACATCCTAATACCACAGCATTGATTATTTTGCAGTACGCTGCATGGGGTTTTATTCCTGATATAAAACACACTGCAGATTCTGGTACTACCGAACTGTACAGTGTACAGTTGAGGAGTAAATCATTTGAGTGACTGTTTTTTTTGCATAATCGGTCATCTGTTAAATTGTAAAGGCTTTTTAATGACTAACATGTACTTGGTAGTTAGGTAGTTAATGTATCTATCCTTGGCTTCAATCTTACAGAGTTTCAGCTGTAATCTAACCCTCCTGATCCAGGTAATCAACATCTTTAGCCATGTATGAGTATTAGAGACAGGTGTGTTGGATGAGAAGTGGAATTCCTAGAGAAATAGAATTGAAAATGTGTTAAAAGTCGTCAGAGTAATTGTAATGGCATAAAAAAAAAGAAATGTGCTGTTTATTAGACTTTTCCAATTAAAGGGAAATATTCCATTAAGAATGTGGAATTTGCTGCACGTTTGCATTTTAATTCTGATTTAAAAATAAATTAGTTTTGCTCAATTCAACGTTTTATGATATATTTACGATGCAATAGCAAGAGATATGAATATAAACCTGTGATTTACAGTCATGATTATATATTAAAAGGCATAAACTAAATCTTTTTCAAAGTAAATGATACAAGATCATTTTTATACGTATTTGTAATATGACCTTACATGCTGCATGACAGTTTTGTACTGTATAACATTGGAATAATCGTACTGCGTATACGGCTAAATCTCATACATACAGTATGCACTTGATCAGCATCTTAAAAAGTAATTTGTGTTTGACTTTTCTCAAGTAGCCTTTGATTGACAAGAAGAAATCTAACAGAGACAAAATCCCTCTAGGAATTCTCCTTCCCAACATGAACTTCATCAACGGAATATCAATAAGACACATATGGCAACTTTATGGAGCCTTGTGGAGCATGAAAGAGGAGAGGATTAAATAAAAGACACAGCCGAATTGAGTTCTGATACTCCACAGGATTGATGCTGTAACTAATTTAATATCAGTAATGAAATAAATCCCCTCTAAGTAATTTTATCATTTCATAAAATACTTTAAAAAGATTCCCCAAACACCAAGCCACCTTTTACTTCTTACCACATGGCCATGTGGTACACAGATATGCGCTGCTGAGCAACCTGCAGAATCACAGACAGTGTGAAGAACGTGCTGATACAAAATCCCTCCCAGAATGCTAAAAGCAACTGGTGGCATGCGATCGATGGTGTAGTTTAACAGTCGAGTCACTGTGTGCAAGCTTGCAGCACATAGACAGCAGGGTGTGACCGTTATACATGATGTGGCAAAGCCAAAACAAAGAGAAAGTTATTTCAATTCAGCACAGTTTTGTTGCGATTTTTTTTTTTTTTTTTTTTTTTACCAAAGGTCAAGCACTGTCAAAATTATCAGCATATTGACCTTTTTAAACATTCCAGAAACACCACGATCATAGATTGTACTCTGGCTCTGGGATGCAACTCTAAAGTGAGGAGATAAAAGTGTTTCATAGAGAGTCACACAGAACGGCAGACTGTCCCAGCCTGTTAATACAGCTTCAGTTCATTTAAACGCTGCCACTGAGTGGACGCAGTGGAGGCGTGTGTTTATTGTCAGTTAGAGTGAGAATCAGAATAGGTTGATGATCATGTGTGATCACTGCTCTCAGGTTTTATATACTAAATTCTCTGAATTTATTTTTGGTAGAGAGAACAGGAGGGACATTAATAGTTATGAAAGTTTGCAGTGCATTTACTAGTCATTTTTAGACAATATATATATATATATATATATATATATATATATATATATATATATATATATATATATATATATACACAGGTGCATCTCAATAAATTAGAATGTCGTGGAAAAGTTCATTTATTTCAGTAATTCAACTCAAATTGTGAAACTCGTGTATTAAATAAATTCAGTGCACACACAGACTGAAGTAGTTTAAGTCTTTGGTTCTTTTAATTGTGATGATTTTGGCTCACATTTAACAAAAACCCACCAATTCACTCTCAACAAATTAGAATATGGTGACATGCCAATCAGCTAATCAACTCAAAACACCTGCAGAGCTTTCCTGAGCCTTCAAAATGGTCTCTCAGTTTGGTTCACTAGGCTACACAATCATGGGGAAGACTGCTGATCTGACAGTTGTCCAGAAGACAATCATTGACATCCTTCACAAGGAGGGTAAACCACAAACATTCATTGCCAAAGAAGCTGGCTGTTCAGAGTTCTGTATCCAAGCATGTTAACAGAAAGTTGAGTGGAAGGAAAAAGTGTGGAAGAAAAAGATGCACAACCAACCGAGAGAACCGCAGCCTTATGAGGATTGTCAAGCAAAATCCATTCAAGAATTTGAGTGAACTTCACAAGGAATGGACTGAGGCTGGGGTCAAGGCGTCAAGAGCCACCACACACAGACGTGTCAAGGAATTTGGCTACAGTTGTCATATTCCTCTTGTTAAGCCACTCCTGAACCACAGACAACGTCAGAGGCGTCTTACCTGGGCTAAGGAGAAGAAGAACTGGACTGTTGCCCAGTGGTCCAAAGTCCTCTTTTCAGATGAGAGCAAGTTTTGTATTTCATTTGGAAACGAAGGTCCTAGAGTCTGGAGGAAGGGTGGAGAAGCTCAAAGCCCAAGTTGCTTGAAGTCCAGTGTTAAGTTTCCACAGTCTGTGATGATTTGGGGTGCAATGTCATCTGCTGGTGTTGGTCCATTGTGTTTTTTGAAAACCAAAGTCACTGCACCCGTTTACCAAGAAATTTTGGAGCACTTCATGCTTCCTTCTGCTGACCAGCTTTTTGGAGATGCTGATTTCATTTTCCAGCAGGATTTGGCACCTGCCCACACTGCCAAAAGCACCAAAAGTTGGTTAAATGACCATGGTGTTGGTGTGCTTGACTGGCCAGCAAACTCACCAGACCTGATCCCCACAGAGAATCTACGGGGTATTGTCAAGAGGAAAATGAGAAACAAGAGACCAAAAAATGCAGATGAGCAGAAGGCCACTGTCAAAGGAACCTGGGCTTCCATACCACCTCAGCAGTGCCACAAACTGATCACCTGCATGCCGAATTGAGGCAGTAATTAAAGCAAAAGGAGCCCCTACCAAGTATTGAGTACATGTACAGTAAATGAACATACTTTCCAGAAGGCCAACAATTCACTAAAAATGTTTTTTTAATGGTCTTATGAAGTATTCTAATTTGTTGAGAGAGTGAATTGGTGGGTTTTTGTTAAATGTGAGCCAAAATCATCACAATTAAAAGAACCAAAGACTTAAACTACTTCAGTTTGTGTGCATTGAATTTATTTAACACACGAGTTTCACAATTTGAATTGAATTACTGAAATAAATGAACTTTTCCACGACATTTTATATATATATATATATATATATATATTATATATATATATATATATATATATATATATATATATATATATATATATAGATATATATATATGATATATATAAACATAAACACCAACACACATTTATAAACACCATTTAATATGCCATATATTTAAACAAATAAAAACATTACATTTGTAATAATAGCAATATTTATTTCTCCCATGATCTGACATTAAATAATGAATAAGTATATATAGATAACCTCTAAATAAAAGTCTGAACAAAACCAGCATAGCATTTTTTCTAAAGCTATTATTATTATTATTATTATTATTATTATTATTATTATTATTATTCATTGTCTACCGCTTATCCGAACTATTCTCGGGACACAGGGAGCCTGTGCCTATCTCAGGCGTCATCGGGCATCAAAGCAGGATACACCCTGGACGGAGTGCCAACCCATCGCAGGGCACACACACACTCTCATTCATTCACACAATCACACACTACGGACAATTTAGAGATGCCAATCAACCTACAATGCATGTCTTTGGACCGGGTGAGGAAACCGGAGTACCCGGAGGAAACCCCCGAAGCACGGGGAGAACATGCAAACTCCACACACACACGGCCGAGGCGGGAATTGAACCCCCAACCCTGGAGGTGTGAGGCAAATGTGCTAACCACTAAGTCACCGTGCCCCCCTATTATTATTATTATTATTATTATTATTATTATTATTATTATTATTATTATTATTATTATTATTATTATTATTATTATTATTATTATTATTATTATTCTTCGTAGTAGTAGTAGTAGAAAGTAATATTTGTTGTTGTTGTTTTTGTAGTAGTAGTAGTAGTACTTATATAGTAAATAAAAACATAAATTTAATTCATTTATTCATTAATGCAGAAATACAAGCAAAGCGATATGTATATATAGAGAAGGACACTACTAAGTGCTAGAGGAGCAGGATGCACAGAATAAAGATGAAAGAGCTAATGTAAGTGCATGTTTAATTTTATTTATTTATTATTTATTTTTTAATGCTAAATCTGGCATTTTTTTCTTAATGAGACTGCAAAACAGAGAAATAGAGATTGAAAAAGACAAGAAGACAAGTAGACAGAGGCTACAAACCACCTGATTTGTCCAGTTCATAATGTAAGAAAAGGGAGAGATAGAGGGACAGACAGAAGAGACACCCCCAACACACACATCCACAAAGGCCTGATAGGAGAGTGTGAGCTTAAAGCGCAAGCCAGCTAACCCAGTCACTCAGGCCTTTATGAGGATGATGGACAGCTCCAGACATCAGCCCACACTGATGCTGCATGATACTGCCTCATGGCCTGCTATCTTACACTCACATCAGCTTACACACACACACACAAACCCACACTCGACCAACCGCACCAGAAAATAAATGAGGCTCCACAACATCAACTCTTTTTATATTGCTGTGACATATAAAGAATTAAATATTAATATGGTGTTGTATATCGATTGGGAGGTGGAGAAAAAAAGAGAAAATACCTGCCAGTATAACGGGGTGGTTGATATTTCTGAATAAAACAGTGACAAACTCGTTATCAAAGGGCAATTTTTAAACATTCATGACAGCAGGGGAGAGGTGCTGTGGGAAGTCTCGCTGGCCTGGTAGAACAGGAGGCTCAGAGGAAAAGCTGACATACGGCTGACCGTGTGGATCGCTCAGATCAATAGACTCTCATGGACTATTACACCATTGTAAAAAAAATTAAATAAATAAATAAGGTTGCGTCTGAGATCTTGTAAGACAAAATGCAAAAAAAAAGAAAAGAAAAGATGGTGTAAAGGTAAAATTAAAATGGTTCTTATTACAAAGCTTAAAATACAGGACAATAATAATTAAATTGAAGAATGTATAATAATAAAATGTTTCTCATTTTTAATGAATTCTTCTAGCACATAACAGATTACTTTATAAGACTTAAAATATGTTCCTTACTATCTTATTTTAGTTTAGTATACCAAACTTGTCTACTGTGGCATCAAAGTTTATTTGTGACATATCTTTGTGTATTTTTTTGTCGATATCTTCAGTCACATGTATTCATTTCTATAATATAGTTTTAAAGGACATAATGGAATTTATGATTTTGTTATGCTCTGATAGCATTTGGAGAGTAACCATTTCACTTGGTTGTGACCATTTCACTTGCGCAATCTGACAAATATGACATCGTTGCAAGCTGCCCAGGCTTCTTACTACAGCACTTTTACCACATTTTTCAAGAGCTGAAGTCAAAGACAAAATAGCACAGCTCATCTACTCACTGAGAATGAATGGGCCACTGCTGTTTGGATGAACGAGGGTGACATTGTGCACTCATATGACCTAATTGTAGAACTGTTTCGCAACATGTTCCCAAAGGGTGGGGGAAGAAGCAGTTGAACATGTCATGACCCTCAAACAAGCACAATGGTCAACAGCCAAAGCCAAATATGCCATAGAGTTTTTCACAGCTGGCTACTGGAAGCAGAAGGAACAAGCCTTCACTCATCACTGTCTTCCACCAGGGTTTGAGAAAGGACAGGATTACAGAGTTGGCTTGCTGCAGCAGCAGATTGTAAAAAAAAACTAGATGTACTCATCAGTTTGGCCATGTGCCTAGACAATCTTCTTGAAGAAAGAAGAACTCATATTTTTGTTCTATTCTTGCTAACATCAATTGCTCATACTAATTGACACTTGGTCCAACTTTTTATGATTTTCATGATTTCTGTATATTCATTAAAATAGAGAAAAAAGGTTCAACTTTGGGATGGAAAGTGAGTAAGTAAGGGTGTTGTCAACCACCAAACCACCCAGCTACACCTTCAAACCCATACCCTCCATGCATAAAGAAATCTGCAATGTGTCTGTCTCATGCCATTTTAATCATAGACTCCATACCAGTTCAGAGACCAGACCAAACTAAGAAATCATGACTTTAGAAAAAAGGGTTAAGCAAAGCCAGAGCTGAGAAAGTATTAAACACTTCCACACAAATCTTATGATTTTGCTATCTTTCTGCTCTTAACACAATATTGCATTGATTCTACATGTACCTGTTGATCTCCACTGAAAAAAAATCTATCCTTCCATCACTCATGCATCCATTTTTTCTTTACTTTTTTATACAGATGAGGAAAGGGGGCCTAGATATCATCTACCTCTAGTGTCCTCAGCCTGGAACAGCTCGAAATAGCCATGAACTTCACCAAGGTTGATCCCCAAAACTTGATCTGCATCATGGAAGGTGATGAGTGGAAGATGCATTCAGTTAGATCCAAGACAGTAATGCCATATGGACTGGCCAGTGCTTCCACAGTCTTCTAAGCATTCATTATCAGTGTCTTCAGAGAGTGTACTGTCATGGACACAACAAATGTCTAAGCAGTAAAAAAGTGGCACACTCCTTAAAGTAGCCAAGATTCCATTGATATTTCACTTGAAACTTCAGTGCTAGGGTAACTAAATTATTTACAGTATTTTGGCAGACACCCTTATTCAGAGCAACTTACAATTTATCCCATTTTTTTAACAACCAAACAACTGAGGGTGAAGGGCCTTGCTAGTGTCAGCTTGGTGGACCTAGGGTTTGCACTCACAACCTTCCAGTTTGTAGCCCAATGCCTTAACCACTAAGCTACCACTTTTAAAGGAATGATTGAATAAACTACTACGAAACCCCAAGCAGATCCTAAAACAAATCTTTTCACCATGGCCCATGATGCACCATAGATTGTGGTATGCACCAATCAGACAACCTCAAATACCTGAAAACAACAAATTGACCCCTAAGATAAGCAGACTCCAAGAATGTCAGAGCACTGAAAAAATGCTTTGAAATGAGCTAGAATTTCATTTAACTCATGAAAGCAGCAAAAGTGTTTGCATCATTTTGATATTTGTTAGATAGACACTGAATTGTCCATTTTTGCTTTTCTTTATTAATAAAAAGCATTTAGTAAGAAAAAAACAAAAAAGAAAGAAAGAAAACACAGACCCATGTGTTCAGAGTTACAATTCAGAAAGGCGTTTTCGGAACAGGCAGCTCTGAACATACGGAGCGCTTTAATTTGCAGCACAATCTAGCTATTGAGTGACTGAATACAGATGATTCATGAGTGGACAGAGTCCAACCCTGAGAATAAGAAGAAAGGAACAGCCCTGAGGGAGAGAAGAAAAGAGAGAAGTCCACTCCCTGAGACAGTGATACGAAGTGTGTATGTGTGTGCGTGTGTGTGTGTGTGTGTGTGTGTGTGTGTGGGAGGGCATGTGAGCAGTACAGAGGTCTGTCCACTCCAGGCCACTTTTGAGTTCTGGCTGCCATTGCCTGTACAATGTGTCAAACTGGCCTGTAACCATCCTCCTATCCTGTCATCTGATGAGAGAACTCCACTCTCTTTGGATGGAGGAGTGAACAAATCTTCCCTCTGGCTTTCTCACTCATCTCACTCATCTCACTCATCTTTCACATCTTTCACATCTCGCTCTCGCTCTCGCTCTCTCTCTCTCGGCAGCTTGCTTTGTGTCAGCTTGTGACTGCAGGACATTATCGGGGTCTCCCACAGCCATTCACCTCTCACCACAGAACGTACTGTTGTCTGTCTTGTCTCTGAGCCATGAGAACTGAAATGCAAACACAAGTCAACACAAAAACACACATTTACGTGAATACTAGTCTGTAACCGTGAGCCGTTTTCTATCAGCGCTTGATCGCAAATTGTTTCATTTTCCCTGTGGGTTCAGTTCAGCTACCAAAATTCTGTTGGTTTGTCAACAAAGAACTAACAATATAATCATCACTGCATCATAACTGGCTTGAGCAAGTCAAATTATTTACACTGCATATGTGTAGGTATTTCTCAGTCATGTATATGATAGGATCTCCAGTTACGCAGAAGGAAACTATGGGTATGCGATGCTCTTAGATATTGCCATTATTGCCGTTTTGCTATCTGTAATAACCAGAGCAATGTGTGGCCTAATCAATCAAATCAGCCAGCAAACATCTCGTTCCTGAGAAACAATTAGAGCACTCAAGCTAGATCAATAACTCTGCGTTCTGGGAAGACATGCACCAGCCGTTCATTTCACCTGCACAATGCAGGCATATGACTGAGCAATTGAGGGCAAAGGGTCTTGCTCAAGGGCCCAAGGGATTTGAACTCACAACCTTCTGATAAGTAGCTCAAAATCTTAACCCAATGAGAGAGAGATAACACCATAATATGTGTAGCATACAGTACATGTGTCTTATAATGGGACAATATACACACACCTGGCCTAAGTGTAAAGCTGCCTATATAGATTTCTCTTATTTATCAAAAAGAACACCAAAACAAATGCAAATTTATTTTTAGAGATTATTATTATCTATTTTAAGAAGATTGCAAGCACATAATTTATTACCACTGGAACATTTTTAAATTCACAATAGGAAAAGCATACAATTCCTTGCTTGCATGTTTTTTTCAAACTAAAGCGTGCAGCTCTCCAGGTCAGGTTTAATGTAGGTGCCGGTTCTGCTGATGGACTGCTAAGGCAAAGGGGGTTTCTCCTGGGACTAAGCCCACGGGATAATCTCACCCCCAGAGGAAACTCAGCAGCCCTTAACACTCCCAGCACAGCTTAATCCTGTTTTCACATGTAGATTCAGACAAGAGGGGTTTTCACTTGTCAGGAGTCATAATCTGAGATGGCTTAATTTTGCTCTGTTAACAGACAGATGGACCTGGCTTTGGCTGGAGACTGAAAAAAAACTGTCATAGCCTATGCTTATCTACTGATTTGGTTAAAAATACTAAAAAAAAAAAATCAGGACTACTGAAATTGAGACATGATTATTCTAAAAGTTCTTCGAGACATATTCAGAATAGTGATATTTTTGTAAATATGGCATATCCCTTAAATTAAAAATTGGCATGATAGAGGAAATGCCTATTTTTTTTTTGCTGTTAAAAGTCCATGCATGTTCAAGAAAAAAAAAAATGTCCTTCTTTAACCTTTACTCTGCCCTAGCAGAGCCGTCCATATCAGTCATCAGTGAATAATCCATCCACATACCAAACGACAAATATTCACAACATCAGCTAGAGATTAAGAAAATCCAATCAGAAGAAATGCTTTTATTTATTTATTTTTTTTTAATCAACCTTCAGGTTAAAAATACAATGACCACAGATTTACAGTGCATCCGGAAAGTATTCACAGCGCTTCACTTTTTGTTATGTTACAGCCTTATTCCAAAATGGATTAAATTCATTATTTTTCTCAAAATTCTACAAACAATACACCATAATGACAACATGAAAAAAGTTTGTTTGAAATCTTTGCAAATTTATTTAAAAAAAAAAAATAAAAAAAAATCACATGTACATAATTATTCACAGCCTTTGTTCAATACTTTGTTGAAGCAGCTTTGGCACAAGTTACAGCCTCAAGTCTTTCTGAGTATAATACTACAAGCTTGGCACACCTATTTTTGGGTAGTTTCTCCCATTGTTCTTTGCAGGACCTCTCAAGCTCCATCAGGTTGGATAGGGAGCGTCGGTGCACAGCCACTTTCAGATCTCTGTTCAATTGGGTTCAAGTCTGGGCTCTGACTGGGTCACTCAAGGACATTCACAGAGTTGTCCAGTAGCCACACCTTCGTTATCTTGGCTGTGTGCTTAGGGTCATTGTCCTGATGGAAGATGAACTAACACCCTAGTCTGGAGTCCAGAGCACTCTGGAGCAAGTTTTCATCAAGGATGTCTCTGTACATTGCTGCATCTTTCCCTCGATCCTGAAAGGTCCCAGAGAGTTGCCTGGTTTCCTCCAGACATGACGCTTGCCATTCAGGCCAAAGAGTTCAATCTTTGTTGCATCAGACCAGAGAATATTGTTTCTCATGGTCTGAGAGTCCTTCAGGTGCCTTTTTGGCAAACTCCAGGTGGGCAGTCATGTGTCTTTTACTGAGGAGTGGCTTTCCTCTGATTGGTGGAGTGTTGCAGAGATGGTTGTTCTTCTGGAAGGTTCTTCTCTCTCTACAGAGAAATGTTGGAGCTCTTTCAGAGTGACCATCGGGTTCTTGGTCACCTCCCTGACTAAGGCCCTTCTCCCCCGATTGCTCAGTTTTCCCCAGGCGGGCCGCTCTAGGAAGAGTCCTGTTGGTTCCAAACTTCTTCCATTTATGGATGATGAAGGCCACTGTGCTCAGTGGGACCTTCAATGCTGCAGAAGTTTTTCTGTACCCTTCCCCAGATCTGTGCCTCGATACATTCCTGTCTCAGAGATCTACAGACAATTCCTTCAACTTCGTGGCTTGGGTTGTGCTCTGACATGCACTGTTAACTGTGGGACTTTATATAGGCACGTGTGTGCCTTTCCAAATCATGTCCAATCATCTGAATCTACCACAGGTGGACTCCAATCAAGTGATAGAAACATCTCATGGATGATCAGTGGAAACAGGATGCACCTGAGCTCCATTTTGAGTGTCATGGCAAAGGCTGTGTGAATACTTATGTCAGTGGAGGACCGTCAGGACCTGCAAGGCCTCTGCTGGCCTAAAAAAATATCTGAATCACAAACTGATGTTAATTATATTTTGTCCATGAATACTTATTAAATAATTCCAAATGGTCTGTCAGCTTCCTTTCATAGCTTTTCTGATGGTTGTGCTGCTTCCAGACATGTATTTTCATATTAAAGCATTTAACCAATCACATTTCAGCCATCATTTGTTGCCAGGCAAGGTTTGACTTACAAGAGTGGAGGTAGGAGCACACAGGTAGACTACATCCTATGTAGAAGAGGCAATCTGAAAGAGATTAGTGACTGTAAAGTGGTAGTGGGAGAGAGTGTAGCCAGACAGCATAGGATGGTGGTGTGTAGGATGACTTTGATGGTCTGTAAGAAGAAGAGGTCAGAGATAGAGATAGAGAAGAAAACCAAGTGGTGGAAGCTGAAAAAGGAGGAATGTTGTGAGGAATTTAGACAGAAGTTGCAGGCTCTGGGTGGTCAGGTATTGCTGCCAGATGACTGGGAAACTACAGCAGAAGTGATCAGGGAGACAGGGAGAAAGGTGCTGGGTGTGTCATCTGGAAGGAGGAAAGAAGACTTGGTGACTTGGTGGTGGAATGAGGAAGTTTAGGATAGTATCCAGAGGAAGAGGTTAGCCAAGAAGAAGTGGGACATGGACAGGACTGAAGAGAATAGACAGAAATACAAGGAGTTACAGTGCAGAGTGAAGAGGGAGGTGTCTAAGGCCAAGCAGAAGGCATATGACGAGTTGTACACTAGGTTAAACACTAGAGAAGGAGAGAAGGACTTGTACAGGTTAGCTAGGCAGAAGGATCGAGATGGGAAGGATGTGCAGCAAGTTAGAGTTATTAAGGATAGAGATGGAAGGGTGCTCACAAGTGAGGAGAGTGTACAGAGGAGATGGAAGGAATACTTTGAGGAGCTGATGAATGAGGAAAATGAGAGGGAAAAAAGAGTAGAAGGGGTGAACTCTGTGGAACAGAAAGTAGATAAGATTAGAAAGGATGAAGTCAGGAAGGCTTTGAAGAGGATGAAAAATGGGAAGGCAGTCGGTCCTGATGACATCCCGGTGGAGGTCTGGAAGTGTCTGGGAGAGGCAGCAGTGGAATTTTTAGCTAGTTTGTTTAACAGGGTTTTAGAGAGTGAGAGGATGCCTGAGGAATGGAGAAGAAGTGTGTTAGTGCCGATCTTTAAGAATAAGGGTGACGTGCAGAGTTGCAGTAACTATAGAGGGATAAAGTTGATGAGCCATACAATGAAGCTAGGGGAAAGAGTAGTGGAAGCTAGGTTAAGGAAGGTAGTGGAAATTTGTGAGCAGCAGTATGGCTTCATGCCCAGAAAGAGCACAACAGATGCAATTTTTGCTCTGAGAATTTTGATGGAGAAGTATAGGGATGCTCAGAGGGAGTTGCACTGTGTGTTTGTAGACTTGGAGAAAGCGTATGACAGAGTGCCAAGAGAAGAGCTGTGGTACTGTATGAGGAAGTCAGGAGTAGCAGAGAAGTATGTCAGAGTGGTGCAGGACATGTATGAGAGGAGCAGGACTGTGGTGAGGTGTGCTGTAGGTCAGACAGAGGAGTTCAATGTGGAGGTGGGACTGCATCAGGGATCGGCTCTGAGCCCCTTCCTGTTTGCTATAGTGATGGACCAGTTGTCAGAGGAGGTCAGACAGGAGTCTCCTTGGACAATGATGTTTGCAGATGACATTGTGATCTGTAGTGAGAGCAGGGAGCAGGTGGAGGAAAACCTGGAGAGGTGGAGGTTTGCACTGGAGAGAAGAGGAATGAAAGTCAGTCGTAGTAAGACTGAGTACATGTGTGTGAATGAAAGGGAGGGAAGTGGAACAGTAAGGTTACAGGGTGAAGAGGTGAAGAAGGTACAGGAGTTTAAGTACTTGGGGTCAACAGTCCAGAGTAATGGAGAGTGTGGGAAAGAGGTAAAGAAGCGAGTGCAGGCAGGTTGGAATGGGTGGAGAACGGTGTCGGGAGTTCTGTGTGATCAGAAAATATCAGCGAGAATCAAGGGGAAGGTGTACAGGACAGTGGTGAGACCGGCCATGCTGTATGGTTTAGAGACAGTGTCACTGAGGAAGAGACAGGAGTCAGAGCTAGAGGTAGCAGAGCTGAAGATGTTGAGGTTCTCTTTGGGAGTGACAAGATTGGACAGGATTAAGAACGAGTACATCAGAGGGACAGCCCATGTTGGACGTTTGGGGGACAAAGTTAGGGAGGCCAGATTAAGATGGTTTGGACATGTTCAGAGGAGGGAGAGTGAGTATATTGGTAGGAGAATGTTGGATATGGAGCTGCCAGGCAGGAGGCAAAGAGGAAGGCCAAAGAGGAGGTATATGGATGGAATTAATGAGGATATGAAGCTAGTGGGTGCAAGGGTTGAGTATGCAGAAGATAGGGATAGGTGGAGAGAGATGATTCGCTGTGGCAACCCCTGAAGGGAAAAGCCGAAAGAAGAAGAAGAAGAAGAAGAAGATTTGTTGCCAGGCAGGGTCAAAGTCTGCCCGGAAGCCTTCACAATCCGTTCTGCAGGCCCTCTAACACAAAATAATTGTCGATGAAACTTTTGCTTCAACCAATCAGATTTTGAGTTGGTTTCACTAGGGCCCTCTAGCGGGCGTACGGCAACGTCACCGTATTCAGACCCGTTGATTGGATAGGATCGTGATGGAACTGAAGTGCACGGATAATCTGTACAACAGAGTAATTGAACTGTTTTTGAGGAAAGAGAGGAGGATGGATTTTGTTTACAAATAATACGAATTTTTGGTGAGTAAAACGTTGCGATTTTCCTAAATAATATTGCAAGTTTATGAGGTTATTATTGATGTTTTTTATGTGTGTCGCGGCTGTAGCTGCAGTAGGAGGAGACTTGTTCACCCCTGGTTTGTCTATTCAATAAAGGCATTTATTGTGGCTACAGGAGTTATCTATCTGCGATGCAACGGCTCTTTAGACTGTATTTCTGCATATTAAGATGTTTTTTATAACCATAAATTGGTTGTTGAGGGGCGGGTTGATTCAGACGGAGCACTACTGAAGGCCTAGGTGTGAAATGCACGGTCCGCCACTGACTTATGTACATGTCATTTTTTTATTTTATTTTTTTAAATACATTTGCAAAGATTTCAAACAAACTTCTTTCATGTTGTCATTATGGGGTATTGTGTGTAGAATTTTGAGGAAAATAATGAATTTAATCCATTTTGGAATAAAGCTGTAACATAACAATATGTGGAAAAAGTGAAGCGCTGTGAATACTTTCCGGATGTACTGTAGTTTCGGTACCTACTCTTTGTCATTCTATCTACTACTATGTCAGTCCCTATTTCTGTTCAGTCTTCTAACTTCACTTTTTTCACATTTTAATCTCTAGCCCATTCACAGCCCTTTTTTCTTGATCAAAGCCTCTGTCATATCTACCCTGGATCTGACCCTGATGGTGTCCCAAGATCTGTATGTATGCTGGCTCATACTCATTTTGAAAGCACTTTTGTGAGGTTTACAAAGACAGGAGAAACAGGACCAGGTGATTATTTTCACCTATGCCTTGTTTCCCAATACTTTGTTTAAGCCCATTGTTTCTCAGCCCAAGTTTTACAAAGTCTTGCCTGTTTTAACCGAGATTCTAAGTTATGTTTTTCATAGCAGAAATCTCTTTACTAGCTTAACTACAGATTACACACAGGTTTTTTCTGGGTAGTGACGGAAATTTTAGTGATTAATTAAAGAAACATGTCTCCTGTACACAATCATGGGGCTGAAATGAATATAAAGAACACTGGTTTAATTGAGAATATTTTAATGAACACATTTCCATCTTGGGCTTGTATTGAAGTCTCTAAGGAAGATTATTTTGCTTTCAGTCCAGGTTACCACCAGTACAGTACAAAATGCTTGGATAAATGCCATTTCCCTGCCATTTGTACTATATAATGCCAATACACAATGGACCCATGGGTAAATGACTAAGAGGACACCATTTTTAGAGCAGTGGTTGATGAGTAGAATTTAAGATGGTGAATGATCTTTTTTACTGAAAAATGAATCTCTTCAATAATTATGTACTTGTCTTAAATAAATAAATCCGTCTCATGATATAAAACAAGAACAAACAAACTTTGCTCCCCTTTTTCTTTTTCCTATAACACATATCTCAATACAGTGATGTTTGGGCCTGCACTTGAGTTCCTGGTCATCTATTCTGTTCTGAGTGCCGTACATGAAGGCTCCGGTGCCACTGATAACACATTTGGCCCTCATATCAAACTGGTGCCCTGTGAAAGAAAACAGCATCAATCACCGTTGCCCGTTCATCTGTAGGCCCTGACAAGGCCGATTATTAATTTATCAGCCGACAGCTTCACCGTAATGGAGTGGCTCGTCCGCCTCCATGCGAAACTAAAGCAGGGACTATAATTAATAGGGAGCAGACATACCTAATTTTCCCTCTCTCCTCTGTGTGTCAAAGAGCAGCACAGGAGCCAGTGTGTGTACGTGTGCATGATCAGTACACTTTCTCCAGTCCCTGAGAGTGGAGATGTGCCGTTTCATGTTGACTCCTTGTTTTATAGAGATACCAAATGCTGTAAATGTACATGAATGTCAATGCTGTAATGAAGGAAAGATCCATTCTGACAGGTTAGTGTGAGAGAAGCTCTAACACTTGCAAAATCATTCATTATCTATTCAACCTGTAGACTTTTAGAGCTTATTGCTAATAAACTACCATCCATTCATTTATTCATGTCAGGTACCAATTATGAAATGAGACAAGTGAGATGTCTTTCTCAGCGCTGCATCCCTTTATCTCTTATGAGGACTCTTCATCAGACTACAGTGTCTATAAATCTCCACTGTGGCTCTGAGAAACATCAGGGGGCAGCCATGCTCCAAAAGCAACCCCTTCATGACTATTCATTAAATGTTAGAGAGGCACCTCTCCTTTCCCCTTTGCTCATCCACGGTGCAGCCACATCTGTGTGTGTGTGTGACATTTAAAAGGTAACACAGGCCGTTTAAAGTGAGGAGTTAATTCTGCCTTACATGCCGTTCCACATCTGAAGAGCTCCAGCATACCATATATCCATACACATATTTTGTGTACCAAACACTCACAAAATATTATTAAAAAAAAACAACATATGTTCTTGTGAAGGGGGTATGGTGGCTTCATGGTTAGCATATTTGCCTTGCACCAGGCTTGGGGGTTTTATTAGTGTAGTACATTTAACAATGGACATCGTCTCAAAGCAGCTTCACAGAACATAAGAAATGTTGTGTATGGAGTTTCCACATTCTTCCCATGTCCATGTGCCTCTGGGTTTCCTCCAGGTACCCCCACAGTCCAAAGACTTGTGCTGTATTGGCATCTCTAAATTGTCTGTAGTGTGCAAGTGTATGTGTGGCTGTGCCCTGTGATGGGTTGGCACCCCGATACAGACTGTCCCCCACTTTGTGCACTGAGTCCCTTGGGATAATCCCTGTGACCCTGTGTGGGATAAGCTTTATAGAAAATGGATGAATGTTCTTGTGAAGTCAAAAAAGACCATTTTTTATTTTAGTCACTGTCAATTAGCTGAAAAAAAGAAAGCCTTAGAGCAAAATAAGCCTTCATTATGTTTACAGCATTTGACAGACATCTTATGTATACAGCTGAGCAGTGGAGGGTTGAGGGCCTTTTTCAAGGGGCCCAGGGGTGGCAGCTTGGGAGAGGTGGGATTTGAATACACACACTTCTGATCCACTGAGCTACGACTCCCTTTCATGATAAGGACTTTTATTTATCTATCTATCTATCTATCTATCTATCTATCTATCTATCTATCTATCTATCTATCTATCTATCTATCTATCTATCTATCTATCTATCTATCTATTATTATTATTATTATTATTATTATTATTATTTTTTTTTTTTTTTTAAAAAAATTGCTAATATTATAATATACCCCAATATTTTATTCATCATTTCACTCATTTCCTGGTCAGGGACACAGTGGATCTGTGTCATGACACCCCGGTTGGGATTCCAGTGCAGTGCAGGACACATGCATTCATATTCTCATTCACACCTAGGAGCAATTAAGAGAAGACATTCCACCTTCATGCATATTTTTGGGAAGTGGGAGGAAACCAGATAACCCAGAGGAAACCTTCACAGGCATAAAAACTACATGCTGAACTTCACACAAACAGTAACTCAAGCTTAGGATGAGACTAGGGTGACCGTTGATCTGTGAGAAGACAAGAGTATGTGAATGAGGCTGGATATTTTACAGGCTAAAATTAGCATTGACATAACCATAATTAGGGGGTCATGGTGGCTTGGTGGTTAGCACGTTTGCCATCACACCTCCAGGGTTGGGGGTTCCGTTCCCGCCTCCACGGTGTGCGTGTGCGTGTGTGTGTGGGGTTTGCATGTTCTCCCCATGCCTTGGGGGTACTCCGGTTTCCTCCCCCAGTCCAAAGACATGCATTGTAGGTTGATTGGCATCTCTAAATTGTGCGAGTGGGTGTGATTGGGCCCTGCGATAGACTGGCATACTGTCCAGGGTGTACCCTGCCTTGTGCCCGTTGTCTCCTGGGATAGGCTCCAGGTTCCCTGTGACCCAGTAGTAGGATAAGCAGGTATAGAAAATGGATGGATGGATAACCATAATTTGTTATTCTTATTAATGAATATTACTCTTGAAATATTTTTTTAAATTGTCATGCACACCCCGAGGCCAAATATTTCCCACAAGCTAAAACTCAAATCGGAGGAAAAGGCAGACTAGGCTAGAGCAGCCAATGGCCCACACATTCACTACCGTGACTGCAAAACAGACGCTGTTGACTAAGGGGGAGAAATGCAAAAGAAAAGAACATAAAGCAGTCTAGTTAGCATTAGCCAAGTAGCCAATCAACACATACCATCAATGCAGTGGCAGCCGTGAGCAATAGTGGACATGTGCAGTCCCAAAGCTATAACGCACCCTGGGCAGCACCACATTCCCCAGAACATATATATATATATATATATATTAAATGTAGATTTAATACTAATTTCTAATTAAACATGAAACAGTCATCAGGTTGTTTAATCATAACTAGTGATTTTTCAATGCTGTTTTCACATTCTCTAATTCTCTAGTATTTACATGTTTCTTAAGCATACCATGTACTCTCTATATAACAATAAGACAATATACAACACCCACATCAAACAGTATTCACACATCACCATTCTGCCAATCTTTTTTTATTTATTTATCAGTGAACCTTCGATTACTTCTCCTTTCTTATACTGTTTACCTGTCCTGACATGTCTGGGGCTGGCCATGGGATCTGTCCTCTCCGAAGCTTCCACGTATGTAACACTCCCTGGCAGCAAAGTACCTGCAGCATTCAGGTTTCTTGAGCATTTGATGGTGAAGCAGGACAGTGAGAGAGAAGGGGGGAAGGCTGAGTCACCTGCTGCAAACTGACTGGTGCTATGGAAGTGTGTCGGAAATGATCTGTCACATCTGGGTCTGTCAGATTGAATCAGAGATGCAGAGGTGAATGTTAACGCACATGCACACTCATGCAACAGGGCTGGGGAGAACAGGACAGGGCACAGTAACTCAGAGAGAGAGAGAAAGAGAGAGTTATGGAATGGAGTTATGCACAAATAGGATATTATCAAAAAAATCTTGACACTGATATGCTTCCCATTATGGTTTTCACAGCAATATTTTTCAATATTTATGCAATCACAAGTCTTCATTTATTAATAAATTACATTGATCAAAGTATTTTTAATATATTGATTGTTACGTGGGGGGGGCAAGGTGGCTTAGTGGTTAGCACGTTTGCCTCACACCTTCAGGGTTGGGGGTTCGATTCCCACCTCTGCCGTGTGTGTGTGGAGTTTGCATGTTCTCCCCATGCCTTGGGGCTTTCCTCTGGGTACTCTGGTTTCCTCCCCTGGTCCAAAGACATGCATCGTAGGTTGATTGGCATCTCTAAATTGTCCGTAGTGTGTGTGTGTGTGTGTGCCCTGCGATGGGTTGGCACTCCGTCCAGGGTGTATCCTGCCTTGATGCCTGAGATAGGCACAGGCTCCCCATGACCTGAGAATAGATCAGATAAGCGGGAATGAATGAATGAATGAATGTTAGTTACATTTTAAGGGCTATAATGTATAGATTCACGACATAATCCCAATTTAATCCAGTTCAGTTCCAGGTAGAAAGGCTACAAACCCTAGGAACATTAAAGTAGGTGAATACTTTTGCTCAAATCTATTTTTTAAGCTTGTTAGCCCTTGTTTTGAAGCCAATTTTTTTTATAAAGTTTCTGTTTTTTTATAAATTAGACTATAAATATAACTAGTTGACTTTTGATACTAAAAGTTGCAATGCACAAAAGTTCACACTACTGGCTTTGTGGATATTTATCCTAGGTAAAGTTTTGCAGTGAGAAGACTCCTGCTGTCTCGGTTGCCTTGACTGCCGTGTAAGTCCACGTGAGAGAAAGAGATTAATTCTGTGCTGGTTCATCTCTAAGGCAGACGAGCAGGAGGAGCAGCACAGAGAACATGCTGATCATTGGAAATAATTATTTGCTGTGTCACTGGCAACCTTACTTCACCATCCGTCTATGTCAGCAAAGCATTTCTGACAGGCCCTAAGAGTGTGTGTGTGTGTGTCTGTGTGTGTGTGTCTGTGTGTGTGTGTGTGTGTGTGTGTGTGTGTGTGTGTGTGTGTGTGTGTGTGTGTGTGTGTGTGTGCGTGTGTGAGTCTGCTGAAGACACTGACACAGACTCCTCTTAATGAACAGAAGAATCTGGATTTAAGATTTATGGATTAATCCCTTCTGGGTCCGAAAATACCAGAGATCTATACTCCAAGTCACAAGGTCGTAAGTTTTGTAATTTAAATGAAAGGGTTTAAAAGGTGACAAATGAACAAAGCTGGGTTTCATTACGGACTGATTCCTATGTACATCTTTTAAGATTTATTGCAGTATAATCCTTTAGTTAGGGGGAAAAAAGGAGAGCAGTAATGATTAATCACTTTTAATGTTGGTGTCTAGAGCAACTCTCTTTCTATTTGTTATTGCCAGGGAAGAGCAGCTCCTCGGTGTGGGCTGAGAACATTGTTCCACTGTAGGAATGAGATGGCCTAGGGAGCCCTGATCTTTTTCTCCTCCTATGTTTGTTTTCCTCTCTTTGCTGCCTTAAAACGACTGCAGGCCAAGTAGCCACTAGGTTCTGTTTAATGCTACATTGCGCTCAAAGGAATTTTCTAGAACAAGAAGCAGGAAGCAAAGAGAAGAAAAAAAATACACAGCAAATATAAAGGCCAAATTTTAAAACAAATTACATAGCGGAGCATGATATATTAAGGCTTAAGAAGTCTCTTTTTTCCTTAGTTGATTCACTGTGCTTTCTGCATAAGCTATGCTGGTGTATTCTTGAAAAACATACAGACATGGCCGACTGGTATAAATGGGCTAGCTTGGCCAAACCCTTCCTCTCTGGATAAAAAACAAACAAACATTAAAATAGGCTTAACTTTTGGGATTCACATGATCTTTTGTCTTTTTGTTTACAACAAATGGCTTAAAGTTAATTATTTATACTTATGTGGGACAAAACCAGCAACACCACCAACAATCACAGGTATATACATAAAATGGTATGAAGTATAGACTGGAGCTGATTTCTTTCTAGCCCAGACTGTAGATTGACACTGCTTGACAAAGATTACACCTGGTGAATTGGTGGCTTTCCAATATTGTGACTAGATGTCACTACATACATCTCAAATGTGTTTGTTTTAGCTACATGCCTTGCTAACTTTTGGACAAACACACAGCAGGTTAATGCAACTAAACAGAATGGCTTCTTCTTTTAACCCATTTGTTGGGTTGATCTTTATTCATTTAACATGGGATAAACCCAAATTTGGCTTCATATTTATCAGACTGCTAGAAGAATCATTGTAAAGACTCACAAATTTTCAGATGTCCAGTTTTGGTGAGCTTGCACACATCATAGCCTCAGATTCCTGTTCTTGGCTGAGAGGAGTGGAATCCGATGTGGCCTTCTGCTGTTGTAGCTCATCTGCTGCAAGACTTTATATGCATATTAATAGAAGATTGAGCTTTTCTGCTTAACACAGATGTAAAAAGTGATTATTTATAAGACATTACTGCCCACAACATTCTGTATAAACTGTAGAAGTGAGATGCTCTTAAAATACTAAGCCTAACCCGTTACAGTCAAATACATTTTTTTTCTCATTCTGATGTGAACATGAACTGAAGGTGTGAGCTGTATCTGCATGATTATATGTGTTGTACTGACGCTTTATTGGCTGACAAATTAGAAAATTGCAGGAGTGACAGTGTTCCTATTAAACTGGCCAGTGAGTGTAGGTGTTTCTTTGTGCATGCAAGTCTTTAGCTGTTACTTTTTTAGATTATGTGATCTTCTTGTGCCTAAAAAAGTGACTTTTTAATATTTGCATTTTAACATTTTGGTGAAACACATCTATCAATTAACTTGTTTACATTCATCTTCACAGCCACTGATAATTATATGATAATTGATACAACACCATAATGATTCCCTCTCTTAGTCACTCTATATCCCTGCACCCGTTTCCCCCTCGCCTCATATCCCTCTCTCAGCCTCTCCTGGAGGGAACCAAACCCAGTGGAGTGAGAGAGTCCAGGGCAGGACATTTGGCAGTAAAGTGACAGTAATGGTAAGGACAATGAATTTTTTGTCTGGCAGTCATATGGGGAGACGCTCGGCTGGGCTGACGGCTCCGATTAAACCAGTGCAGGTAGAGGAGGGGGTGGAGAACACAGTCATTATCCTACACGTCTCTCTCATAATCATGCCTATGGCAAAAATTAGGGGAAGAGAGAAGGAAAAGAGGGGAACATGACATAAATACTCACAACCACATGGAATGTCATCAGAAAAAAAAAAAATTATGTTTTTTTTCCAGGTATGATTTAATTTCAATAAAATATATGTTACAAACATTTTATACATTTTCTCTGAATGTCTTTGTAAACTATATAAGGCACTGACACATTATTTGACAGAATAATTGGTTTACTGTGTAATAAACAGAGAAAGTAAAGGTAAAAAAAGTCAAGAAAATAGAGAAAGTAAAGGGTTTCAAGATGGAAAATGTCCCATTTAAACAAACAAATAAATAAACAAATGAAATAAATCTACACATTTCAAGATATTGTTATATTTCCAATAAGCTCAAACAAATATTCAGAAATTTGCCCAGGATATTAAACAAAAAAAAAGGCTATATTAAATAAAATTTCCATAAAATGGCAAAATATTTCAATAAACTAATATCAGTAAATGAAAACATATGAATGCTGTCGTATGTAATGCTTCCAAATATAAAAAAAAAAAGGCTGACAGATTCACGTCCCCTTCTTTCACCATGCCTTTTTGCAGTGAATGGGAATCTGTGTGTCCTCAGACACCAAATGCGGACTGACAGATAGCCTTGAGAAACAAAGTTGGGAGTTAGTGGCGACGGTGTGGAGGCTGAGCGAACAGGACATGCCATATACACCCAGGCTAACAATGAACATATGCTTTGTTATCCTCATGCCAACACAGAGCACTTGTAGCCTGGAGAGAGAGATGTGAGATTTGGTAGAAATAGCTGGAGCGAATGGCCTGCTGGCTATTTTCCTGTTTTGGAAGCCACGTCATTTCTTGTGTGTGTGTGTGTGTGTGTGTGTCTGTGTGTGTGTGTGTGTGTGTGTGTTTTGTGAAGTAATTATAAGGCACAATTGATGTCTAAAGGTCTACAATCACTCTCATTACATTAGTCCTTATAATACTTTATTATAACTGGAAATGTGGAAGAAATATATAGAAGAAATAGAAATAGAACATTTTGATTTCAAACCCCAAACCTAAGCAATTTTAATTTGCAGTGTAAATTGTTGTTGTTCTTCAGCTGCTTCCTGCTTAGGTTCACAACAGCGCTCATCCAATCCGTATATTTTGATTTGGCACAAGTTTCACAATGGATGCCATTCCTCACACAACCCTCCTATTTTATCTGGGCTTCAAACCGGTGCTAAGAGTTAACTGAGGGTTGCTGCCCTGCCTGGGAATCGAACCTGGGTCCTGGATCCTGCTGCTGAATCCTAATTTGTACTTTGTTGATTGCTAAATGAGCTTAATTATTTACATCCTGTAAATCAGCTTTCCAACAAACTAATTTTTAAAAGTAGTTTATTTTCAATTATACATGGAAACCTGTAACTTGATCCGTCTTGATACGGATATACTTTCCTTAGCAATATCTACAATTTGGCCTGGCATAGTGCTGCACAAGTAAGCTTGGAAACATGGAGTGGCAGGTGGCTAAGACAAATTGAGGCTTCTACAAATAGGCTAGTGTTGTGCTTTTATAATAAAGCCATAATCTAATTCGTTCAGTAATCAGATGTGCAGTAGATCAGAAGCTTATCAAGGGAGCACTGAGTGCTTGGTCCTCACTTATCACATCTAGAGGCATTTTAAAGTAGATAATCCATCAACTGACATGTTTTAAGGAGGTGGGAAGACACCAGAGATCCTAAATGCAAAGTCAAAAATGTATTTTTCTCTTCAAAAAACAAAACAAAACAACATTAAATAATCTCAATAGTACACAACCGCTTCTACCAGTCTAGGGAAAGGTTTTAGGTTTAGCTTCTTACAGAGGAATTACCAGCTCATCACATGAACAGCAGGTTCGCGCTGTAAATTGTTTGGTGCAACACAAACATATAACACATTCATACATATGTGCATGAGCATCAACAACAGGGGGTTCCAGTCTGAGGCTGCTGGTTCCTACACACTGCAGAGCTGTCACCAGTGGCAAGTGCAGCATGGCGGAAACAACCCGAACTGGCACTTCAGCACTCAATAAAAAATAAACAAAAGAACAGACAAAAAAGGCTTACTATATTTCCTACCATTTCACACTCAATAAATGACAGTTTTAAAGGAATACTTTTTTGCTTATGAGCCACAACTAGCACAAACAACACATTTCCCTGGCCTGAGAAAAGAGCTGAAAAAAAATCTACTCAATACCTGAAGTCTAATTCCCTCTATAAACTTTAATAATATGTGTTATAGATATTAGGGAATAGAAAACCGTTTTAAAACTGTGATATTATTTATTAATTTGTATTTCTTTTTTGATAAAATCCCATCTTTCAACAAATAGAAGCAAATTAAACACAATACATAATGTACTGAATATGTGTCTCAAATCACACACAGGCCAAAGCTCTTCATTCATGATAAGTGATACATGTCTTATTTTCAAACCTTTTGTCATTTGTTGTCTTCCATCCATATCAACATTTTATCACTGTAACAAAACTGTTCTTTGTATAATGTACATCCAAACAGCATTGCTAAAATACCTATTTTATATATTTAAATGTATTTCTAAGTAGTACAAATTACTTTATTCTAGAAATACATACAGTGCATCCAGAAAGTATTCACAGCACTTCACTTTTCCCACATTTTGTTATGTTACAGCCTTATTCCAAAATGGATTAAATTCATTATTTTCCTCAAAATTCTACACACAATACACCATAATGACAGCATGAAAGAAGTTTGTTTGAAATCATTACAAATTTATTAAAAATCTTCTTCTTCTTTCGGCTTTTCCCTTCAGGGGTCGCCACAGCGAATCATCTCTCTCCACCTATCCCTATCTTCTGCATACTCAACACTTGCACCCACTAGCTTCATATCCTCATTAATTCCATCCATATACCTCCTCTTTGGCCTTCCTCTTTGCCTCCTGCCTGGCAGCTCCATGTCCAACATTCTCCTACCAATATACTCACTCTCCCTCCTCTGAACATGTCCAAACCATCTTAATCTGGCCTCCCTAACTTTGTCCCCCAAACGTCCAACATGAGCTGTCCCTCTGATGTACTCATTTCTAATCCTGTCCAATCTTGTCACTCCCAAAGAGAACCTCAACATCTTCAGCTCTGCTACCTCTAGCTCTGACTCCTGTCTCTTCCTCAGGGACATTGTCTCTAAACCATACAGCATGGCCGGTCTCACCACTGTCCTGTACACCATCCCCTTGATTCTCGCTGATATTTTCTGATCACACAGAACTCCCGACACCTTTCTCCACCCATTCCAACCTGCCTGCACTCGCTTCTTTACCTCTTTCCCACACTCTCCATTACTCTGGACTGTTGACCCCAAGTACTTAAACTCCTGTACCTTCTTCACCTCTTCACCCTGTAACCTTACTGTTCCACTTCCCTCCCTTTCATTCACACACATGTTCTCAGTCTTACTACGACTGACTTTCATTCCTCTTCTCTCCAGCGCAAACCTCCACCTCTCCAGGTTTTCCTCCACCTGCTCCCTGCTCTCACTACAGATCACAATGTCATTTGCAAACATCATTGTCCATGGAGACTCCTGTCTGACCTCTTCTGACAACTGGTCCATCACTATAGCAAACAGGAAGGGGCTCAGAGCCGATCCCTGATGCAGTCCCACCTCCACTTTGAACTCCTCTGTCTGACCTACAGCACACCTCACCACTGTCCTGCTCCTCTCATACATGTCCTGCACCACTCTGACATACTTCTCTGCTACTCCTGACTTCCTCATACAGTACCACAGCTCTTCTCTTGGCACCCTGTCATACGCTTTCTCCAAGTCTAACAAATTTATTAAAAATAAAAAGCGAAAAAAAAAAAATCACTTGTTCATAAGTATTCACAGCCTTTGTTCAATACTTTGTTGAAGCACCTTTGGCACCAGTTACAGCCTCAAGTCTTTTTGATGTATCATGCTACAAGCTTGGCGCACCTATTTTTGGGTAGTTTCTCCCATTCTTCTTTGCAGGACCTCTCAAGCTCCATCAGGTTGGATGGGGAGCGTCGGTACACAGCCATTTTCAGATCTCTCCAGAGATCAAGTCTGGACTCTGACTGGGTCACTCAAGGACGTCCACAGAGTTGTCCCATAGCCACACCTTTGTTATCTTGGCTGTGTGCTTAGGGTTGTTGTCCTGTTGGAAGACGAACCGACGCCCCAGTCGGAGACCCACAGTGCTCGGGAGCAGGTTATCATCAAGGATGTCTCTGTACATTGCTGCATTCATCTTTCTCTCGATCCTGACTAGTCTCGCAGTTCCTGCTGCTGAAAAACATCCCCACAGCATGATGCTGCCACCACCATGCTTCAATGTAGGGATGGTATTGGCCAGGTGATGAGCGGTGCCTGGTTTCCTCCAGACATGACGCTTGCCATTCAGGCCAAAGAGTTGTTTCGTCACCAGAAAACTTTGTTTCTCATGTTCTGAGAGTCCTTCAGGTGCCTTTTGGCAAACTCCAGGTGGGCTGTCATGTGCCTTTTACTGAGGAGTGGCTTCAGTCTGGCCACTCTACCATACAGGCCTGATAGGTGGAGTGCTGCAGAGATGGTTGTTCTTCTGGAAGGTTCCTCTCTCTTTCAGAGTGACCATCAGGTTCTTGGTCACCTCCCTGACTGAGGCCCTTCTCCCCCGATTGCTCAGTTTGGCCAGGCGGCCCGCTCTAGGAAGAATCCTGGTGGTTTCAAACTTCTTCCATTTATGGATGATGAAGGCCACTGTGCTCGTTGGGACCTTAAATGCTGCAGACATTTTTCTGTACTGTTCCCCAGATCTGTGCCTCGATATATTCCTGTCTCAGAGATCTACAGACAATTCCTTGGACTTCATGGCTTGGTTTGTGCTCTGACGTGCACTGTTAACTGTGGGACCTTATGCAGGCTCATGTGTGCCTTTCCAAATCATGTCCAATCAACTGAATTTATCACAGGTGGACTCCAATCAAGTTGTAGAAACATCTCAAGGATGATCAGTGGAAACAGGATGCACCTGAGCTCCATTTTGAGTGTTATGGCAAAGGCTGTGTAAATACTTATGTACATGTGATTTTTTTATTTTATTTTTTTAAATACATTTGCAAAGATTTCAAACAAACTTCTTTCATGTTGTCATTATGGGGTATTGTGTGTAGAATTTTGAGGAAAATAATGAATTTAATCCATTTTGGAAAAAGTGAAGTGCTGTGAATACTTTCCAGATGCATTGTATCTCATCAAAAATTTGATGAAATAAACATCTGTTCTGCTTAGCCACACCCCTTGAGGTAGGGGTGCTTTGTTCCCCGTTCTTTCTTCGTACAAAGTAATTAGGCTTCCCCAACTTGGCCACCTGACACTTCCTACTCAGAGACAGCTCTCCTCGATCACACATCAACTACTAACTAGGGAGTGTAATGGCTAGTGGTGTCTTTGTGCTTGCTCTGACACCCATGAAACTTTTTGCACTGCTGTTTGTGCATCTAAAAGAAAAGTGCTATCCACTCTCTTCCACATACCTGAGCTCACAGATGTCTGTGATTGGCTAGTGTTATTGTAATTGACAGGGTAAAGATCTCTCCCTTGGCTCCTGGGTTGAAATGAACCAATTCTTGACTGATTCATTCACACATGGAGTACCAATGCCATGGACAGGACTCAAGCTAAAGGTTTATGTGGCGAGATGCAGCTTTCTATGTAGTAATCATTTCTTCTTTGCATTGTCCAGCAGTCTTTTGGTGGCCCCTAGGTTATCTTTTTTCATGTTTCACACTACTCATACTACATATATGCATTCCTAAATCCTGGATTAATTTGCTGTGTCAATATCCATGACTGGAAAAATACAAATCATGATTACTTTAAATAATAGCTTGTATCATGTTTGTGTATCGCAAGGAAAAAAGCATGTCTGATGTTCTATTGTTATCTTTCACAGCTTTCTAACTTTTTTGGCACCTTTTAAATTTGTCCTATAATTGATCAGGCATTTGCTGATTTCCAACTTCTGATAATTCTATTACAGTGCCACATATTTCCCCCTTGCTATGACATACACTTCCATGATGTTGCCTGATGCTGCTGAGCCGTTTTTGTACTGTGATGCTACGTCCTGGTTTTAATGTAATATGTTGAACCAGCTGTTCAATACCTGATTGGGTATATGATGCTAAGCATCTAGACTTAACGTTTTAACACCACATCATCTCACACTGTACACGTTTGGCACCGCAGTGATGGGTTAACACTGCAAAAGTGGAGCTAATCCTGCATGGATGATGGTTTCATAACCCCAGGTAAAAAGCGGTGCTAAACTCAATTGAAAAGCCTATATAGCCTTTATAGGTTTATCTGATTAAATGTTCAATGAGTTGAGACATGGTAGGTGATCCTAATAGAGTGGCCAGTCTTTTCACTGACTGAAGGATAAACACACTGAAGTATGTAGGATTACAGGAGTCATTCAAATATGTTTCGCAGTTTCACCAAGCTTCTCAGTTCATCTGTCACCTCTAACACATGTCTGATTCATCTCTAGAAAAGCTGGATAATTAGCTGATGAGTTGAATCAGGAGTGTTTGAGCAGGAAAATATGCAGAACTGTGGCCCTGCTGCACGGGATTTGAATAAAACTGGTGTAGGGGTATGAGTGTGGAATGGAACCTCCCCCACATGGCATTAATGAGCCCCACCTGTCCTCTGCATTAAATACCACAGTGAAGTATGGGAAATGTCATGTGCAATTAAAAGTGCTGATACTAAACGGCAGAAATCAAATCAAGACACTCTGTTCACTTCATATGGGGGGAAGCAGTGATAGGGCTCTCATTTTCAAATTTACTTACACTCATTTTCTCTCTCTCTCTCTCTCTCTCTCTCTCTCTCTCTCTCTCTCTCTCTCTCTCTCAGTTCTGTAAAGAGATGAAACTTTGCTGTGTTGTGTGCTTTTTTTTTCTTGAAGTGATGTTCACAAAAAGTGTCAGAGTAGGACTGCTATTTCTGGGTCAGACTCTGTTTCATCAATGACTAGATGACTAGTCTGAGATTTTGTTTTAAGAGTGTCTTTCCTCTACCTCCTTCCATTCCTGGACACTAATCAATTTATTATCTAAGATCTTGCTTTACTAGGAGGGATCAGTGGCCATATTGGAGTAAGCCTGAGTAATAATGGAAGGAAAGTCACAGAGAGAAAATATCTTCGTTCTGTACAGTGGGGTATAATGCAATGCTGTAATAAATAATCTGCATCTGTAAACATTTAGTGGGGCATTGGTGGCTCAGTGGTAGGTTTCTCGCCTATCATGCGGAAGGCCTGGGTTCGCATTCCCAGCCAATGCCTCAACCCCAGCCACTGGATGCAGTGCCGGTCCCAAGCCCGGAAAAATGGAAGGGTTGTGTCAGGAAGGGCGTCCGGCATAAGACATTTGCCAAGTTGTTGTGCGGACCAGTTGGTCCGCTGTGGCGACCCCGAACAGGGAGCAGCCGAAAGCAACTTCCTCTTCTTCTTCTTGTAAATGTTTAGTGCTCCAAATATCTATAAGTGAAAAATCACAACTTTTTGTTGCATCCCACAAGATCCCTGTGATGTCCTGTGAACCTAAATAAATAAATAAATAAATAAATAGCATGCCTCATTTTCATATAATATCAGTTACATCTGTACTATACAGAGGAATATGACATCCAGCGTGTTAACATTCTATCACAACAAATTCCTGGAACAATGCAAATTCAAAACCATAATCATCTTATGATCACGGATATCTAATACAGTCTATAGCATGTCTGTTTCACTTGTTGGCCGATCATTCAGTCAGTCCCTCAGGGAGATTATCTGACTCAGAAGCATATTCATGCATGGAGAAACACACTGGCCTAACTCTGATGGAATATTCAAAAAATAAAACACTTTACCACATGGTGTTTTACAAAAATAATCAACAACACAATGGTGTGATGTGACCTAGCATGAAGTACAGTTATACTTATCTTCATAAGTTCACTGTTATCTAAGAATATCACATCCTAAAGTGTTTCATTTCTCTTAGGGTCTTGGTGGATGAAATAGTTACGGCTCTGCATTGTTGCATGAAAGGTTGTGGGTTCAAGCCCCAGCATTGCCAAGCTGCCCCTGTTGCACCCTTTTAACCCTTTTTGCTCCCTGTATCTTGGCTGTCCCTGTTCTCTAACCCCAACTGGGATATGGAACAAATAAAGACTGCTTCTATACCACAAAAGCAATAGGAATTGTTCAACACATCATACATTTATAATTATATATATTTTTAATGCTGTGGAACTTGTCATGTTTCTGTAAAATCCTCCATGCCGGTGATTTTCCACTGGAGACTCCTTCCATAAATGCTAAATAAAAAGCACATCACAGAAACTTTCACCATATCAACAATTATGTGTTTTCTTTAGGCAATTTATTTGGATCATTTGCCATACAAGGGCAACAAATCACAAAGATCGCATTCATATAATCCTCTGATTTGCCCTGTAGTCAGAGCTATCATCCAAGCTGTTCTGTAATAGGGAGTTAAGCAATGCTTTCTGACCAATCAGAACTGAAAGTTTAGCTGGACTTTGGTATAAAGCTAGTTATGGTCCAAGAAGTACAAGGTATTTTGTTAAGCTTGGCCTTATGGTTTTCTTCCTGAATGTCAAATTTTCATTTTATTTAGGTTCCTGAGACAAGAAATTAGAGCTCAGTTGCTATACATTTTGGCTGGGTCAACTTAGCTAGATAACTAACAATCATTGACCATTTGAGTAAGTAAGTGATATTTAACTTCTCTTGCATAAAATAGAAGAAATCAAAGTGAGAGATTTGAATAAATCTTTGTCAAGCATTTGGACAGTATGTACTTTATTATAAATGTGCTATGAATGTTATATGTTGAACACTCAGTATATTATTTTACATTAAATAATAATAGGGCTGGTTGAATCATTATAAAGGTTCACATTTGGTCAGCGGGATACTTGTTGAATCAGCCTGGACTATAGTTAGAGAGACTCAGGTGTTGCAGATGGAGCCAATGTCAAAAAATTTTCCTCACTGAGTCTTCATTGACAGTGTAATTAATGACTGAGCAAAGACTAACAGACACTGAGCATTTAATCAAGAAAAATCTGAATAAAATGGAGCACTTCCGTGTGTTGTATTCAAAGCTGGATTGTAACTAAGCCAGTCTTGTTGGTTGGCAGTTGTCCTATCAAAGCTCAGTGCATGTTTATTAAACAACGTGAGTTTAAAAACCACAACAAATATTATTAGCTGTTTTCTACGAGTCTCTGAACTCCAAACAAGCACACCCTGATCTAGTGGTGAAAGACAAATTATAATCATACATCATTCACACAGCCTGAAATGATATTTCACAATAAATTTGCTAAACTAATGAGCGTGACTGCTCTTTGCTTAAAATCCTGTTCCACCTCCAGCTCTGGGCTTGTGCACTGGTCTATACATCCTAGTATATGTGCTGAGTGAGCAGTTCCTCTCACTGCAATCTCGCTAATTGGGCCTCTCTCACTTTCACCTTTAAGACCTTAGTGTGCTCATACAGAGAGGCAAATAAGAGTGGAAAGGGGGGAAAACACAGGCCTAAAATAATGAGTTTCCTCAGAAACTCTGAAATGTAACAGAAAAGGATGACATTTCAGTTTGAACCTGGCTGACTTCTTAACAACGCACAGACAAAAGGAGGCCCGAATGCTGCGCTTCGCCCACCCATTACTCTCATATAATTTTCTGTATTAATTCCCATCTTTGATAATGACAGCGCCTCTCTAACCCACCTTGTCTCCCTAGAAAAGTACTCACAGTTCTCTGAAACAACTTTACAGAAAATAAAAAAGAGAGCAAGAGGAGAGAAAAAAATCCCCACCATTCAATCCATGCAAGACGTGTCAAGACCTCTTTTGAATGAATAATGGTGAGTGAGGGTAAATAAAGCAATATGACCAGAAGGACCAGGAATTCTGGCGGATAAGTGTCAGCGGCAGAGTAAAAAATGAAGCATTTACCTGTTTGTAATCTAATTTCATGATGGCTTTCTGTAGATATCGGACCCCGCCGTGAATAAGCTTTAGTGCTTCTGCTGCTGGTCCCCGGTGAGAAATCACCCTTCTTCACCAAGGCCGTCTGAGAGAGAAAGAGAGAGGGAGGGAGAGTGAGAGACAGAGAGGGAGAGAGAAACCCTGGCATCAGATCAACAGCTGCCTCTCTGATATTTGGTTACTTATTCTCTCTGCCAAATATTTAGGCGATATTACATATCATTTTCATATGCATCTGTTCCTCCACTGTGATGTGGTTTAAGGGAGGACTGTGACAGGGGAGAATGGGATACAGAGAGATATATTGGGCAAGCATTGTATTAATATTCATGAGAATAAACAGTGACTGTTTAAAAAATATCCAAAGTGTTAAAGAGAAGAGAGCCAAACTCATTTTGAGATTTCAGATGCAATATTTGGTCACTAAAGTCTATAATGAAAAAATATACAAAAGAGATTCTGACCCGTCAGATGCACAGCTTCCGAATGTGACAAAAGCTCTAAAGCTAGATGGCACTCTGCCTGTCTGTGAATTTGGGATACAGGGAGGGTTTTATATAAAATATAGGAAGGAGAAAGTGATGGAAGGCAAGAAAAATGGAGTGATTATTTATTTATTATTCTGTTCACCAGCCAGAGGTTATAAAGACATTACAACTACAACAGCAAGTGTAGCTTTATTCTAATGCTAGTCTTTGATTAGATTAATACAACATGGTCACACCCTTGCAAGTTCAGATGTATTTGCATATCTGTGCAATGATATAAATATAAATATTAGGGTTAGGGGTAGGGTTAGCACTTTTCTTACTTTCAAATCAAACTGAAATTGAAACTGAAATCCTACTAATAAAATATATTAGATTTAATTAACTTTTACATGTAGATAGCATTTAAGAATGGTCATTGTCACAAAGCAGCTTTTTACATTTATTCTGCATTTTACATTTATCAACAAGCCAAAGAGATGATGGTAAAAAGAAAAGCTCCCTGAGATGATAAAAGTTTAGAGAAATCCGACTCAAAAGAGAATCCATCCTCATCTGAGTGACACTAGATAGTGTGATTATAAATCATTTCCTTTTATAACAGTGCACTATATGGTTAAAAAGTGCAATTGTGTAACAGGAAATTCATTCAAAATCAGAATCAGCTTTATTCACCAAGTGTGCCCAGTCACACAAGGAATTTGTTGTGGTTTTTTAAGGTGCTCTTGGTACATACATACAGTGGGGCAAAAAAGTATTTAGTCAGCCACCAATTGTGCAAGTTCTCCCAGTTAAAAAGATGAGAGAGGCCTGTAATTTTCATCATAGGTACACTTCAACTATGAGAGACAGAATGAGAAAAAAAAATCCAGAAAATCACATTGTCTGATTTTTAAAGAATTCATTTGCAAATTATGGTGGAAAATAAGTATTTGGTCACCTACAAAAAAGCAAGATTTCTGGCTCTCACAGACCTGTAACTTCTTCTTTAAGAGGCTCCTCTGTCCTCCACTCGTTACCTGTATTAATGGCACCTGTTTGAACTCGTTATCAGTATAAAAGACACCTGTCCACAACCTCAAACAGTCAGACTCCAAACTCCACTATGGCCAAGACCAAAGAGCTGTCAAAGGACACCAGAAACAAAACTGTAGACCTGCACCAGGCTGGGAAGACTGAATCTGCAATAGGTAAGCAGCTTGGTGTGAAGAAATCAACTGTGGGAGCAATTATTAGAAAATGGAAGACATACAAGACCACTGATAATCTCCCTCAATCTGGGGCTCCACGCAAGATCTCCCCCCGTGGGGTCAAAATGATCACAAGAACGGTGAGCAAAAATCCCAGAGCCACACGGGGGGACCTAGTGAATGACCTGCAGAGAGCTGGGACCAAAGTAACAAAGGCTACCATCAGTAACACACTACGCCGCCAGGGACTCAAATCCTGCAGTGCCAGACGTGTCCCCCTGCTTAAGCCAGTACATGTCCGGGCCCGTCTGAAGTTTGCTAGAGAGCATTTGGATGATCCAGAAGAGGATTGGGAGAATGTCATATGGTCAGATGAAACCAAAATAGAACTTTTTGGTAAAAACTCAACTTGTCGTTTTTTAAGGAGAAAGAATGCTGAGTTGCATCCAAAGAACACCATACCTACTGTGAAGCATGGGGGTGGAAACATCATGCTTTGGGGCTGTTTTTCTGCAAAGGGACCAGGACGACTGATCCGTGTAAAGGAAAGAATGAATGGGGCCATGTATCGTGAGATTTTGAGTAAAAACCTCCTTCCATCAGCAAGGGCATTGAAGATGAAACGTGGCTGGGTCTTTCAGCATGACAATGATCCCAAACACACCGCCCGGGCAACGAAGGAGTGGCTTCGTAAGAAGCATTTCAAGGTCCTGGAGTGGCCTAGCCAGTCTCCAGATCTCAACCCCATAGAAAATCTTTGGAGGGAGTTGAAAATCCATGTTGCCCAGCGACAGCCCCAAAACATCACTGCTCTAGAGGAGATCTGCATGGAGGAATGGGCCAAACTACCAGCAACAGTGTGTAAAAACCTTGTGGCCACTTACAGAAAACGTTTGACCTCTGTCATTGCCCACAAAGGGTATATAACAAAGTATTGAGATGAACTTTTGTTATTGACCAAATACTTATTTTCCACCATAACTTGCAAATAAATTCTTTAAAAATCAGACAATGTGATTTTCTGGATTTTTTTTTCTCATTCTGTCTCTCATAGTTGAAGTGTACCTATGATGAAAATTACAGGCCTCTCTCATCTTTTTAAGTGGGAGAACTTGCACAATTGGTGGCTGACTAAATACTTTTTTGCCCCACTGTACATACATACATACATACATACATACATACATGCATACAGGTGCATCTCAATAAATTAGAATGTCGTGGAAAAGTTCATTTATTTCAGTAATTCAACTCAAATTGTGAAACTCGTGTATTAAATAAATTCACTGCACACAAACTGGAGTAGTTTAAGTCTTTGGTTCTTTTAATTGTGATGATTTTGACTCACATTTAACAAAAACCCACCAATTCATCTCAACAAATTAGAATATGGTGACATGCCAATCAGCTAATCAACTCAAAACACCTGCAAAGGTTTCCTGAGCCTTCAAAATGGTCTCTCAGTTTGGTTCACTAGGCTACACGATCATGGAGAAGACTGCTGATCTGACAGTTGTCCAGAAGACAATCATTGACACCCTTCACAAGGAGGGTAAGCCACAAACATTCATTGCCAAAGAAGCTGGCTGTTCACAGAGTGCTGCATCCAAGCATGTTAACAGAAAGTGGAAGGAAAAAGTGTGGAAGAAAAAGATGCACAACCAACTGAGAGAACTGCAGCCTTATGAGGATTGTCAAGCAAAATCCATTCAAGGATTTGAGTGAACTTCACAAGGAATGGACTGAGGCTGGGGTCAAGGCATCAAGAAAATTTCAAGGAATTTGGCTACAGTTGTCGTATTCCTCTTGTTAAGCCACTCCTGAACCACAGACAACATCAGAGGTGTCTTACCTGGGCTACGGAGAAGAAGAACTGGACTGTTGCCCAGTGGTCCAAAGTCCTCTTTTCAGATGAGAGCAAGTTTTGTATTTCATTTGGAAACCAAGGTCCTAGAGTCTGGAGGAAGGGTGGAGAAGCTCATAGCCCAAGTTGCTTGAAGTCCAGTGTTAAGTTTCCACAGTCTGTGATGATTTGGGGTGTAATGTCATCTGCTGGTGTTGGTCCATTGTGTTTTTTGAAAAGTTTAGACCCCGAACAGGGAGCCAAAATCATCATAATTAAAAGAACCAAAGACTTAAACTACTTCAGTCTGTGTGCATTGAATTTATTTAATACATGAGTTTCACAATTTGAGTTCAATTACTGAAATAAATTAACTTTTCCACGACATTCTAATTTATTGAGATGCACCTGTACATATATAGATATCTGGCATGAGAACAGAAACATTTAAATAATAAGACTTAAATAATAAATAAATAATAATAATGTGTAGAATCTGAAACAGAATTTATGTGCAGATTTGTGCATTATTTACTCTATATACAGCTGTATTTAGTAGGGGCATTGGTGGCTCAGTGGTAGGTTTCTCGCCTATCAATTCCCAGCCAATGCCTCAACCCCAGCCAATGCCTCAACTCCAGCCACTGGATGCAGTGCCAGTCCCAAGCCCGGAAAAATGAGAGGGTTGCATCAGGAAGGGCATCCAGCGTAAAACATTCGCCAAGTTGTTGTGCGGACCAGTTGGTCCGCTGTGGCGACCCTGAACAGGGAGCAGCCGAAAGCAACTTCTATACAGCTGTATTTACATAGTACTTGAGAAAGAATCAGTAATTAGAGATGGATAATGAATTACAGAGCACAGGTAATAATTTCTGCGTTAGTTGTTCAAGCTGGAGATGGCATGGCATAAAAAACTGGTTTTGTGCCTAGACATTCTAGTGCACAGAGGACTGTAGCGTCTTCCTGAAGGGAGAAGTGCAAACAGGTTGTGGTTGGGGTGAGAGGGGTCTGTGATGATGTTACCTGCCCATTTCTTCACTCTAGTGATGTTTAATCCTGAAGGTTTGGCAGGTGTACACCAACGATCCTTTCTGCTGTCCTAACAGTCCACTGCAGTCTTCTTATATCTGACTTGCTGGCTGACCCAAACCAGACAGTTATAGAAGAGCACAGAACCGACTCAGTAACAGTTGAGTAAAACTGTGTCATCTGTGACTGTGTTACGGGTGGTAGGCCCTGTGTTGGGCCACTAGGGGGGGTTTCCAGCAGGGGTTATGTTATGTTGTGTTATGTCATTGTTTATGTCATGTCATGTGCTTTGTTTTAGCCCCGCCTTTTCCCATTGTTTCCCAATTGATGTTCACCTGTTCCCAATGTTGTGTGTAATTATGTTTTGTATTTATAGCGGCCTTTTGCCAGGGTTTGGGGCTGGTCGTCGTCATTATTATGTCTTTATGTTCTGTGTTAGTGTGGCATCATGTCTGCTGTCTCCGTGTGTTTTAAGTTTAAAATAAACCCCTGTCTGCTGTCTATCTCCGCGCTGGGTCTGTTTCTTCATGCTATGGATACCGGAAACATGACAGCCTGTGGCAGGTTGAACTTTTTCAGTTGAAGAAGGAAGTACAACCTCTGCTGGACCTTTTCACAATAGAGTCAATTTGAATGTCCCACATCAGGTCCTGGAAGATGGTAGTTCCCAGGAACTTGAATGACTCCACTGCAGCCACAGTGCTGTCCATGATGGTGAGTGAGGGGGAGAGCAGGGGGGTTTCTCCTGAAGTCTACTGTCATTTCCACAGTTTTGAGCAGTGTTCAGCTCCAGGTTGTTGTGACTGCAGACTCATCTCCATCCTGGATCAGACCAATGACCTCTAGTATCATCTGCGAACTTCAGGAACTTGACAGAGGGGTGTTTAGAGGTGCAGTCATTTGTGTAGCAAGTGAAAAGCAGTGGGGAGAGAACGCAGCCCTGAGGCGCTCCAGTGCTGATGGTGTAGGTGTTGGATGTGAGTTTTCCCAGCCTCACTAGCTGCTGCCTGTCCGTCAGGAAGCTGGTGATCCACTGACAGATGGAGGTGGGTGCAGAGAGCTGTGTCAGTTTATTCAGAAGGGTATCTGGGATGATCGTGTTGAATGTGTATCTGAAGTCCACAAACAGGATCCTTGCATAACTCCCTGGTTTGTCAAGATGTTGGAGGATGTAGTCCAGACCCATGTTGACTGCATCATCCACAGACCTGTTTGCTTGGTAAACTGCAGCAAACTGCAGGGGGTCCAGCAAGGGTCCAGTGATGTCCTTCAAGTAGGCCAACACCAGACTCTCAAATGACTTCATGACCGCAGACTTTAAAGCAACAGGTCTGTAGTAATTTAGTCCTGTGATTTTTGGTTTCTTGGGTACAGGGAAGATGGTGAAGCGTTTGAAGCAGGAAGGGACTTCGCACAGCTCCAGTGATCTGTTGAAGATCAATTTGAAGATGGATGGACAGCACAGGTTTGAGGCAGGCTGGAGATGCACCATCTGGGCCTTCTAGTTGTAACATGAAGTCTGTCATGTTGAAGTTATCAGCTGCTCACTTCTTCTTCTTCTTTCAGCTTTTCCCTTCAGGGGTCGCCACAGCGAATCATCTCTCTCCACCTATCCCTATCTTCTGCATCCTCAACCCTTGCACCCACTAGCTTCATATCCTCATTTATTACATCCATATACCTCCTCTTTGGCCTTCCTCTTTGCCTCCTGCCTGGCAGCCCCATGTCCAACATTCTCCTACCAATATACTCACTGTCCCTCCTCTGAACATGTCCAAACCATCTTAATCTGGCCTCCCTAACTTTGTCCCCCAAACGTCCAACATGAGCTGTCCCTCTGATGTACTCATTCCTAATCCTGTCCAATCTTGTCACTCCCAAAGAGAACCTCAACATCTTCAGCTCTGCTACCTCTAGCTCTGACTCCTGTCTCTTCCTCAGTGACACTGTCTCTAAACCATACAGCATGGCCGCTCTCACCACTGTCCTGTACACCTTCCCCTTGATTCTCGCTGATATTTTCTGATCACACAGAACTCCCGACACCTTTCTCCACCCATTCCAACCTGCCTGCACTCGCTTCTTTACCTCTTTCCCACACTCTCCATTACTCTGGATTGTTGACCCCAAGTACTTAAACTCCTGTACCTTCTTCACCTCTTCACCCTGTAACCTTACTGTTCCACTTCCCTCCCTTTCATTCACACACATGTACTCAGTCTTACTACGACTGACCTTCATTCCTCTTCTCTCCAGCGCAAACCTCCACCTCTCCAGGTTTTCCTCCACCTGCTCCCTGCTCTCACTACAGATCACAATGTCATCTGCAAACATCATTGTCCAAGGAGACTCCTGTCTGACCTCCTCTGACAACTGGTCCATCACCATAGCAAACAGGAAGGGGCTCAGAGCCGATCCCTGATGCAGTCCCACCTCCACATTGAACTCCTCTGTCTGACCTACAGCACACCTCACCACTGTTCTGCTCCTCTCATACATGTCCTGCACCACTCTGACATACTTCTCCGCTACTCCTGACTTCCTCATACAGTACCACAGCTCTTCTCTTGGCACCCTGTCATACGCTTTCTCCAAGTCTACAAACACACAGTGCAACTCCTTCTGACCATCCCTATACTTCTCCATCAAAATCCTCAGAGCAAAAATTGCATCCGTTGTGCTCTTTCTGGGCATGAAGCCATACTGCTGCTCACAAATTTCCACTACCTTCCTTAACCTAGCTTCCACTACTCTTTCCCATAGCTTCATTGTATGGCTCATCAACTTTATCCCCCTATAGTTACTGCAACTCTGCACGTCACCCTTATTCTTAAAGATCGGCACTAACACACTTCTTCTCCATTCCTCAGGCATCCTCTCACTCTCTAAAACCCTGTTGAACAAACTAGCTAAAAATTCCACTGCTGCCTCTCCCAGACACTTCCAGACCTCCACCGGAATGTCATCAGGACCAACTGCCTTCCCACTTTTCATCCTCTTCAAAGCCTTCCTGACTTCATCCTTTCTAATCTTATCTATTTTCTGTTCCACAGAGTTCACCCCTTCTACTCTTTTTTCCCTCTCATTTTCCTCATTCATCAGCTCCTCAAAGTATTCCTTCCATCTCCTCTGTACACTCTCCTCACTTGTGAGCACCCTTCCATCTCTATCCTTAATAACTCTAACTTGCTGCACATCCTTCCCATCTCTATCCCTCTGCCTAGCTAACCTGTACAAGTCCTTCTCTCCTTCTCTAGAGTCTAACCTAGTGTACAACTCTTCATATGCCTTCTGCTTGGCCTTAGACACCTCCCTCTTCACTCTGCGCTGTAACTCCTTGTATTCCTGTCTATTCTCTTCAGTCCTGTCCATGTCCCACTTCTTCTTGGCTAACCTCTTCCTCTGGATACTATCCTGAACTTCCTCATTCCACCACCAAGTCTCCTTATCTTCTTTCCTCCTTCCAGATGACACACCCAGCACCTTTCTCCCTGTCTCCCTGATCATTTCTGCTGTAGTTTCCCAGTCATCTGGCAGCACTACCTGACCACTCAGAGCCTGCCTCAACTTCTGTCTAAATTCCTCACAACATTCCTCCTTTTTCAGCTTCCACCACTTGGTTTTCTTCTCTCTTTGACCTCTTCGTCTTACAGACCATCAAAGTCATCCTACACACCACCATCCTATGCTGTCTGGCTACACTCTCTCCCACTACCACTTTACAGTCACTAATCTCTTTCAGATTGCCTCTTCTACATAGAATGTAGTCTACCTGTGTTCTCCTACCTCCACTCTTGTAAGTCACTCTATGCTCCTCCCTCTTCTGAAAATAAGTGTTAACCACACCCATGTCCATCCTCTTAGCAAAGTCCACTACCATCTGTCCTTCAAGGTTCCTTTCCTTAACTCCAAACTTGCCCATCACCTCCTCATCACCTGTGTTCCCCTCGCCAACATGTCCATTAAAATCCGCTCCTATCACCACTCTCTCACCCGTGGGAATACTCTCCATCACCTCATCTAATTCACTCCAGAATCTCTCTTTCTCCTCTAACTCACAACCTACCTGTGGGGCATAACCACTAACAACATTCAACATCACCCCTTCAAACTCTAACTTCAGACTCATCACCCTGTCTGACACTCTCTTCACCTCCAGGACATTCCTCACAAACTCCTCCTTCAGGACCACAACTACCCCATTTCTCTTACTATCCACACCATAATAAAACAGCTTGAATCCTGCTCCTATACTACGAGCCTTGCTACCCTTCCACCTGGTCTCCTGTACACACAGTATATCCACCTTCCTTCTCTCCATCACATCAGCCAGCTCTCTACCTTTCCCTGTCATAGTACCAACATTCAGAGTTCCTATTCTCAGTCCTACACTCTTACCTTTCCTCTTCTCTCTCTGTCTGCGCACTCTCCTCCCTCCTCTACTTCTTCGACCAACAGTAGCCCAATTTCCACCGGCGCCCTGTAGGTCAACGGCGCCGATGGCGGTCGTTGTTAACCCGGGCCTCGACCGATCCGGTATGAAATTCGTACTGACGATTCGCATGGTTAAATTTGGCAATGTTTTATGCCGGATGCCCTTCCTGACGCAACCCTCTCTATTTATCCGGGCTTGGGACCGGCACAGAAGTCACTGGACTGTGACCCCCATGGCTAGATTATCAGCTGCTCACTGATAGGTGCAAAATTCTTTTATTTCATTTCCATGGTTTCTAAGTGGCATTATTCACAGCAATCCCATGTATCTCCAGGCTGCCCATGTGTGTTCATCCTCAGCAACAGCAAAGCAGCCTCCAAGTGATGAGAATCCAACCAGAAGTTGAGCATCAGGATGGTACAGGCAGGTCTAGAGAGAAAAATGGGCTAAAATGACATTACATTAAGCCTGCTATTTAAGTCTTACTTTCTCTATCCTGACATATTCTGAAGCAATAAAACAAGCAAATGTCTCAGTCCCTCTACCTCTGCTGTTTCCTCTACAACATCAAACGTCTTTTAGTGGAAAAGCAAAAAAAGGAAAATTTACACAAAAATGTGAATATATGCCAAAATGTTTATTAAAAATGGATGTTAAAAATGAGGATAAACCAAAAAGGCTAAGGTTTTGGGTTCACAAAAAATTCATAATGTCCATTTTGGGATGTTAAGGTAAACATCCGGATTATTTTTTATAATTAACTGAATTATTCAGGGGTGGGAGGGCACGGTGGCTTAGTGGTTAGCACGTTTGCCTAACACCTCTAGGGTTGGGGGTCCGATTCCCGCCTCCGCTGTGTGTGTGGAGTTTGCATGTTCTCCCCGTGCCTCGGGGGTTTCCTCCGGGTACTCTGGTTTCCTCCCCCACATGCGTGGTAGGTTGATTGGCATCTTTAAATTGTCCGTAGCATGTGAATGAGAGAGTTTGTGTGTGCCCTGTGATGGGTTGGTACTCCGTCCAGGGTGTATCCTGCCTTGATGCCCAATGACGCCTGAGATAGGCACAGGCTCCCTGTGACCCGAGAATAGTTCAGATAAGTGCTCATGCCAAAAAGGTGAACTAATTACACTGCACCAGTCCTCTTAGAGTTTGGTTTTATATATTAATAATAACAACTATTTTCTCAGCATCGTGAAACTGAAGCAAGAAGTAATGTGACAAATTGAACCGATCTCATTACTAGGCATACGGTGCTAAGCTTGGATAGCTTCCACACCTGATGTGGACTGCACCAGGGTTTAATTAAAGCCCACCCCAGGCCAATGATTTCCAGAAAAAAAGCGAACAGTTTTCTGGACAAAGTTCTTCAGCTTGATCACTTTTTTCCAATGAGGAAACATTTCTATTCTGTAAGGGGTGGTCTTTCAGGATAACTCCACCCACAGGTCACAAAGTCTCACTGAATACTCAGATGAAGTCGAAAAAATGATAGAAATCATACAGTATGGCCTTGATATTTACCAGGTCTCAAAACACTGTCTGTGGGAATATCTTTTGGGAGAATAATGTTCAACACTTGATTCTAGTTGAAGACTTGTAACAGTTATATTAAGGTTCACTGAAGCCTTCTAAATCTTTACTAAGTCTCATGGTTGTTACTAAGACTCATTACAGGCCAAAACAGTTCCTGCTGTTTTGTTGTGCTCATGTTTAGCATTGAATTTCTTTGAAATGTTCCACTACACCGTGGTAATTAATGGCGCATATGAAATTAGACACTCAGGGCTTTGTAGTATATTCATAGAAATACAAATATTGTTAGACTTTTTCCCCCACACATGTTTATATCTTTAATGTAAATGGTGACAATGGTGAACCACTTGGTGGTGAATCACACCATCTTTGAACAACTATTGCCTCAGTCAGCCTTCGACAGGAAGGAATTAGTGCTATGTCAATAATGAACTCAGAAGCTACACTGACCTATTAGTTCCTCAGGAGCTCTTGGCTGCACAATTCTTCATGACTATAAACTGTTGAAGAAAGGACACTATTTACATTTACATTATTTATTGTCCAGTGTCACCCAAATGAGGATGGGTTCCCTTCTGAGTCTGGTTCCTCTTACGGTTTCTTCCTCATATCATCTCATATCATTTTCAGGGAGCTTGCTCATTAGGGTTAAATGTTAGAAATAAATAGTAACTTAACTAATTTTTTCTATGTTTCTATGCTTCTGTAAAGCTGCTTTGAGAAAATGTCCATTGTTAAAAGCGCTATACAAATAAATTGAATTGAATTAAATTGAATTAAACCCATTTGAAGGCATTAACTTCAACAATTCTGTGAAAAGTAATCCCAGCAGAAGTAAAAACATCTCATATACAAATCCAACAACATTTGTTCATACATAAGTGACCTTCTCTTGACGATACTTCTATCAACCTTTTTTCAGAAACCATTTACATTTACAATAAGCTTAATTATTCATATATAATAAGTAAAGAATAAAAGACGACAAGGTATCCTTTACAGAAAATGTCACCATATTAAAAATCATACAATTTTTATCATGAAATTGTATATTTATGTAGAACCTCTGACATACATGTCCTTGTGTAGGTTTTTACTCTAGAATTCATTTTAAAAGACAATGAAACGATAACAATATTAACAATTTAAAAAAAGTATTATATAATAAGTAAAATATTAATCTAAACATTACAGAAGGGACGTATATTGTAGAACATGTTGCATTCTGTGATATTCTTAAAATGAAGACCTTAGACGTATTGACACAAACAGAAAACTAATTCAGAGAGAGAGAGAGAGAGAGAGAGAGAGAGAGAGAGAGAGAGATTGACTCTCACATCGCTCAACAGACTGTCTTACAGCATATCCAGGCTCAGGGTCTTCCCCAATGGATGGAATCCACAAATCCCACATTTGAAAAGAAGAAAGAGAAAATAAATGTGGATTAGGGTGGATCATTCTATCCCTCCTCTCTCTTTCTCTTCCCTGTTTGTCACTTTTTCTCTTTTTCCTCTTATACAACAGATTAAACACATGAACAGATTAAAGAAGCCTTGAACTCCGAGCATAGATAATTGATTTTTGTCGTAATTGAAGAGACGACGGTTCATTTGAGAGACGGAAAGATTTACTGGCTGAATGCTGCTGTTGTTTTTCTGGAAGAGGAGAACAAATCCCTCCAAGTCGAGCACTTCCGGGTCTCCAGAGAAGCCGCTGGAATCCACTTTAGAGTCTGACAATACTGCTGTGAGGAGTTACGCAACTACAGAGACACGGGATGGGAAGCACACACAGTGTGCTGCTAATAATCCAAGCAAGTAAAGAGGATTTTTTTTCCTCTCTGATGAAGAGGGAAAAGATGAAAGTCGTTCAGAACAGAAAAGAAATTGTATGTGTGTGTCTGCGTGAGAGAGAGAGAGAGAGAGAGAGAGAGAGAGAG